>JAJQQW010000001.1:43599459-43869459 GCA_025583905.1 Ia io
TAGCCATCTTGTGAAATGATATCTCATTGTGGTTTTCATTTATATTTCCCCAATGATTAGTGACAGTGAGCACTTTTTCATATATCTGTTGTTCATTTGTATGTTTTCTTTGGATAAATGTCTATTAAATCTTTAGCCCGTTTAGAAGAGTGTGTTATTGCTGCCATATCACCTTTCAATTATCCAGTATGTCCTATGCTTAAAGCCAATACAAATGAGTTTAGGCTGGACTGAGGGAAAAAGATGGTGACCAGCAGGAAGGTAGGGAGAGAGAGAGTGTGAGTGAGGAACCCATAGACGAGAGTGTAGACGTCTGTGGTGTGTGTGTGTGTGTGTATGAGCTAGGGTCAGTTAGATTCTGCAGGTCTTCCAAGGGGCTGCCTAACTGGGCAATCCTAGATGGTGGAGCCCCGCGCACAAAGCGGAACACTTCTCGGCGGCTGGTGCGGATGTGGAGACCATGTCATCTTGAGAAACAGAGCTGCCTGCGACTAGGATCCTGGCTTCAGACACAAACCAGGACCCTGCAGCCACTGGGGACAGAGAACTGCTATCACAGCTTCAGACCAACAGACAACAAGAATCCAGACTTCCCAGCAGCAGATTTCCGGACCCTGATTCTCAACGAGAAACTGTACGAGTCAACAGAGACTCTGACACTCAATTCTTGGTGCAGACACAGGGAAACTCTGACTCCTGGCACACGCTAAGGATCTCATTTTCGGCACATACCAACAGTGTGGTGAAGACAGGGCCCCTGATTCTAAGTGTGCACACGAGACCACATGGAACACCGGGGATACTGACCAAGGGCAAGCCTGGTTCCCACCAACCAATGGCAGCCACACGTCCTAGTGTCAGAGCACTTCAGTGAAACTCGGGTGGAGCGAAGTCCCCATAGCACATGGCCCAGGTCCACGCAAACTGAAGCTTGAGCTTTCTGGTGATAGTCAGAATGGGGAGACGAAACAATTCACAGAAGAAGGAAAATGAGGAGTCGCAAAGAAAGGAAATTAGTGAAACTGAAGCTTGCAACATGACCGAAAAAGAGTTCAGAGTAACGGTCGTGGAATTTATACATTGGATGGATGAGAAAATCAACAACTTATGCAAGAATCAGGAAGAAATGAAAAGTGATATAGCTACAATCAAAAACACCATGGAAAGTTTCAACAGTAGACTAGAAGAAGCAGAGGACCGAATTAGTGAGTTAGAAGATCAGGTACAGAAACAAGCTCAATCTGAACAGCAATTGGAGAAAAAAATTAAAAAGCAGGAGGAAAGCCTAAGGGAGCTGCAGGACAACATGAAACGAAGTATAATAAGGCTACCAGAAGGACAAGAAGAGGAGCAGGGATTAGAAAATCTATTTGAAGAAATAATGACAGAAAACTTCCCGGATATGGGAAAGATAAAAGTTACACAAGTACAGAGAGTCCCAAGCAGGATCAACCCCAAAAGACCCACACCAAGACATGTCATAATTTCAATGGCAAATATAAATGATAAAGGGAGACTCTTAAAGGCGGCAAGAGAGAGACAGAGAGTTACCTACAAAGGAACACCCATCAGATTGTCAAATGATTACTCAACAGAAACACAACAAGCTAGAAGAGAATGGAAGGGGGTATACAAAGTGTTGCAAAGCAAAGGACTGAATCCAAGAATACTATATCCAGCAAGGCTATCAATCAAAATTGAAGGGGAAATCAGGTGCTTCGAAGAAAAAAAAAAAAAAAGGCTCGGGGAGTTTATCACCACCAAACCAGCAATGCAAGAAATGCTAAAGGGAATACTGTAAAAAGAAGAAATAAACAGGAAAGAAGGAATACAGACACAAAAATAGATAAACTACAAATACCTTTCAGTAATAACTTTAATTGTAAACAGACTAAATGCTCCAATCAAAAGACATCGAGTGGCTGAATGGATAAAAAAAACATGACCCAGCCGAAACCGGTTTGGCTCAGTGGATAGAGCATTGGCCTGCGGACTGAAAGGTCCCTGGTTCGATTCCGGTCAAGGGCATGTACCTTGGTTGCGGGCACATCCCCAGTAGGGGATGTGCAGGAGGCAGCTGATCGATGTTTCTCTCTCATCGATGTTTCTAACTCTATCCCTTTCTCTTCCTCTCTGTAAAAAATCAATAAAATATATTTAAAAACAAAACAAAACAAAACAAAAAAACATGACCCACCTCAGAACAAGAGACTCACACAGATTGAAAGTGAAGGGATGGAAAAATATCTTTCAGGCAAATGGAAATGAAAAAAAGCTGGGGTAGCAATACTTATATCTGACAAAATAGACCTCAAAGTAAATGCCATAACAAGAGATAAGGAAGCCCACTTCATAATACTAAAGGGAGAAATCCAATAAGAAGAAATAACTCTGGTAAAAATATATGCACCCAATACAGCAGCACCCAAATACATAAAAAACTCCTGGAGGATATCAAGGGAGAGATTAATAGCAATACAATCATAGTAGGAGACTTTAATACCCCACTATCACCATTGGACAAATCCTCTAAACAAAAAATCAGCAAAGAAACATCAATCCTAAATGACTCACTAGACCAGATGGAATTGACATCTTCAGAACATTTCACCCCAAAGCCACAGAATATACATTCTTCTCAAGTGCACATTGGTCATTTTCAAAGATAGACCATATGCTGGGCCACAGGCAAAGTCTCTTCAAATTCAAGAAGATAGAAATTATATCAAGCATCTTCTCAGATCACAGTGGCATAAAACTGGAAATCAACTACAATAAATACAATCCAAAGAAATCAAACACATGGAGACTAAACAGCATGCTATTAAACAAGGACTGGGTCATCAGAGAGATCAAGGAAGAAATAAAAAAATCACGGCAACAAATGACAATGAAAAGACAACAATCCAAAATCTATGGGACACAGTGAAAGCAGTCTTGAGAGGGAAGTTCATAGCTCTACAAGCCTACTGCAAAAAACAAGAAATAATGGTAATGAATTACCTAACCCTACAACTCAAAGAATTAGAATGAGAGCAACAGTGTAAGCAGAAGGAAGGAAATAATAAAGATCAGAGTGGAGATAAATGACACAGAGACCAAATAAACAATACAAAAGATCAACAAAACCAAGAGCTGGTTCTTTTAAAGGATAAACAAGATTGATGAACCTCTAACCAGGCTCACCAAGAAGCAAAGAGAGAGGACCCAAATAAACAAAATCAGAAATGAAAGAGGTGAAATAACAACAGACCGCGCTGAAATACAAAAGATTGTTACAAAATACTACGAACAACTCTATTCCAACAAACTGGACAACCTGGAGGAAATGGACATATTCCTAGAAAAATATAACCTTCCAAAAATCAATCAGGAAGAATCTAAACAGCTCAATAGGCCAGTAACTATGGACGAAATTGAGGCAGTCATCAAAAAGCTTCCGGCAAACAAAAGCCCGGGGCCTGACGGCTTCACAGGAGAGTTTTACCAAACATTCAAGGAAGAACTAAAACCTATCCTCCTCAGACTATTCCAAAAATTCAAGAGGAAGGAACACTTCCAAGCTCCTTCTATGAAGCCAGCATCACCCTAATACCAAAACCAGATAAAGACAACACAATGAAAGAGAATTACAGACCAATATCCATCATGAACATAGATGCCAAAATCTTCAACAAAATTCTAGCAAATCGGCTCCAGCAGTACATCAGAAAGATCATACACCATGACCAAGTAGGATTTATCCCAGGAATGCCAGGAAGGTACAATATCTGCAAATCAATAAACGTGATACATCATATAAACAAATTGAGAGATAAAAATCACATAGTCATATCAATTGATGCAGAAAAAGCATTTGACAAAAATCCAACACCTTTTCTTGATTAAAAACTCTCAACAAGGTGGGAATAGAAGGCTCATACCTCAACATAATAGAAGCGATATATGATAAACCCACAGCAAACATCATACTCAACGGACAAACCTAAAAACATTTCCCCTAAGAACAGGAACAAGACAGGGATGCCCGCTCTCACCACTCCTGTTTGACATAGTACTGGAAGTATTAGCCATTGCAATTAGACAAGAAGAAGAAATAAAAGGCATCCAAATTGGAAAAGAACAAGTAAAGCTGTCTTTATTTGCAGACGATATGATATTGTACATAAAAAATCCAAATGACTCCGTCAAAAAACTAATAGACTTAATAAATGAATTTGGCAATGTAGCAGGATACAAAATTAAAGCCAAGAAATCTATGGCCTTTCTATACACCAATAGTGAACTTACAGAAAGAGAGACTAAAAAGGCAATCCCATTTACCATCACACCAAAAAAATTAAGATACCTAAGAATAAACCTAACTAAGGAGGTAAGAGACCTATACGCGGAAAACTACACAACACTGAAAAAAGAGATAGAGGAAGACATAAACAGATGGAAGAACATACCATGTTCATGGATTGGTAGAATCAACATTATTAAAATGTCCGTACTACCCAAAGCAACCTATAGATTCAATGCACTCCCCATTAAAATACCAACGGCATATTTCACAGACCTTGAAAGAACTCTCCAAAAATTCATCTGGAATAAAAAAATACCCCGAATAGCCACAGCAATCCTGAGAAAGAAGAGTAAAGTAGAAGGGATCTCAATACCAGATTTCAAGCTGTATTACAAAGCCACTATTCTCAAAATAGCCTGGTACTGGCACAAGAACAGACATATAGATCAATGGAATAGAATAGAGAATCCAGATATTGACCCAAACCACTATGCTCAATTAATATTTGACAAAGGAGGCATGAACATACAATGGAATCAAGACAGTCTCTTCAATAAATGGTGTTGGGAAAATTGGACATACACATGCAAAAAAATGAAACTAGATCACCAACTTACACCATACACAAAAATAAACTCAAAATGGATACAGGACTTAAACATAAGACGGGAAACCATAAAAATACTAGAGGAATCCACAGGCATCAAAATCTCAGACATATGCCAAAAGAACTTCTTCACCGATACTACCCCTAGGGCAATGGAAGCTAAGGAGGAAATAAACAAATGGAACTACATCAAAATAAAAAGCTTTCTTACAGCAAAAGAAACTATCAACAAAACAACAAGAAAGCCCAGTGTATGGGAGAACATATTTGCAAATGGTATCACTGATAAAGGTTTAATATCCAACATCTACAGGCAGCTTATGCAACTTAATAAAAGGAAGATAAATGATCCAATAAAAAAATGGGCAACGGACCTAAATAGAATCTTTTCAAAAGAAGACAGAAGGAAGGCCGAGAGACACATGAGAACATGCTCAAAGTCACTAATTATCCGAGAGATGCAAATCAAAACAACAATGCGGTACCATCTCACACCTGTCCGAATGGCTATCATCAACAAATCAACAAATGACAAGTGTTGGCGAGGATGCGGAGAAAAAGGAACCCTCGTGCACTGCTGGTGGGAATGCAGACTAGTGCAGCCACTGTGGAGAACAGTATGGAGTTTCCTCAAAAACTGAAAATGGAACTCCCATTTGCCCCAGTAATCCCACTCCTGGGAATATATCCGAAGAAACTAGAAACACCAATCAGAAAGGATATATGTACCCCTATGTTCATAGCAGCACAATTTAAAATAGATAAGATTTGGAAACAACCTAGGTGCCCATCAGCAGATGACTGGATCAGAAAACTGTGGTACATCTACACAATGGAATACTATGCTGCAGTAAAAAAGAAGGAATTCTCACTATTTGCAGCAACCTGGATGGAATTGGAGAACATTATGCTAAGTGAAATAAGCCAGTCAATGAAAGAAAAATACCACATGATCGCACTCATTTATGGATAATAAAGAACATTATAAATTGATGAACAAAAATATAGATACAGAGACAGTAAAGCATCAAACAGAATGTCAAATTATAGGGGGAAGGTTAGGGAGAGGTGGGGGAGATAAGAGATCAACCGAAAGACTTGAATGCATGCATATAAGCATAACCAATGGACACAAAACTTTGGGGGGTGAGGGCATGTACGGGTGTGGGGTTAGGGGTGGGGACAATAGTAAGATATGTACACATATAATACCTTAATAAAAAAAAGAGTGTGGAAAAAAACAAAAACAAAAACAAACAAAAAAACAACAACAAATGAGTTTAGGCTAACTGTAGACTACAGAGAGCTAAACAATACTATTACTTTATTATAATACCTCTACCAATATCACACTAATAGATGACACTCAAAATAACATGGGTAAATTGTTTGAAGTTATAGATTTCACTAACATGTTCTAGAAGAGAGGTATTCTTACCCAACTCCCATTTACTTTGCTCCACTGTGGATACTGTGGAACAAACCTGTAACTGCTCCCAATATTCAGGAGATGGAAATAAATACCCACAGTACAATCAGACCCCTACTTCTGGCTGAAGATGCCATCCACTTATGTTAGCCCCTACACTGTTTCTGTGCCTCTTTCTTAATTGAGTTCCTACCTTTGCCATTGCTGACAGATTGTAGTGTTAACACATCCAGAGGTGTATCAACCTAGCCTTAGATTATGTACTGGCTCATAAAGCAGAGTTCTGTGCACTAATTAACAGACCTGTTGCATGTGAGTAGAAAACACTCACCATAATTTACAAAAGAAACATGTACCAAAGAGTCATAATTTTACTACACAGACTAAAAAAAACAGAACAAGTAAAATTCTGTGGGTTTTTTTTGTTGTTGTTATTTGTTTTTTGGTGATCTATTTCCTGGATTCTTACCAATAAATGGGTAGACTGGTTTCAAATTGATTTTGAAATCCTAATTTGTGCCCTTAGATGTTTCTGAGTCCTAAAGACAATTTATTGCTGATCCCAAACTGAGACACTATAAAATAACATAATTTGGATTAAAAGTAAACCTTTTTCACTGCAATATGAAACTTATTAGCTCAAATACATGACAGCACAAAAATCAAAATCAAATTTTTACACATCAGTTATATTTTTAAAAAGGCCACGCAATGTATCATGGTGGCATAAGTTGTTTGTTCTTTTCTCTCCTTTGTAACTATTTAGACATACATATATGAACAAGTGTGCCTTAGCATTCTATGCCAATTACCCTACTTTACATCTGAAAATGATCAAACAAGACCTTGTTAAGTGCTAAAGCTTAAAGGGGGTTGGAGAAACTGCCCCACATCCACTTACCATGGTTGGTGTAAAAGACAAAAGCTATCGGATGCGGAGACCGTGCCATCTTGAAGGGGAAAGTGGATGTTATCGGAAGCTTGAAAATCTACAACTACGGCACCCACCGAACAGCTGCGAACCTGAGAACATTGGTCCCCGAGTGGTGCAAACACGCGGATTCAGAGGATCTCTACACTCCACCACGGAAAGGTCAGATTTCACCTGGGATAAGGTGAGATCTCTGGTCCCGGCAGGAGAGAGAAACACGCGCACAGCAGGAGCTGGAGACCTGGGGAAGTCTGCGCCTAGGAAAATCCGTGGCTGTTGGGGCTGCTGTGATCCGTGAAAGTGGAAGGGGGTCTGCAGAGCTGCTAACCGAAGGGATCTCTAAAAAGCAACCAATTTTGATCTGGGCGTAAAAGGACAGCCTAAAAATTTTAAAAGTGTGCCGACTGCTTAGACCCAAGGGGAAAAAAGACTGCACAGATTTGCACGCAGCCCTGGAGTTCGCACACTTACTCTGGCGCTTTTCATTTTTTTCTTTAAATCCTTGCTTCTGATTACTAAGCCCAATAGCTAGGATCACCTAATTGGTGTCGCTCTAAGAGACTGCAGAGGAAAGTTGTTTTTCTGGAACCTGGGGATCAGAGTGGGGAATAACCATCAGAGAACCAGCTCTGGGGCAACCCACGCCACCAAACCGGTATTAAGTGCCACAGGAAAAACAAATCTAAACACTAGCTAGAGAGGACCTATAGACCCGGAAGTCAATCCGAAAACACTGCCACCCAGGGTTTGAATCACAAATTGACTCTTAAGTCATTATAACCTGATGAACAAAATGAGAGATACAGAGGCAGTAAAGCACCAAATAGACTGTCAAATTACAGTGGGAAGGCTGGGGAGTGTTGGGGAACGGGGTAAAAGATCAATCAAAGGACTTGTATTCATGCATATAAGCACACCAATGGACACAAGACAATGGTGGGGGGTGGTGAGGGCATGCGACAGGGGTTAGGGGAGGCTGGGGGAAGGTCAATGGGGGGAAAAAAGGAGATATATGTACTACTGTATGTAATACTTTAAACAATAAAAAGAAAAAAAGAAAAAGACAAAAGCAAAACTGAAATGTGCTGACCTGAACACATACCTATGAGTAAGAGAGAATCTGGAGAAGTCCAGCCTGCCTTAGGGGATATCCCAGTACACTGTAAGAGTGAGATAAGACTAATTTGAAAGCAGAGGAGAGGTGGGATCTCATCCAGAGCTGCCCCTTCCCCAAGGCCACATTACATGGGGATAAGCTGTCTTCCAGAAGCAGCAGCAACGTCTCCAACAGAGGAGGAGAAATGAAGACACTTCTGTGGAGAAGGTGGCAAACAATTAATGACTGCCCAGCTACCATAGTTTTGTATGTAGCAACCTGTTTCCTCCAGCAGCACTCATATTTCTGAGCAAGGGCTGCATAAATGAAGGAGGGAAGAGAAAGGGAAGAAAGCAGATAATATCAAAGGGAATTAAAGGAACATGGTTCCTGCTGTCTTCTTCAGGACTTTATTTTTTTAACAGAGTATTACATTTTTTATTCACTGATAAACTGAAAGTCCATTTCTAGATGTTTCTCTTGGTATATTATTAGTAATCAAACCCTAAGTAAGGTGCCTTCACCTAGTCCTCAGATTCAGACCCATCTTCATCTTGACTAATCTGGAAGTAACGAAGTTCATATGTCTCCTTGTCAGATGCAACCACATGAAGCCAATCATGAAGACTATCCTTCTTAAGGTATTTCTTGGTAAGGTATTTCAAATATATTTTAGAGAACTGTTTCTTAGAAACAACTGTGATTTTATTCTTGAAGCATTCAATGTGAACAACATTCCTAAGATTTCCAGTTTTCCCATTGACTTTAACCTTCCCCTGCAGAAACTGTTCCTATTTTAAAACAGAAAAAATGCAAAACTAGGGAAGAAAACCCTAGATATTCACTAGGGAAGGTACCAAAATTTTCAGAATAAAAAATGCCATCTTCTACTGGATGAGTAAGCTCCAAACCAAACTTCCAGGTAGTCCTCTTAGGCTTCTTGACTTTTGGTGCCATCTTGCAGGCAGTCCGTGCAATCAGAGAGTTGCTTCAGGACTTTAGCAATGAGTTCATTTACAAACCTCTGGGAATACCTTACTGGAGGAAACCACCCGAGGTCTGTGGGAATCTCCAAAGCCCTATGTGCTAATTCCACACATCTCCCCCACTCTTCTGCTGGTTCTTTTTGCAGGTTCCAAAGTGTATCCAGAAGAGCAAGTTCCAGTATTCAGGGAGTGTGCTCAGAAAATAGGCCATGATCAGTGGGCAAGGGCAAAAACACAAAATAGCTATAGCCCCCAATGTGCCTGGCTCCATCTCCCTGACTCATTGCCCCCAGACACCCAGCCCCACTGCCACAATTCAGCATGCTTTTCCCCACCACAATGACCCAGCATTCCTGTCCCCACTTGGCCTCACCACAACACTCTGCCTACGTAAGGCCACCCCACTAAGACTTGGAATCATTGCAGTTCTATCTAATACATTGAAACAAACACAAAGAGACAGCTAAAATGGAGAGACAAAAAAAAAAACCCCAAATGAAAACAAAGGAGTAATTGCTGAAGAAGGATCTAAATGAAATGGAAGCAAATAATTTATCAGACAGAGTTCAAAGTAATGGTTACAAGGATGCTCAAACAACTGTGTGAGAACTATAAGCATCTTAATGACAACTACAAGGAACTTAGTAGGACTACATTAGCAAGAAAGAGTATACAAACTATGAATAAGAAAGAATTGGAAATGAAGAATGACATAGCTGAAATAAAGAATACCCTGGAAAACATCAACAGTAGATTAGAAGAAACTGAGGATTGAATCAGGGAATTATAAAACAAGGTAGAATAAAGACCCAATCAGAGAAGTAATTAGAAAAAATAAGTAAAAAGTGGGAGGATAGTTTAAGGGAGCTTTGGGAAACCATTAAACATAACATCTGCATTAGTAGGGATTACAGAAGGAGAAGAATATGAGCAAGGAATAGATAACTTCTTTGAAAAAATAATGACAGAAAACTTACATGACCTGGCATAGAGAAGAGTCACACAAGTCAGGAAATATAAAGAGTCCCAATCAAGACGAATGCAAAAAGACCCACACCAAGACACATCATATTTAAAATGAGAAAATTAAAGACAAAGAAAGAATCTAAAGGCAGCAACAGAGAGATAGAAAGTTACCTACAAGGGAGCTCCCATTACATTGTCAGGTAGTTTTAAATAGAAACCCTTCATGCCAAAGGGAGTGGCATGAAGTATACAAAGTAATGAAAATCAAGGTACTAAATCCAAGACCTCATTATCCAGCAAGGCTATCATTTAAAATTGAAAGTGAAATACAGATTTTCCCAGACAAAGAAGAGCTAAAGGATTTTATTACCACAAAACCAGCATTGCAAGAAATGTTAAAGGGACTGGTGTAATAAAAAAAAGTAGAAAAAGTGAGAGAAGCATAGGCCTAAAGAATAAACCTGGTGATAAATAATTGCCTATCGATAATAAACTTAAATGTAAATGGTTTAAATGCTCCAATCAAAAGACAAAGGGTAGCTGAATGGATAAGAAAGTATGACCCATATATGTGCTGTCTATAAGAAACCCACCTCAGAACAAAAGACTCACAGAGGATGAACATGTAGGGATGGAAAAAATAGACTTAAAAACAAAGGCCATAAAAGAGACAAAGAAGGTCACTACATAATACTAAAACCATCAGTCCAACAACAAAATATTACCCTTGTTAACATATATGCTCCCAATACAGGAGCACCTAAATATATATTTAAAAATCAAACAAACTTCTGCAGGACTTTAAGGGAGAGATTGTCAGCAATATAGTCATAGTAGGGGATTTAAACACCACAGTGACATAACTGCATAGATCTTCCAGACAAAATATCAACAAGTGCACGTGGATCATTCTCAAAGGTAGACCACATGTTAGGACACAATATAAGCCTTAACAAATTCAAAAAGATTGAAATCATATCAAGCATTTTCTTCTATGACATTGACATGAACCTAGAAACCAAGTAAATTATAAAAAACTCAAAATCATTCAAAAACATGGAGGCTAAATAGAGTGTTAGTAAACTATAAAAGGATTACCAATGAGATCAAGGAAAATATAAAAACCTTGCTGGATACAAAAGAAAACGAACACACAACAACCAAGAATCTATGGGACACAGCTAAAGCAGTCCTGAGAGGGAAGTTCATAGCATTACAGGCCTACCTCAAGAAATACAAAAGAGCTCAAATAAACAATGGGAACAACAATAAAAGCTCACAGTAAGTAATAGGAAGGAAATTTAAAAAATTAGAGTGATAATAAATGACATAGTGTTAAGAAAAAAAACAATACAAAAGATTAATGATACCAAGAGCTGGTTCTTTGAAAAGATAAACAAGATTGATGACCCTTTCATCAAGAAACAAAGAGAGGGGACTAAAATAAAATGAGAAATGAAAGAGGCAAAGCCACAACTAAAACCAAAGAAATTCAAAGAATTGTAAAAAATACTATGAACAACTATATGCCAACAAGCTGGACAATCTGAAATTGACAAATTTCTAGAAAAATACAGTCTTCCAACACTCAATCAGGAAGAATCAGAAAACTGGAATAGGCTGAAAACAACTAATGAAATTGAAGCAGTAATAAAAAATAAAAAAACCTCCCAGCAAACAAATGATCTGGACCAGATGGCTTTAAGTAAAGCTTTACCAAACATTCAAACAAGATCTAACACCTGTCCTCCACAAGTTATTCCAAAATATCCAAGAGGAATTTTTAGGAGGCCAGCTTTATCCTAATTTCTAAACCAGATGAAGATACTACAAAGAAATAGAATTACAGGACATATCCCTGATGAACATAGATGCTAAAATCCTCAACAAACTATTAGCAAATTGGAACCAGCAATACATTAAAAAAGACCTACATGGGCAATAGGGTACTGAAGACCTGGGGGTTGGGGGAGGGTATGGGATGGAAGGAAGGGGGTAAAGGCAGGGATGAGAGATTTCTTTAATGCTATCAACAATAAAAATATATTAAAAAATAAAAACAATTTCACACCATGACCAAGTGGGATTTATCCAGGGGATGCAAGAATGTTACAATATTTACAGAACAATACATGTGATAAATGGCATAAACAAAAGGAATGATAAAAATCACATGAACTCATCATTATGCACAGAAAAAGCATTCAACCAAATCCAGCACCCATTTTTGATAAAAACTCTCAGTAAAGTGCAAGTAGAAGCTTCGTACCACAACATAATAAAGACCATATATGACAAACCTACAGCCAACATTATATTAAATGAGCAAAAACTAAAAGTGTTTCCCTTACAAACAGGAACAAGACAGGGAAGCCCGCTTTACCACTCCTATTCCACATAGTACTGGTAGTCCTAGCCAGAGTGATGCGACAAGAATAAAATAATTCAATGGAATCCAAATTGGGAAAGAGAAAGTAAAATTGTCATTCACAGAATACATGATATTGTACTTAGAAAAACATAAAGATTCCACCAAAAAACCACTAGAATTAATAAATGAATTCAGAAAATTAGTATGCAAAATCAACACCTAGAAATCAATGGCATATTTATATACCAATAGTGAACTATAATAAACAGAAATTTAAAAAACAATCCTATTTATCAATGCTATGAAAAAATAAGATACCTGGGAATAAACTTAGCCAAGAAGGAAAAAACAACAACAATGTATACTTAGAAAACTACAGGCCATTGTAAAAGAAATAGAGGAAAATACAAACAAATGGAAGCATATACCGTGTTCATGGATTGAAAGAATTGACATCATTAAAATATCCATACTACCCAAAGCAATCTATAGATTCAATGCAATTCTTATTATAATATCAATGGAGTATTTCACAGATCTAGCACAAATATTCAAAAAATTTATATGGAACCAAAAATGACCCTGCATATCTAGAGCAATCTTGAGAAAGCAGAACAAAATTGGAGGGATCACAACACCAGATATCAATCTATAGTACAAAGCTATTGTAAGAAAGTCAGTCTGGTACTGGCACAAGAACAGGCATATATACCAATGGAACAAAACAAAGGCCCCAGAAATTGACCCAGGCCATTATGCTCAATTAATATTTGATGAAAGAGGCAAGAACATACAATGGAGTTAAGTCAGTCTCTTCAAAAATGAAACTAGATCACCAACTTACACTATACAGAAGAATAAACTTCAAATGAATAAAATACTTCAATGTAACTCACGAAAGTATAGAAATCCTAGAAGAAAACATAGACATCAAAATCTCAGACATCTCGACAGGAGGAAGATGGCGACCGGCAGGAAGGTAGGGAGGGTGAGTGTGTGATCGAGTGAAGGAGTGATAGAGGTGTGTGTGGACGTGCGTGGGTGTGTGTGTGAGTGAAATAGGGACAGTTAGACCCTGCATTTCTCCCAGGGGGCTTCCATCCAGGCAGTCTTGGTTGGCAAAACCCCACAGCCGCTGAAAACACTCCAGGGAGGACACCAGTGGCACAGAGACCCCGCCATCTTTAAGAACGGAACTGCTAGAGACTAGAATCCTAACCTTACCACCACCCAGTCTGGTCTCAGAAGCAAACCTGGTCACTACAGCCACTCTGGTAGAAGACCTGCCACCCCAGCTGCAGATGCGCGAACCCTGAGACCTCCACCTCCAAAAGTGCGCCGCTGAAAGCAGTAAGTACAACCTCCCCCTCCCCAGCGCTGGAACTCAGGATTCGCCGAGTCCCCAGCCCATAGGCACCCAGGCACTCCACTACCCAGGCAGTGCTTGGGAACCACTGAGAGACCCTGAGGGGGTGATTCTGCACAGTCAACGGTGCGCGGCCCTGCAGTAGAATCTCTGAACTGCCTCTTCCTAAATAACTGCCCACGGACACCCCTGCAGTGCAACTTCAGGGCCAGGGTGCATCAGAGCTTTGTGCCTGTGGGCGCGCCACCAGTTCGCGCACAATCAAGGGCAGGCAAACTCACGGCCACAGCAAGGGAAGGCACCCTGAGCCCATATATCCACAGGGTCCTCTGGGGAGCTGCTTTGAGCCCCTGCTGGGTGTGATTCTGTACAGCCAAGGACGCGCTGCCCCACAGCAGAAACTCTGAACTCCTTTCTCCTGAATAACTTCCCACATACACTCTAGCTGGTTAACTTCAGTGCCAGAGTCTCTCAAAGTGCGTCAGAGCTGTGCCCCTGCAAACACACCTCCACAGAAGTGAATTTACAACAGGCAGGCACCCGAGCCTATCTACACACAGGGTGTTAGTAGGAGACACTGGGAGCTCTCCCAACAGATGGTTCCTGGGTGCCACTGTGAGTTCCCACTGGACACGCGCGATTTCAATTAAGGGTGCAAGACAGAAAAAACTGGGACACTCCATAGCTGCTGACTTTTAGACACCACAGTTGTGCCTCGCAAGCTTGCAGGCCTACATCAAGAGAACCCAAGTAGCTCAAGTAGGGAACTACACTAGATTACCAAGCCCAGGAGAACTGAGAGATTACACCAGTAGCACCATCCCCAAAAGAACCTGGGTAGCAAAGCAAGCAGATCTACAATTAAAACATTACAGGAAAACATGGGGAGAAAAAAAGGAAATTCCCAAAGGGAGGAAAAAGAGGAATCACCAGAAAGGGAGTTAAATGAACTTGAGGCTAGCAGCTTAACAGAGAAAGAATTCAGAGTATTCCTTATAAGGATGTTTAAACGGATGGATGACAAATACACACAACTCAATGAGAACTATAAGGAGGTGAATGAAAATGTCACCAACATGAAAAGAAACCAAGAGGAGATGAAGAACGACATAGCTGCAATAAAGAACACAATGGAAGGCTTAAAGAGTAGAGTAGAAGAGGCTGAGGACCGCATCAGCGAATTAGAAGACAAGGTAGGAAAAAACACACAAACACAGCAGCAACTGGAAAGAAGACTTAAAAAGCAAGAGGAGAGCCTAAGGGAGCTTTGGGACAACACAAAACGAAACAACCTTCAAATAATAGGGATAAAAGAAGGAGAGGAAGAGAAGCAAGGAATAGAAAACCTGTTAGAAGAAATAATGACAGAAAACTTCCCTGATATTGGTAAGAAAAAAACTATCCAAGTCCAAGAAGTACACAGAGTCCCAAACAAGTTGAACCCCAAAAGACCGACACCAAGACACATCATAATTAAATTGACGAACACCAACGACAAAGCAAGAATCTTAAAGGCTGCCAGAGAGAAACAGAAAGTTACCTACAAGGGATCTCCTATCAGAATATCAACTGATTTCTCAACAGAAACACACCAGGCCAGAAGGGAATGGAATGAAATATACAAAGTGATGCAAAACAAGGGACTGAATCCAAGAATACTATACCCAGCAAAGCTATCATTCAAAATTGAAGGTGGAATCAGAAGCTTCACAGACAAAAAAGGGCTAAGAGAGTTCATCACTACCAAACCAGCAATGCAAGAAATGCTAAAGGGGGTGCTGTAAAAAGAAAAGAAAGGCAAGAAGAAACACAAACACTAAGGAAAAATATGTCAACAAACAGGTACTTATCAATAATAACAGTAAACGTAAATGGATTAAATGCACCAATCAAAAGACATAGGGTAGCTGAATGGATAAGAAAACATGACCCATATATTTGCTGTCTACAAGAGACCCACCTTAGAGCAAAAGACTCACACAGACTGAGAGTGAAGGGATGGAAAAACATTTTTCAGGCAAATGGAAATGAGAAAAAAGCTGGGGTTGCGAGACTTATATCAGATAAAATAGACCTCAAAGTAAAGGCTTTAATAAGAGATAAGGAAGGCCACTACATAATACTAAAGGGAGCAATCCAGCAAGAAGATATAACTCTGGTAAACGTATATGCACCCAACGCAGGAGCTCCCAAATACATAAAAAATCTGCTGGAAGATAACAAGGGAGAGGTCGACATCAATACAATCATAGTAGGGGACTTCAGTACACCACTGACACCAATGGATAAATCCTCTGGACAAAAAATCAGCAAAGAAACAGCAATTCTAAATGACACATTAGATCAGATGGACCTAATTGACATCTTCAGAGTATTTCACCCCAAAGCCATGGAATATACGCTCTTCTCAAGTGCACATGGGACATTCTCAAAAATAGACCATATATTGGGTAACAAGCAAAGTCTTCCCAAATTCAAAAAGATTGAAATCATATCAAGCATTTTCTCAGACCACAATGGCATAATATTAGAAATAAACTACAATAAAAACATTCCAAAAAATTCAAACACTTGGAAACTGAATAGCATGCTACTAAACAATGATTGGGTTATCAATGAAATCAAAGAAGAAATTAAAAACATCCTGGAGACTAATGACAATAAAAACACAACATTGCAAATCCTATGGGACACAATGAAAGCAGTTCTGAGAGGGAAATGTATAGCTCTACAGGCCTACCTCAAAAAACAAGAAAAAATGGTAATAGATCAACTAACTCAACAACTCAAAAAATTAGAAAGGGAGCAACAAGAAAAGCCCACAGTGAGCAGAAGAGAGGAAATAATAAAGATCAGAGCAGAAATGAATGACATAGAGACCAAAAAAACAATACACAAGATCAACAAAACCAAGAGCTGGTTCTTTGAAAGGATAAACAAGATTGATGAACCTCTAGCCAGGCTCACCAAGAAGCAAAGAGAGAGGACCCAAATAAACAAAATCAGAAATGAAAGAGGTGAAATAACAACAGACCCTACAGAAATACAAAGGATTTTCAAAAAATACTATGAACAACTCTACTCCAACAAATTAGACAACCTGGAGGAAATGGATACATTCCTAGAAAAACACAACCTTCCAAAACTTACTCAGGAAGAGACTAAAAATCTCAATAGGCTGAAAACTATGGAAGAAATTGAAGCAGTTATCAAAAAGCTTCCAGCAAACAAAAGCCCGGGGCCAGACGGCTTCACAGGGGAGTTTTATAAAACATTCAAGGAAGAGCTAAAACCTATCCTCCTCAGACTATTCCAGAAAATTCAAGAAGAAGGAACACTTCCAAGCTCCTTCTATGAAGCCAGCATCACCCTAATAACAAAACCAGATAAAGATAACACAATGAAAGAGAATTACAGGCCAATATCCCTCATGAACATAGATGCCAAAATCCTCAACAAAATTCTAGCAAATCGAATCCAGCAATACATCAGAAGGATCATACACCACGACCAAGTAGGATTTATCCCTGGGATGCAAGGATGGTATAATATTCGCAAATCAAAAAACGTGATACATCACATAAACAAATTGAGACATAAAAACCATATAGTCATATCAATTGATGCAGAAAAAGCATTTGACAAAATCCAACACTCTTTCTTGATAAAAACTCTCAGCAAGCTGGGAATAGAAGATCATACCTCAACATAATAAAAGCCATATATGACAAACCCACAGCCAACATCATACTCAATGGGCAAAAACTAAAACCATTTCCCCTAAGAACAGGAACAAGACAGGGATGCCCACTCTCACCACTCTTGTTCAACATAGTGTTGGAAATACTAGCCATTGCAATCAGACAAGAAGAAGAAATTAAAGGCATCCAAATTGGAAAAGAAGAAGTAAAACTGTCCTTATTTGCAGATGACATGATACTGTACTTAGAAAACTCTAAAGACTCCATCAAAAAATTACTAGACTTAATAAATGAATTTGGCAGAGTAGCAGGATACAAAATAAATGCTAAGAAATTTATGGCATTTCTATACACCAATAATGAACTTACAGAAAGAGAGACTAAAAAAGCAATCCCATTTACCATCGCACCAAAAAAATTAAGATACCTAGGAATAAACTTAACTAAGGAGGTAAAAGACCTATACGCGGAAAACTACACAACACTGAAAAAAGAGATAGAGCAAGACATAAACAGATGGAAGAACATACCATGTTCATGGATTGGTAGAATCAACATCATCAAAATGTCCATACTACCCAAAGCAATCTATAATTTCAATGCACTTCCCATTAAAATACCAACGGCATACTTCACAGACCTAGAACGAACTTTCCAAAAATTCATCTGGAATAAAAAAAGACCCCGAATAGCTACAGCAATCCTGAGAAAGAAGAACAAAGTAGGTGGGATCTCCATACCAGATTTCAAGCTGTATTACAAAGCCACTGTTCTCAAAACAGCCTGGTATTGGCACAAGAACAGACATATAGATCAATGGAATAGAATAGAGAACCCAGATATCGACCCAAACCACTATGCTCAATTAATATTTGACAAAGGTGGCATGAACATACAATGGAGTCAAGACAGTCTCTTCAACAAATGGTGTTGGGAAAATTGGACAGATACATGCCAAAAAATGAAACTAGACCACCAACTTACACCATACACAAAAATAAACTCAAAATGGATCAAGGACTTAAACATAAGACAGGAAACCATAAAAATACTAGAGGAATCTACAGGCAGAAAAATCTCTGACATATGCCAAAAGAACTTCTTCGCTGATACTGCTCCTAGGGCAATGGAAGCTAAAGAGAAAATAAACAAATGGGACTACATCAAAATAAAAAGCTTTTGCAAAGCAAAGGAAACCATCAATAAAACAACAAGAAAGCCCACTACATGGGAGAACATATTTGCCAATGATGTCAACGATAAGGGTTTAATCTCCAACATTTACAGGGAACTCATGCAGCTTAACAAAAAGAAGATAAACAACCCAATCAAAAAATGGGCAACTGACCTAAATCCACACTTTTCGAAAGAAGACAGAAGGAAGGCCAAGAGACATATGAAAACCTGCTCTAAATCACTAATCATTAGAGAGATGCAAATCAAAACAACAATGCGGTACCATCTCACACCTGTCAGAATGGCCATTATCAACAAGTCAACAAATGACAAGTGCTGGTGAGGATGTGGAGAAAAAGGAACCCTCGTGCACTGCTGGTGGGAATGCAGACTAGTGCAGCCACTGTGGAGAACAGTATGGAGTTTCCTTAAAAAAACTAAAAATAGAACTCCCATTTGACCCAGTGATCCCACTTCTAGGAATATATCCCAAGAAACTGCAAACATCAATCAGAAAGGATTTATGCACCCCTATGTTCATAGCAGCACAATTCACCATAGCTAAGATTTGGAAACAGCCTAAGTGCCCATCAGCAGATGAGTGGATTAAAAAACTGTGGTACATCTACACAATGGAATACTACACTGCGGTAAAAAAGAAGGAGCTCTTACCATTTGCAACAATATGGATGGAGATGAAGAATATTATGCTTAGTGAAATAAGCCAGGCAGAGAAAGATAAATATCACATGATCTCACTCATTTGTGGAATATAATGAACAACATAAACTGATGGGGGGAAAAATAGATCCAGAAACAGAGAAACATCAATCAGAACATCAAACCTCAGGGAAGAAATTGTGAGGTAATCAGAAACCCAAGAATGCCTGAGAATGCCTTTCTAGCCATGCTAGCAATCATCAGATGTACTGTAATTTTACCTGGGACAAGAGGGTAAGTATTTTGGTCTTATGTTCCTGACCCTTCATGGGTAAGACCCCTTACATGGGCTGATCCCCTAACTAATGTAGTTACCAATAATACCAAACACCCTGGACATCCAGGAGGTCCATGGGCGGGGCAAGAAAGTATAAATACACAGGGGTCTCCACCCATCTTCCCTTTTGTATGACATGAAATCAAAATAATGCCCCTTTGTGTGTACAATTAAAGAGAGGTTTCTGGCTTGTGTGGACACCAAAGAAAGGGTGTCACTATTATCACTACGTGCCCCCAGTAGAGGTGCAGAAAATGTAACTAAGACCTTGTCTATATAAAAAGAAATGGACAGCCAGTTTGAAAGGGAATTGCCATGGACTAGAACAAAGAATATCCTTGCATGGTATTATTCTACACTAGCATTAAAATTTTTCCCAGATTTGGATCACCCCCAGTACTTGTAATAGTTACTCGCACCCTTGGGGATAAAAAAAAAAAAAGTCATCTGTTTGGTGCTTGGAGACAAACTTAACACATCTCTTGATACTTTAGAATTACTACAGCATAATATACAATTATCCCAAGCAAATGTACAAACTAATTCTTTGAATGTCTGGCAGCAATTTAAAAAGGACATGTAAGGATTTAATCCTCTTCATTGTGTAGAGGGCCTCCTGGGAAGGCACCTGAGCATTCTATATTGGTCCCTCTTACCCTTTAGGCCAAGAGAGACCCTCTTCTCACAATTCAATTGCTCACAGCTGTTGCATGAGCTCTCTGTTCATGTCGAGGTTGAAGTCTCGTGATGACTGGTGCCATGGATCTGTCTCTCACCCATTGGGGCAAACTGAGTCCTCCCTGGAGAAGAAACCCGGGTTCCAAAAGATATGTGATCAGTGCTGGGGCCCCGCCAGCAGGCGAGGGGATCCCATGACAGGTGCTGGGCATGGAGGCCACGGGGGCATAGGCTACCAAGGAGACAAAACTGAACCTCACGTCACCCTGCTTGGCCCCAGAGGATGGCTGGTTAACCAGAGACGGGTAAGATTCCTCAAGGAAGGAACAATGTAAGACAGGCACAGTCGCAGAGGGGCCATCAGGAGAGAATTTGGGGATCAACAGAGGTGGGGCACAGACCCTCACCCCCCCCCAACATTGCAGGGGCCTGAATCATAGCCCCTTCTGAGGGAGGTCTCCTGCCCCCATGGCTGCTTCGTGCTTCCCATGCCCAGCTCAGATCAGGACCCAGGTGACCGACAGAGACTTGGCTGACAGCAGCTGCCCTCTCACTCCAACAAGAATTGTTTGAGTTGTCTTGTACCCATGGTGCAGGGAAGTGGGTTTACGATATCTAAATCCAGCCTACCACCAGGTATGCTCAGTACCTACTCAAGAAGGCAAATAATCCCTTCCACCAATATTTACAGGGTAAAATAAGATTGTTTTTAGAGTAATAAATTTGATAGTAAAACAGTAGTCAAGTTTTCAGGCAAATTTAAATTGGCTAGTTGAAACAAGCGAATATTCTAGAAAAATTAATTGTACTGGACAAAAAGGCGTTCCTAAAGTGTTAACTAAAATCTTTATTGGTACTTCATCTCATGATAAAATTGTGCACCATGTAATGAACCTAAAACAGTAATATTACAGTGCAAAAAATTAAAATTTAAAAGCCATCAAGACTACATTATAAAATTTTCAAAAGCCTCCTAACATTTAAATCAAAAAAGGAGGGGATAGTAGAGGAATATCATGTAAGGAAAAATATCCTGTAAGTAAATTACATCTAGAAAATTAATACTTTAGAAAATTAATTGTAAGGCTAAAAGCAAGACACCCAGGAAAAACACACAAGGTGACAAAACAAGCCAGAGGAAAATCATTTGGGCAAAAAATGAAAAAGGATCCCCAGTCAAATTTATAGAAAATATTCCTTTATTAACTTTTGGTCGAGAATATGTTTGTATATTTTCAGAAAACAACTCCAAGACCATGTGGATTCCAGCAACAGAGAGGAATCGACAGGACTACTCCAGCCATGAAGACAAAAGAGAAGCAGTCCAGAGACAGAAGACGCTGATGTGGCCTTCCCATACTAGCCGTTAACAGCTGTGCATCACTGCAGGTTGCCCAGGACCAAACCAGACAGAGTCGGACCTGCATTACCACCATTTGTCCACCATCCAGAACTGAAATGTCAGTGCTGACATGTACACATAAGGAACTGTTGGACATTGAAATTGGGTCTCAAAAGAACTGTTGACCCAGAAAGAAACTCACTACACACTGATTCATTTGCCTGTCACCATTACCATTATTGCTTGTCTCATTTTCGGTTCTTATAAGTGTATTTCTAATAGCACATGATCTCACTCATCTAGGGGAAATAATGAACAACATAGACTGATGAACAAGAACAGACCCAGAAACAAGGAGGCATGGATCAGACTGTCGGGCCTCAGGGGGAGGGTAGGGAAGGGTGGGGGCAAAGGGGAGAGATCAACCAAAGGACTTGTGTGCAAGCATATGAGCCTAACCAGCGGTTAAGGACAACAGGGGGGTGGGGGCATGTGTGGGTAGGGGTGAGGGATGGGAATGGGGGGATGAGGACAAATATGTGATACCTCAATCAATAAAGAAATTTAAAAAAAAAATCTCAGACATCTCATGTAGCAGAATTGTCACAGATACATTGCCTAGCACAAGAGAAACAAAGGAAAAAAATAAACAAATGGGACTACATCAAAATTCTGCAACACAAAAGAAGCTATCATCAAAATGATAAGCGAACCCACTGTATGGGAGAACATATTTACCAATGATACAACTGATAAGGGGTTAATTTCCCAATTACATAAAGAACTTATACAGCTCAACAAAAGGAAAACAAAGAACACAATTTTAAAATGACCCAATTTTAAAATGGGAACAGAACCTGAATAGGCATTTCTCTAAAGAGGACATACAGCCAATAGACATATAAAAAAATGCTTGCCTGGTTGCGTGGCTCAATGGTTGAGTGTTGAACTATAAACCAGGAAGTCAGGGTACATGACCAGGTTGCGGGTTTGATCCCCAGTAGGGGTCATGCAGGACGTAACAGATCAATGATTCTCTATCATCACTGATGTTTCTATTTCTCTCTCCCTCTGACTTCTTCTCTGAAATAAATAAAAATATATATTTTTAAAAATACTCAACATAACTAATCATCAAAAAGATGCAAAGTAAAACTATTATGAGTTATCACCTCACACCTGCCAGAATGGCTACCATCAATAAATCAACAAAAAAACAGTGCTGGCGAGGATGTGGAGAAAAGAGTGTGCTAGTACACTGCTGGTGGGAATGCAGACTGGTGCAGCCACTGTGGAAAACAGTATGGAATTTACCCAAAATATTAAAAATGGAACTGCCATTTGACCCACTGCTGCCACTTCTAGGAATATATCCAGAGAAACCAGAAACCCCAATCAAAAAGAATATATGCTCCCCTATGTTCATGGCAGCATTATTTACAATAGCTAAGATGTGGAAGCAGCCCAAGTACCCATGAGTAGATGAGTTAGTATAAAATCTGTGGTACATTTACACAATGGAATAAATACAGCTATAAAAATGATGGATTTCTTACCATTTTCGTTAGCATGGATGGACCTAGAAATTATTAGTATGAGTGTAAAATAAGCCAGTCAAATCCTTTGATCTGACTTATAAGTGAAATCTAATGAACATAATAAACTGACAAGCAAAATAGATCCAGAGGCATGGAAGCATGGAACAGACTGACATATCTCAGAGGGGAGTGGGGAGAGACGGGAAGAGATTAACCAAACAACTTATATACCTATATGCATAACCAATGGACATAGACAATAGTGTGGGAAAGGCCTGGGGTGGGGCGGGGGCTGTGAGGAGGCGGCTATAGTGGAGAGGAAATTTGTGGACATCTGTAACAATAAAATAAAATAAAAATTTAAAAATATATTTAAACTGTACCATGTATGAAATAGAAATCAATCACAAAAGGCAATATGGAAAATTTACAAAAATTTTTTAAATTAACTTTATTGGGGTGACATTAGTTGACATGGTCATATAGGTTTCAGGTGTGTTTCTATGTAACAAGATCTGTATATTGAAAATTAAAATATTTGAAAATTAAAAAAATACTTTTTAATAACCACTAGGTCAAAGAAAAAAATGATAAAACATTTTTAAATAACCCAAAATAAAAAAAATGGAAACATGACTTACCCAAACATATTGAGTGCTGCACAAGCAGTTATGAGGTTTATACTGATGAAACATAAAAGAACTGAAATAAACAACCTAATGTAACACATCAAATATCTTTAAAAAATTAAGCCCATATTTAGCCAAATAAAGAAAATAATAAAGATCAGAATGGAAATAAACGAGAGACCATACAAAACAATAGCAAAGATGAATAAAACAAGGAAGAGATTTTCAAAAAGATAAGCACATTTAGTAAAACATTACCTAGACTAGTTGAAAAGAAAAACAAAGAAGGAAAAACCCGTGGAGACAAACAACAGTGCGGTGATTGGGGGGAAGGAGGGTTAAGGGATGGTGGAGATGGTATAAGATATAGGGGGGATAAATTGTGAATGAAAAAATATTATATGGAAAAAATTAGAAAGAGACATACAGACATCTCTTTAAAGCAATAAATTATTAATATTTTACTCTTGAAATCACTATTAAAAATAATAAAATAGAGAAGACATAAAATGGAAAATGGAGATAAAAGAGGATATATTACAACTGATACTACAGAAATGTACATAGGATCATAGGCACTACTATAAATCATATGCAAAAAATAGCAGAAGAAATAGATACATTTTTAGAAACATACAATCTATAAGGCTAAACCAGGAAGAAATGGAAAACCTGAATAGACCAATAAATAGTAGAGATATATTTAGTAATCAAAAACCTCCTGCAAACAGAAACCCTAGGACCAGATGGATTCACAGGCAAATTCTACCAAACATTTAAATAACAATTAGCATCAATCTTTTTCAAATTATTAAAAAAAATTAAAGAGAAGGAAACACCTACATTTATTCTGAGGCCAGCATTACTCTGATGCCCAAACTAGATATGGATGGGACAAGAAATGGACACTGTGAACCATGTCGTTATTGCTGCTGTGCATACATAGACAGAGTGTATTTTTATTTTCTTGGCAGCTGACTAAAAACTATAGTCTAAACAAAAGCTTTATCCTTATCTCTTTAAATAAGCAATTAGTGTTTACTACTGTCATTCTTCTTTCCCATGGCCTCTAAGATCATAACATGGTCTGCTTACTCTGAAGATTTGATGACATGGTAAGGCTGGGCTTCCTGTGAAAAAGCTTAGTTCAAAATACTCACCCATAAAGCAAGTTCGGGATGCTAAGTCATAGCCTGCGTTCACTGTTAGTAGAAATCTGTAGCATAGGAAACCAACCTGCAGTGAATTGTACCTTTGAGATGTGTGTGTGTGTGTGTGTGTGTGTGTGTGTGTGTATGTGTGTGCTAAACACATTGCTGAAATCCTTTTATACAATTAACATTAAATTATATTGAAATAACTTTCACAGAAAATAAAAAATGGAAACACTTAAAGAAAAATGGAATGTGATTAAAGAAACAAAATGTGTGTATGAAGAAAGCACACATTTTCTTTAAGCCATGAAAGTGTACTTTAATGGTTATAACCATAAAGTATGTCTTTTTCTCCCTGGCTTACCTCAGTTACCATAATACCTTCTAGATCCGTCCATGTTGTGGTGTTACATATAAGTAGAATCAAAAAAATACACACAACAAAACAAATGAACAAACAAAAGAAAACAAAAACAGACTCATAGAATTAGAGATCAAAGGGATGGTTACCACAAGGGAAGGGGTGAAAACAAGAAGGTGAATATAGTCAATGATATTTGATCAGTATTATTTAGGTGGCCATGTTGTAAGGTATAAAAATATTGACTCAATATATTGTACATGTGGGACTAATATAACAAATATAATATTGTATTGAGGAGGAATATAGGGGGCAGCCTTGGGAGGGGTGGGGGGGGGCTAGCAATCTGAATCTGTGCCAGTGACCAGTGTCCTAGTGCATATTTTTGTTAGCCTATAATTAACTCACTGCCCCTTTCTTAGGCAATAGTCTGTTTTCCTAGGTGCTCCCAGTTTGCAGGGGCCATGGGTCAGGAATTTGGCATCTTGCCTGGAGTGGGGGGTTTCTGGTGCCACCCAGGCCAGGCATTTAGATATAATCTAACTTCCCCATTCTAACTGACTCAGGAGGGGCTGTGAAAGCCTGCCACAAAAGCCCGGAAATAAGGAAACGAAGAATTTAGAAATACATATAAGGAGTAATCTCATTGTATAAGTTGTTCAGGCTTTGGATCTTCAAATCTCCTGAGCTAGCAGCACTGCTTTAAATAAAGGGTTATTCCTGAATCTCCAGTACTCGTGTATTTTCCAGTCACCTGGTAAATTCTGCAACAGTATAACAACAATGCTTAAATAAAAACATTTTTTATTTTTTTACATTGTTTTATTTTTTCATTTTTTAACATTATTGTTGAAAGTATCATATATGTCCTCTTTTTCTCATTGACCCCTTCTAGGCCACACCCACTCCATGACACAGGCCTTTAGAACACTATTGTCTGTGTCCATGGGTTATGCATTATGCATACAAGTTCTCTGGTTGATCTCTTCCCAATCACCCACCTACCCACCTTCCTGCTGGGATACCATAGTCTGTTCCATGCTGCTGTGTCTCTGGATATATTTTGTCCATCGGTTTATTTTGTTCATTAGACTGCACATATGAGTGAGATCATGTGATAATGATCTTTCTCTGACTGGCATATTTTTGGTAACAGGTTTATAGGGCTTCCATGCAGGCCCCTGTTGAACTTGTCAGGTTTAGTATGGGGCCCCCCTTTTTTTCATCCACACTTATACAAATAATATCATAGTGAGTTATTTTTCTTACTAAAAATTTTGTAACAGAGATAACTTATTTGACCTCTAATAAGCTTAGGTAGAATAAAAATGTATATTTAATTCTGTTTAAACTTGAAATTATTTTGTACTAGTTTCTATTAGATTTCTGAGAATTTCATTTATGTAAATGTTTAGTTTTCTTTAAGGGAGTTAAATAGAACTCTTTTACAAATTAATGTTGACAATATTATCCAGAGGTAATATATACACTTGAACATACAGATAGACACAAATACCACATACCTTCCATTTTTAAAATCACTGATATGAATAGGTACCATAGTAAAAACTCACTAGTTATAAAGAAATTGGATCTAAGTTATTTTTCTAGTAGATACCAGTAGTCCCACTTCTGGGAATATATCCCATGAAACCAGAAACACCTATCAGAAAGGACATATGCACCCCTATGTTCATAGCAGCACAATTTATAATAGCTAAGGTTTGGAAATAGCCTAGGTGCCCATCAGTAGATGAGTGGATTAAAAAACTGTGGCACATCTACACAATGGAATACTACACTGCTGTTAAAAAGAAGGAACTTTTACCATTTGCAACATCATGGATGGACCTGGAGAGTATTATGCTAAGCGAAATAAGCCAGTCAGGGAAAAATAAATATCACATGATCTCACTCATTTGTGGAATGTAATGATCAACATAAACTGATGAACAGAAATAGATCCAGAGACAAAGAAACACTGAACAGACCATCCAACCTCAGAGAGAAGACGGAGTTATCTGCTCAGTGACTAAAGCTTTTATTAATATTTGTTGAGGAGTAACATGATCTTTCTTTTGCCTAAGTTTCAAATGAATTTCCCCTTACCTCCCTGAAGTTTACATTTCAAAAAGATTACCTAGATAAGAGTTTCTGAAGAAGACCTTTTACATCTAAAAGGGAAAAAATTCTATTTCCTTCTAAAGGATTTAGTCTCATAAAGCCATTATTTATAGGTCTTTTGAGATGAACAGGGAAGGTTTTGGTATTGGTAAAATAATTGATAGGCTTTGAATTGTTTCTGGCCATGTAAAGAATAAATTTGTAGACATGTGTAAGATGGCATCATAGGAAAACACCTGAACTTGCTGCCTTGCACAACCACTTCAAAAGTACAACTAAAAGATAAAACAGATATCACCAGAACCAAAGGAAGGCTGGCTGAGTGGAATTTATACAACTAGAAGGAAAGAGAAAAGCACACTGAGACTAGGAGGAAGTGTGGAGGTACAGAAGTGAAGTGTGGAGGTATGGAGGTGTGCGCGAAAGGGGCTGGCAACTGGGTACGCTGTTGTCTTTTTCAACTGGGAGGGAGATACAAACTCCCAACTGCTCTGAACTCCAGTTGAGAGCGAGACTCTGGGGACCCAGACTCATAGGGGAAGAAACTGGACTGTCTGGCATCGGGCGGGAACACGAGGGCGGCTTTCTCTCAGAGGTGCTTGCAGCGATCATTGTTCCTGCATGGTGCCACAGGACACAGAAACCTGAGGAACTCTTCAGGGCAGGGCTGATGGTCAGCCATTGTTCTTTGTTCCACCCTGGTGATTCCCTGAGACCCCACCCCACACAATTTACAACCCCAACCAAGCTGTGCACACAGGCTTTTGCATATGAATGGCCTGGCCTTTTGCAATCTGAAACCTAACGTACTGCAGCTGGGTCAGAGAGCCCCAGAGCCTCCAAAAGAGGGCCCAAGGCTGGACAGCAGCTTGCATTGCTTCACAGCTGGGCCTCATCTGGGCACTTCCAAACCCAAAACAAAGAGGAGATCTCCCTGTAGCTCCTGCTGGGTGGCCTCAGGCAGTGGCTGACTTTGCACCTCCTTGGAGATCCAAGAGCCAGTGTACTCAGTGGTCAGAGTGAGACCATCCAGATTACAACTCTTCACATCCATAAGAGACACACTCAGGGGCAGACTCAGTGAGCACCAAAGCCCCACTGAAGCAAGTCTTGCCCCATAAGGGTGTCTCCAGCACAGAAGTTCTCCCATCATAGACACAACTGATACTCCCAGTCAACTGGCCTGGAGGTCAATTCCTCCCAGTGATATCAACAGCAATCAAGGCTTAACAACAACAAGACTGTGCACACAGCCCACAAAGGGGTGCACCAAAAGTGTCCACCTCAGGTAATTAGGAAGCTGAGCCACTGGGCCCTATAGGACACCTACCCCACAAAGCCACTCTACCAACACAGGGAAGCAGCCAAAATGTGGAGACAAAGAAACAGGTCACAAATGAAAGAAATGGAAGAAAGCAGACTACAGGATATAGAGTTCAAAACCACAGTTATAAGGTTACTCAAGAATCTTCTAGAAACCTCTGAGAAATTTAGTGGGACCCTCAAGAATATGAAAAAGGACCAACTAGAAATTAAGAATACACTGACTGAAATAAAGAATAATATACAGAGATCCAACCGGAGACTAGAGGATCGCAAGAATCAAGTGAAAGATTTGAAATACAAAGAAGCAAAAAACACCCAACCGGAAAAGCAAAAAGAAAAAAGAATCCAAAAATATGAAGATAGAGTAAGGAGCCTCTGGGACAACTTCAAGCTTACCAACATCCGAATTATAAGGGTGCCAGAAGAAGAGAGAGAGCAAGATATTGAAAACCTATTTGAAGAAATAATGACAGAAAACTTCCCCTACCTGGTGAATGAAATAGACTTACAAGTCCAGGAAGTGCAGAGAACCCCAAACAAGAGGAATCCAAAGAGGACCACACCAAGACACATCATAATTAAAATACCAAGGCCAAAAGACAAAGAGAGAATATTAAAGACAGCAAGAGAAAAACAGTTAGTTACCTACAAGGAAGTACCCATACAATTGTCAGCTGATTTCTCAACAGAAACTATGCACACCAGAAGGGAGTGGCAAGAAATATTCAAAGTGATGAATAGCAAAGACTTGCAACCAAGATTACTCTACCCAGCAAAGCTATCATTCAGAATTGAAGGTCAGATAAAGAGCTTCACAGACAAGCAAAAGCTAAAGGAGTTCATCACCACCAAACCAGTATTATATGAGATGTTGAAGGATATTATTTAAGAAGAAGAGGAGGAGGAGGAGGAGGAGGAGGAGGAGAAGAAGAAGAAGAAGAAGAAGAAGAAGAAGAAGAAGAAGAAGAAGAAGAATATTAAAAATATGAACAATAACAATGGCAATAAATATATATCTATCAATAATTATACCTAAAAATCAGAATAAACATACAAGGAATCTAATGAACAAAGTAAACTGATGAATAAAATAGTACCAGAGGCATGGAAATATAGAACAGAGTGACAAATCTCATAGAAAAGGGGGGAGGGAGCAGGAAGAGATTAACCAAAGATCTTATCTGTACTAGTATATATGCATTACCTTTGGACGCAGACAATAAAGTGGTGAAGGTTTGGGAGGGCAGGAATCAGGTGGAGAGGGGCCATGAGGTAAAATATGGGGGACATCTATAAGACTCTCAACAGTAAAGATTTTTTAAAAACATGATTCTTGGCTGGTATCCCAAAGAATAGGAGATGTCTATCTGTTTCTTTCCAATAAGATGTAAGCTCCAAGAGAATAGACTTTGACAGTTTTGTTTACCTTGTGGTCAAAGCTTCTTCCCTCTGACTCAAAGCAAGCAGGTATGTCAATAACACAATGGAATGAAACTTGGGTGTAATCCAGGAGTCCTGAAAGTTAGTAGGTAAAGACAGAGTTTCTGGACACAATATTCTATATTATTTTTTAAATCTTTCTCCCATTAAAACATCCCGATAGCGCTACTGGCCTCCTGGAAGTCGGCCTCAGGCACCGCAGCCACTTCCCCTCCTTAGATGCTCCACAAGTTTGAAACAATATAAAAGTGGCCGCCAGGTGGCTCCCGACAACCTGCGTGCATCCCACCACCCACCCAGAGGGCCTATCGCGTCCCAGCCCCCTCCCACCCTCCTTGGGACTGTGCCAGACGCAGGGCTCATGGCTGGCAAGCTCCTCTGAGGTGGTGGCGTGAACCTCTCCCGATCAGGAATGACTGGGCGCAAGCCTGTGGCAGGTGCAGCAGGGGCCATGTTGAGCAGGAGCGGCAGGCAGGAGCAGCAGGAGGCATTGGACTGCCAGTTTTAGCCCAATCCCCGCAAGCCATGCTGAGGGACCCCACCCATGTGCATGAATTTGTGCACCAGACCTCTGTAACTATTATAATAGACTTCAAGTTGTTTTTAAGGAAATTCTGGTCTTCCTTAAGATGTTGACTCCACTCATGTAGCTTTTAAGTCTTTGTTAATGGGTTGAACAGAGAGATCTTTCCTTCTTAGTTAAGAGAACCAGGATTGAATGGGAAACCATGTATACCTTAGATTTGGTTAATTTGGTCATGAATCAGGGTGCCCATTCTCTAGATGAACCTCTTAGCAGTAAGATTGCCAAGATTTTTTATTTTCAGCCTTGGCAAATACGAGGCACTATGCAAAACTAAAAGACAGCAAACTTTTGCCATTATTCCAAAGAACCAGAGCACTGGAAAAGGGATTGCCATAAGTTTAAGCATTTCAGATGCTTTTAGCCTTCTAACCAGCCTTCTAATCAGATTTTTCAAGGTCATCTTAATTCCCAATGATGATGCTTCAAAAAACTATTGGTACTTTTTCCAATCCATTCTTTTAATTGGCTGTGAGAAACTTCTCTTCTAATTGGTAAGGGAACTATTTATATTCCTATTGACACTTGGTGCTCAACCCCACTGGTGCAAAACAGCCCCTATTTTGGAGTTATAAAACAGTTCAAATTTGGAGATTTCAAATAAACTTCAACAGGTTCATATCTCTGAACCTATTCTTTTTGCTTAGGACCCTTAGGAGATAAACATTGTTTTCTCCTTAGTTCTTCTGCCCCTACCTATTCATTAGGTTGAGACTTCCTAGAGAAGTATCATGCTAGAAAATAATGTTGAGTTTGACGGTAACTGTCAGAATTGCCAATTAGATAAATTAAACGGCCTTTCAACATCATTCATTTGTTCCGTTTTTGATATAACAGTAGCTTAATCTGAGAGAATTGATCAATTGTCCCTATTGGACCAAATGTCATTTTCTCTATGGGCAAACTCTTCAACCGATGTTGGCAGAATCCACAGTGCACCTCCTAGTATGTTTCAAATTGTTCATTCAAAACCTTTTCCCCAAATTAATCGATATCCTATAAGAGAAGCCTTTTAATATATAAAGCCCATAATAGGTTACATAACTCAAGGCCTTATTATTCCTTGCACTAGTGCCTGTAACATTCCTATTTTACCTGTGAGAAAGCCAAAGCGATGAGGGTAGAGGTTTGTCCAGAGCTTTGAGCAATAAACCACATTGTAATCCCCTGATACTCTTTTGTTCCTAACCTCATATGCAGTTAGCATCTATCACAACTGGAAGTAAATTCTTTATGGTAATTGATTTATGTAGTGCATTATTTATTATCCCAGTTTGATGAAGCCAGCCTTCACTTGGGAGGGAAAACAATTTACCTGGACAGTAATGCTTCAGGGTTTTACTGAAAGCACTCTTATTTCTCACCAATTCCGAAGATTTATTTGGATGATAAAAATTTCCCAAAAGGTTCCACCTTATTGCAATATTTGAATGATTTACTTCTTTGCTCTTCTTCTCAGTTTCCTCACAGGAAGATACCATCCATCTATTATACCTCTTATCCTCAAGGCAACATAGGGTCTCTAAAGAAAGTTACAATTTGCCGAAACTCAGGTTTGATATTTGGGACATCTGATATCAAAAGAAGGACTACACCTGGATTCAGACAGGCTTTGGGGTGTCCTAAGTTTCTCAAGGCCAAAAACTCAACTGTGAGGTTTTCTTGGGTTAGTTGGCTATTGCCAAAATTGGATCCTATATCCTCTGTTATGGCAAAACTCCTGTGTCTAACTAAATGACAGTGCTGATCCAATTTTATGGAAAGAACAGGATGATGTAGCCTGTAAAGCTTTAAAGGAGAGAGTTTAATAAACCCACCTGCTCTTGTGCGTCCTTATCAGATTCCCTTTTTTCCTTTTTATACATGAAAAGAAAGGGAATGCCTTTGTGGTGCTCACTCAAAAACATGGGAGTTACCATAATCCCCAAGAATACTATAATCAGCAACTGGGCCCTGTGGCTTGGAGGTACATCCTTGCCTTAGAGACATTGCTGCTACAGCTTTCTTGGTTAAGGACACAGAAAAAAATTGTTACGGGATCTCCTCTAACCATTTTTGTACCTTATGCAGAAGCTTTCTTGAATTTTCATCACACCCAGCATCTTTCCATTAGTTGCCTTATTTCCTATGAAATCTTTTTGTTGAATAGTTCCTGTATAACTTTTTCCTGTAATAACCTTAATTCAGCTATGCTTCTTCCTTCTGAAACTGATGAAGCATCTCGTAACTGCTTGGCACTGATAAGTCACCTCATGACTCCTTGTAAGGATTCTTAGCAGACTTCTCTAAGTAAAGCTTATTTCTTGAGGTTTATAGGTGGCTCATATAAAAATGTAAAATGGTAAGTACTGTGCTGGTTATACTATTGTAATCCATTTTGAAGTCATCAAGGCAGCACTTTTGCCTTTAGCCATTTCAGCACAACAGGCTGAATTATATGCCCTAATTCCAACTTGCAGTTTAGTAAAGGATGAAACTGTCACAAAAAAGAAAGAAAAGAAAAAAGAGAGAGAACTCTTGGACATGGACCACAGTGTGGTAATTGTAGAGGGGGGGGGAGTGTGGGGGGATAAAAAAAGGCATAGATGGGATAAATGGTGATAGGAAAAATAAATTAAATAAATTTAAACTATCAACATGTATACTGACAGTAGATGTGCCTTTGGAATAGTTCATGACTTTGGAATGTCATGGAAGCCATGTGGTTTCCTTACCTTCAATAGAGATGAAATTAATAATGGTTCATATGTTCAGGAATTATTTTATACTATACTTTTTACTGATGCTTTAGCTATTATTATGACTTTCTAAACTTAACTCCAAAAAGCTAAGGGAAATCATTTTGCTGACATTTCTGCTAAGAATGCTACCCATAAAGGCATCAGCAGCTGTCAAACCTCTCTCTTGGTCCAAAGAGACATTTCCCCAGTTACTAAATTAGAAAAACTGGCCAACAATTGCCTTCTGAAAAAGATTAGAAATTCAACAATTGCAAGTTTTATAAAAAGACAAAGCTCTGTTTTGTATCAAATAATAACCCAGTCCTACCAGAAACTCTAAAATGTCCACTTCTTACATGCATTAATGCATCAGTCCATTAACAATATTGATTCATGAATCAATATTGGTGGAGAGATACTAACAAGGCTGAAAAAAGTGCCTACTTTAAGTGTCCCACCTCTCCAAAGTACAACCCAAAGAAGCCTGTTCACACTGCCCCTGGACATTTTAAATTGCCTAATGGGCCATGTGAAGTTTGGTAAATAGGTTTTATGCAGCTTCCTTTGTTTTATGAGTATGTGTTTTAGTCATGATATGTATGTTTTCTCACTGGATTAAAGCTATCCCTTATAGACAAGCTAATGCCTCTACAGTGGCTAAAGTCCTGTTACAAAAGATTATTCCTACTTGGGGAACTCTTCTCAAACTCTACAGTGATCGAGTAACCCATTTTACTGGTCAAGTGCCATAAGTCTGCTATTTGGCCAGTTCTACATTTTCACTGTGCTTAAAAATCCTAAATCTTCAAGTTTAGTTGCATGTACTAATGGCATATTACAATTAATATCTGTGTCCTTCTTAAGAATTGTCCCTGGCTTAAGGGAGATGTCTTGCCAAAGATTATGCCCCTTATCCAGGCATAGCCTTTATCCAATGACTTTTGATGGCAGGGTACAAAGGCCCAGGCTTCTTGCCTCAATTCAGAACAACTATGAAAACCCATCCTGGCTCTGAAACTCCCTGTGGAATTGGTGGAGGCCTTTGTTGCTCCTGCATTGCAGTTCAATTTCTCTTTCTGTCGAATTAGCTTTTTTTACTGCCCCTCCCACAACACAGCCAAAGGGTGATCCTGAAATATCCTCCAATAAACTTTCTGCATGTAAAACAAAGATTCAAATGGCAAAAATTTGTAGAAACTCCTCAAATTCCTTGCCAAAAGCATTGCCCTTATTCCTTTCAAATCTCAAATCTCCCTCTTTTGGGAATCATAAGCTTTCACTTTTAGAGATAATTACAAGATATCCCATTTTTTTGGCTCCTGCTTCTTTAGACCAACAGTTGGAAAAAGGAGACATATTTCAATATTGTAAATGCTTCATTGTTTCTAATGAAAATAATCATGGTTTTGTAGAGCAATCTTTTTACAGCACACCAACAGAAAGTTCAAATGTGTATACATTTTAGATACACAGTAATGTTTTCTAGTTCCTGCTCTCCCAATAGTCCCCAAGTCAAGATTATTTTATGTTGTTTCTGATGACATCGGGTTGTTAACATACATACAGTAAGAAAGAAGTTCAGTGCTGGACTAGGATCTGGAGATAGAAGTGAAAATCTAGACAAAATGCCTGCTCTCTAGAAGCATATATCCTAATGAGGGGAGGAAGAGAGCCACCCTTACAGCATGGCCCTTATATTCTCTCATAGTGATTTGGAAATATCCAATAATTTTTTAGTGTTGACTGAAAAATAGTATCCAAAAAAAGAAAATTAACATCGACTGGGTGTTTTGTCACCAAAAAGGATTTATTTGGGAAAAATAAGGCCATTGCAACCCAATGTATGCAGACACAGCAAGTGAAATACATACTCCAGCTTGTGTGCCAAGATGGAGGAGTATTTTTATAAAGGAAAGAGAAGGGGAAGTTAGAACACAGAGCTTTATTATAAACATAGAATTCTTCCTGTGTAAAGTTCTTGTGATTATGTAGAGCAGTGGTCGGCAAACTCATTAGTCAACAGAGCCAAATATCAACAGTACAACGATTGAAATTTCTTTGGAGAGCCAAATTTTTTAAACTTAAACTATATAGGTAGGTACATTGTTATTAACTTAACTAGGGTACGTGGTATTTTGTGGAAGAGCCACATTCAAGGGGCCAAAGGGCCGCATGTGGCTCACGAGCCACGGTTTGCCAACCACTGATGTAGAGTATGAGTACTTCCATAAGCCCTAGTTCTACCCATAGGCCCTGCCCTCCCAACTTGCCCTGGCTGGGTAGCTCAGTTGGTTAGAATTTCCTCCTAATACCCCAATGTTGCAGGTTTGATCCCTAGTCAGGGCATATACAAGAATCAGCCAATGAATGTATAAGTAAGTGGAACAACAACTCAATGTTTCTCTCTCTCCCTTCCTCTTTCTCTAAAATAAATTAACAAATAAATAATAAAAAAGAGATGATAGCATATAGTTTGTTGCATAGTACATATGTACCACTCTAACCCTTTAATGATATTTATCACATTCTTTTTACCTTGTTTTGTAGACTTTTATACCTACCTTATACCTTTGTTATTGGTCTGAAGGCTACCTGAAGGATAAAAAAAAAATGTGTTAAGAAAGAATGATTTTTGTTTTGTCCATCCTCATGTACTAAACTCTTAAAATAATGCTAGGTTAGGGCCAGGATCCCTCTGAGTTTCAGGATGTTGGATTTCCCCATTATCATGGGGAAATATAACACCTAGCTCCGGTCTTGCGAACAGGGTGAGTGGTGGATAACTGCTTTGCTACAGCCAGGATACCATCTGCATGAGAGCTGAAATTTTGTCCTTTTTAGTCAATTGCCAGTGCTGTGGCTAGGGCCTAATCTCCCTGAGTGTCAGGAGTGGTAAAAGTACCTAAAACAGCAATTTGTATTCTAAAGTCTGTGTTATTTTTCAATAAATTTCCCAATTGGATAAAAAAATGATCTCTACAACAAAAATCAAAATAACTTCCACATGTTTTAAAGTTTACTATGCATTTTGAAATTAAAAAAAAAAACAAAAATCATACTTTTATTGATTATGATTATATTTGCAATAAATATATAAAACAGACAAGATTTGCACCAAATTCATGATAGTGTCTCTCCCTACAGAGAAAAGGAAACATTATGGTATTAGAAAAGGAATTTATTATTTATAATGCTCTAACTTTTTAAAAATATAAATCTGTATCTAAAACAAAAACGCAAAAATGTTGACATTTGTTAATTTTAGATGAAGGTAAACAAATGTTTGTTATATATTTTATATTTTTCATATTATTTTAATTTTTAAAAATAAAAACACAAAAGAGTTAAAAGACCATTACAGCTTATGACTTTATTATAATGTTTTCAGAATTGAATATATCTAGGACATATGCATAGGCAACAAACAAGTACATAAAACATCTGAATAACACAATTGAGAAGCATGATCATAGGTAAAAGTTTAACTTTGTATTTCACAGAGAATATACATTCTGTTTTAATAGAAGGTTTAAATAAACCAATTACCATTGAAGAATTAAGAAAGCTAATTAAGGATCTACCATCAAAATTGTCACTGGGCTTAGATTATTTTACAACTTAGTACTAGCTAATTTTTAAAGAACAAATAATTCTAATGCTATTTAAACTATTCCAGACAACAGGAAAATATTGAAAATTCACCAACTAATTTTCTAAGGTAGCACAATTTTAATTAAAAAACTTGATAAAGACAGTGCAAAAAGGGAAAAAAACCCACAATTTCACTTTGAAATGCAAATGCAATAATTCTAAATAAAACATTGGTAAATAAAATTCAGCAATATATCATATGATTATTACACCATGCATGACCAAGTAGGATTTATTCCAGAAATACAAGTTTGGTTCAACATCAAATTCTTACAACTCTAATTCAATATGTCAACAATTTAAAGGGAAGAGTCCTAAAATTTTATCAATAGATGGTGAAAAGACATTTGATAAAACTTATGAGACGTTTTTAGTAATAATGCTTTAAATAACAGGAATAGAAGCAACTCCCTAAACACGTTAGTAATGACCATTTACCAGTAACTAAAAGCAAATGTCATATTAACAGGGGATACTAAAGAAAATTCCATAAAAGTTAAGAATCAGATGGGCATGTCTGCCATGATCATTATTCAAAACTGTTTTAGAGAATCCAGCAAATGTAATAATAATCAATATAAACATTAGAAAAATAAAATTACCTCTATTTGCAGGTGAAATGACTATATCTAGAATGTCAAAAATATTCTATTTAAAAAACCCAGTGTAATTTACAAGATTTAGTAAGCTGATTAAAAAAATAAAAATAAAAAAGATATATAGTTTGTCTATATTGGCAAAAATAGCAAGTTATAAGTGAGCAGGAGAAAATTAGCCATTCAGAATGTCAAAATGTGACAAAAACTATAAAAATATTTAGAAATAAATTTAATCTGATATGATGGACCTAGATGAAGAACATTACAAAATCAAAACCAAACGATTTTAATGATGTACCCAGACTCTTGAATGTTAAAGATTAATATTATTAATGTAATCCTCTAAATATATAAAAATGTAATACAATTCTGACTAAGATATTCATTGTTTTTAAATATGAAAAGAATGACTTTAATTTTCATATAAAAGAATGAATGGCTAAGACAAGTTATATAAACGAAGAAGAAGAAAAAAAAACAACTAATGAGAGGTAACTTGCTTTATCAGAGTCCAAAATTCAAGGTTAAGCCACTATAGTTAGAATAATGTGACATGGGTCAGAAATTGGAAAATGGATGATTTTTTAAATAAATGTGATAGTACAATCAGTTACCCAATGTAAACAACATGTATAGTTGGCCATCTATTTTATACCATATACAAAAGAATTTCCAGTTGGATCAAACAGTGAAACCTGAACTTTTTAGAAAAAAAATGCAGGTGTATATTTGTATGACTTGGGGTTGGGACATTCGTCTGAAAAAAGACAGAAAACCAAAAATCAAAAACAAAACAAAAAAACAACTAAAAAGGAGAAAGTGGTCTATCTAAAAACATTTTTAAACCTGAAAAGTAAAATATACCATCAATAAAGTCAAGATTAATGATAGGATAGAAAAATCATAACACATATGGGCTACAAATGATTAATATGCTAATATGCACCATATAGTAAATATAGTAAGAATTCTAACAAATTTATAAGGAAAAGATCAAAGATTCAATAGATAAATGAACATAGGATAAACACCAGCAAATCACAAAAGAGAAAAGTCCAAAAAGCAAAACAAACAAACCCCCCTAAAAACAAACCAACAAACAGAAAACCTCATTGAGTTTGCCAATTAAAGAAACAATACAACAAATTTCTGCCTTTCAAATTTGTAAAAATTAAAGAGTGCTGGAGAGGATGCTGGAAAATAAGAATTTTCATTTTAGGTGGTACGTTTGCAGTACCTTTTAAAATTTAATATAAGCCTACCTAGCAATCTCATTTCTAGGAATCGACCCTATAGAAATAAAAGCACTAGTATGTATTGAGCGGTTAATAAATATGTACTGTGTATGCAGCTGTTGGAGGCAGAAGAGAAAGAGAGGGAGAGGGAGAGGGAGAGGGAGAGGGAGAGTGAGAGGAAGAGGGAGAGGGAGGGAGAGGGAGGAATGGGTGATTTATTTAATAAATGTGCTGGCACAATCAGGTATCCAATGTGAACAAAATGTATAGTTAAATCTCTATCTTATACCATATACAAAAATAAATTCCTGAGAGGGAAACGGATGATGTATTTAATAAATGTAATGGCATGATCAGGTATCCAATGTGAACAAAATGTATAAGTGGACCTTTATCTTAATATTATATAAAAAATAAATTCCAGAGGGAGAGGTGGGGAGGGAAAGAAGGATAGAAAAATGGAGGGAGAGGGAGAAATATCTGCAGCTACTGCTCAGAACGAATTAAGAAAAGCAATGACAAAGAAATGATGTGGCTTGTCATTTTTTCAGAAACAACTGCAACAAACTTTTTGTAAAAGGATTGGGAAAAAACATAGGGCCTGCATTATGTTCTTAACACTTGTTATCTGAGGAGAAGAAATAAGGAAGGTAAGGGAAAAGAGGGGAAGGATATGGTGAGGGGTTACACCATTAATTTTTCTTTAGTTTTTCATTGTTCCAATGGTAATGAACACTTTTCCATTTTCTATGAGCACCCACTTTAAATTTTTCGATTACAGAACAAGGCAATATTATAGTTACCAAAGCACACTTGGGCAAAATTGTGGAACTAGTAAATGTATAAGATTTAGAGGCACAATAAGTAATAAGTAATAATAAATTCCTGACTCTCTGACACCAAAACTGTTCTCAAAAGTACAATTACAGTAACAAGACATATTTTACATTTAATAGTTCCACAAATTTTGCAAAACACACACAATGAATTTAGGGGGTTTTCACCAAACCATAGACATAAATGTGAATATCATCATCAAACTTAATGAAGTAGACAGACGGCTTGGCCACCACTTGATGGATGAAAATGCCGGTTCTCTTGGACCCATCATCTTTGGCGTGCTCCACTTGCTTGCCCACGAGGCTGTCAATCACTTCTCCAGGCTCCCGCTCTGCTGTGGGGAAATAATAGTTGGAATCTGGAATGATGCGCAGGTCACCATCTTTGTAGTCATCCAGCAGCGTGTACATATAAAGTACCGGATCTTTCTCGTAGGTGATGTAAAACCAAGTGTCCATCACGGGGGCTCGTGCCAGGACCATGCCCTTCCATTCATCTTTCCTGCCATGTTCCCCCTCAAACACATGCCCCACTGCCTTGCCAATCAGGGAATCTGCGAGGCGAGAATCAATGCGAGGAGTTGGCACTCTCTCAGGAAGGATCTCTAGTGCTAAAACTCTCTTATCTCGGTGCAGTTCTAGTCCATACACACTATCTTTGCCATCATATTTGATGATGTAGAGAGTGGGCTTCACAGAAACCTGCTCGAGCACTGTCCCCTTCCATTGCTCCACCGGTTCGTTGCCTTCCTTCCAGCCGTGTTGAATGCGGCAGCCTACTATGTTCCTACGAGTGAGGAAAGTGGGCTTGCGCCGCTGCTTCCTGTGGGTGTGCCTTTTCTTCATCAGGTACGCAGACACACCATCTACACCCATTGGAGGCACAGTTGGGGGCGACATGGTTCGGGGTTTAAGGAGGCTTTGGCAAAGCTGCCACTTGCCCGATTAAGCTGAGAAAAAGCCAACACCATCCAACAGGAAATCTGTTTTCGTGATCTCTGACTCTCTTCACTAAGCCCAAGGATTTCACCAGTGCTTGGTAGAAACGCTCTAACTCTAACCTTGGATGCTGGGGACTGCGTGGGCCTCTGGATACTGTTCTCTCCCGCCCAGGACGGGTGTCTGCAGCAGTGGCGGTTGCCGCAGGAGATGGCGCGCTAGCTGTGCTGCCCGCGCCTAGCTCCCGCCCAGACTCCCAACCCCAAGTCCCGAAATGACCACTTAGCTGTTATCGATGGTGCTGCAGTTTTGAAACGGCGATGCCGAAGGCCGTTGGAAAAGCAGGAAAGGGATGAGAAGGATGGCTGCAACAGCAAAGGCGCCGGCGGCGATGGGTCTCTGACGAGTCCCAGCGGCCTTGACTTCGCAGCGCTGCACTGTTCGGCCTAGCTCCAGCGCCAGGGCTTTTGCCGCTTAGGAACTGGACCCCTCGGAGCCCGCCTGCGCCTCGGCCCCGCCCCCCGCCTTCCTCCCCCCCCCCCCCCCACCTCCTCCCCCCTGTCCCACTCCTCACGCAGCCGCAGGGGCAGCAGCGGGGCGGGTCAATGCGCGCAAACGTTCAGTCCACTGAGTTTCAGGCGCTGGCTCCTTCATTTCCTCACGTGCCCCACGACTGCTTCCCTCAAACCGGAGCCAGACTGGCCGGCTCCCCTCCTCCCTTTCTTTGGCCTCCTGTCGCCCGTCTGCCTCCTCCTCCGCAGCACCATCTGCTTTCTATCTTCCAGGAATTCTTCACAAAGCCTTTACTTAAAAAAATAATAATAATAACATTCAACACACTAAGTTTGTACATACATATTATTTTCTTTCACTTAAAGGGATATGAGACTAGAGAAGGAAAAGCCTGTGTACAGTCCACCATCTTGTGCCAAATTATCCTTTATATTTTCTATCTGATCATTCGGTAATGCTTTTTCAATAATCTTTTTTTTTCTGAATGTAAAAGAAATGCAGACATTGTGGAGCTTTACTACCAATCAGTAAAAGACAAAACTATCCCCAGTATCCTTAATCTTACCATCTAGATATACACAAAATGTTGCTATACTTTCTCTTTCATTAATAAATCGATGCATATATTTCAGAAAATAGGGAGCAGATTTTATTACTTTATAGCTTTTATTTTTCATTTATATCATGAACATTTTCACAGGTTGTTAAATACTCTGAATATATGATTATTTAATGGTTCTGTAATATTCATTTATATGGATGGTCCATTAATGGTCTATGAAAATATAGATAATTAAACTAATTTACATTCACATATGGATTAATTGAGCTAGCCTAACATATTTTCAAAGAGTATTTAGTGACATGGAGGTCTTCACTGGGATAAGAGCGATGTGTGAAAAAGGATATTGAATAAAAATTGTAGCCCCAATTTTGTAGAGTTAAAAAAGAAAGGGTTTTTGTCATAAATATTTGTTGTTTTTCTGACTATAAATATAATGCATTCTCATATGGAAAATCTGAAAGATAGCAAAGTGTCCATAATTTCCCTATCTCAAGTCACAGGGCAGTTATGAGGATTAAAAGGGAATGTCTATAAAACTTTTAGTCCTATATCCTACTTTATAAGATGTCAATAAAAACCAGGGAAGTATAGGCCCCTCATTCTCATTCCTCCACCCTTCACTTCTGAGAAGAGAAGATAGCATATCATCATGTGTAAAAAAGGCCATTAATTCATAGAGAATCGCAGAAAAGCAGGGGAGAGAACTGCAAGGCAACAATACTGGCTGTCTCCGCATTTCACTAACTTTCAAGACAAGGAGAGAAAAACTTAACATTTGATAATTAATTGGGCAGAATATGTGTTGATTCCTCAGTTCCCCATGTCTCCCAGTCCAAGGACTTTAAAGATGAAATAACTCTTCAATATTATAATGCAATAAATTAATTTCAAGGAAAAAAAACACATATATACTAAAAGGTATTTCCAAACTCTTTAGAATGGCATAGTGATGTGTACATAGTCACACATATATATGGCCTTAACACTGAAAGTCAGAAGGTATGTGTAAATGTCATGTCATTATGTTTCACAAATAATTTCCCCAGGCAATCCCCCAGACCAAAATGTGCCAAGCTCTTTTTGTTTAGAACAGTTGACAAGTGAGAGACCACCCAGAGGGCACACAAAGGCAGGGAAAACAATTTACTCAGACTCTTTGGTTGTATATTTAAGAGAATTCTTGCTCACAGCCCCACAAAACAGCCTGGGAAACAAAAGAATTTTTAATATTCTTTCTTCTTTAAAACTACGATTTTTTAAAAAATATATTTTATTGATTTTTTTACAGAGAGGAAGGGAGAGGGATAGAGAGCTAGAAACATCGATCAGCTGCCTCCTGCACATCCCCCCACTGGGGATGTGCCCGCAACCAATGTACATGCCTCTGACCAGAATCGAACCTGGGACCCCCCAGTCCTCAGGCCAATGCTCTATCCACTGAGCCAAACCGGTTTCGGCTAAAACTATGATTTTGATGTTTAGATCATTCCCAAACATTATGGATTCAGTAGGCCTTACCACACTATGCCAATGTTTACTTTGTATGTCTGCCCACTAGACTATAAACCCATTTGAGAGAGGACTTTTATCTTGCAAACCAAATGCCTTACAAAGAATAGGTACTCGATGAATATTTGTTAAAAGAATAAATAAGTGGTTTCAGCTGCCCTGCTCCAACCCAAAGAAACCCTCCCAAATGAAACAAGTTGTCTTACACAAGCCTCTCAAGATTGGAGCCCTGGTGACTTAAAATCTCCCACAGCAATTTTTTTTATACTTTCAAAACATCCAGATCACTGACCCTGTGAATATGTGTCCATAAGTCTGAAAATGACTAGGAGAACACCATTAACCTGCAATATATGTATAATAATATCTACCTCAAAGGGTAGCTATAAAGATTAAAAGATACAAATACAAGTGAATTTCTTAGCACATGAACTGACTCATGGTAGGTACTTATAGCCTCCTAACCTCTAAACTTATGCTCTCCTTTACACTGAAGCCCTCTTGGTCAGGGCCTGAGTGTGGATCAAAGAGGTACTGTTGGCAGGATTTTTCTCTTATAGCCAGTTTCAGAGCAATCTTTCAAATGTTGCAAGTTTCTGGAAGCTCAATTTCTGGGTAAATAAAAAGTTATTTAAAATACGTTTGGGGGATAGAGTGTTAATTTATAACTGGAGGGGTAGTGGAAATAGGCATAAATGTTGTTAATTCCATTGTATAAGGCAAATTATAAATACCTGCTGAGAAGTACAAATTAAGTACTGGAGACCCAAAGGAGGTAGTGATTTGTTATAGCTGGGGAGGTCGAAAAGACAACTTGAAAGTGTAAGAGAACAAAAGGAAGACATTCAGAAGGTGGTAGAATAGTGAGGCCTTTTCAGTCTAAGCAGAAAACAGCTGGAGGAAAAGCACAGAGGGATGCACGGACATAGGATATGTGAAAAACCAGTCAGGAGCTTGTGGCTGGAGCACAGATTTGCCAGGATAAGGAGTAGGGGATGTGGTTTGTGGTGGGAAGTAAGGCTAGTCAACAGTCTCAAATGCAGGAAATTGATCTTACATCCACTCTGTGTGGAAGCAGATAATGTTCCAATTCCTCTCACAGTGTAGTGTTGGCAGGACTGAAAGAGAGCTAATCTTCCATGTCCCTTCTGGCAGAAGCAGGCAGTGCTTCCCTAAGCAGGAAGTGTTTTCCTGTCAGAATAGTAGTGTAGGTGGTGCTGAGCAAAGAGCTGATCTTCAATTCCTTCCTTAGCAGAAGCAAGCAGTGTGGTGCTCTGATCCCTTTGCCAGAAAAGTGTCAGCAAAATTTAACAGCAAGTTGTTCGTCCAGTGTCATCTGGTGGTATAAGGTACTGAATAATAGTGATCTCTATTCTATAGCCTTTCTTCACCCGCTCTTCCCATATCAACACAACATTGATGAGAGTAAGCAATGTAGAGTGAGGCAAGGCTAGTCAGCACTCTGTTGCCCTACATCCTTGCTGGCAGTGAAATCCAGTAATGAGCTGAGTTTTCATCCCCATCCACCATCAATGAGGCTAAAAGAGGGGAACAAGATAGAAGTATATGGTATTCAAATTTCCCTACAACTTTGGTGTCAGGCCCAGTGGCAGATAAGCCTCCACTCTCACTTGGAGGCAATGAGATTGTATAAGTCAGTACCACACTTTCACCATGAAAAAATTTGCAGATCTCAGAAGGGTACTAAACTTCTATCCATCCCACTCATGTGCAATATGGCAGTGTGAGTCAGTTCTCCACTTTTGTAAAGGTGGTCTCTAGAGATCCCATAAGAAGCCTAATATGCACACATACCTGATCCTCCAGCTACAAAACAACAAAGGGGATGTCTGATAAAAACAGATTAAATAGAATACAGAGATTCATAATATAATACTAAAAAAGACAATGATACAATAAAAATCAAAATTCATGCAAAGAGCAAGGGAAATCAACAATTTGAATGTGACAAGACACCAAATGGAAATTATAGAATTATAAAATAGTTAAAGTAAAAGTATCTTGGGATGGAATCAATATAAGACTAGAGATGACAGAAGATAGAACCAGCACATTTTGTGTCAGAAAAATAAAATTTACCCCATGTGAACAACAGAGAGAAACAGACTGAGGGGAAAAACACAAACAGTCTCAGGAAACTGTGAGCCAACAAAAGACTTAACATTTATAATTGCCTTAAAGGAAGTGAAATTCTTAGCTATAGGTCTACCAAAACATGTAAAGGATCTGTATACTGAAAATTAAAAATGGTAATACCAGAAATTAAAGAAGACCTAATGGAAGGACATATCATGTTCATGGCTTTGAAAACTCAGCATAGTAAATACATAAATTCTCTCCAAAGTGATCCATAAATTTAATTAAATTTCTAGGAAAACTTGAGCAATGTTATTTGTAGAAATACATAGGATTATTCTTAAATTTATGTGGTAAAGCACAATATCTAGAATAGCTAAAACAATTTTAAAGGAAAAGTATATTGTAAAAAAAATCATTCTAACTGAAGTTAAGACTTACTATATAGCTACAATAATCAAAAAAGGGTGGTGTTTACAGAGCAATAAACACATAGATGATGACACAGAAGAGGGAACCCAGAACTTGACTCACACAAATATGTCCAACTGATTTTTGGCAGTTCAAAAGCAATTCAATGGAGAAAGGATAGCATTTTCAACAAATGGTGCTAAAGGAATTGGACATTGCACTGACCCTTCCCCCACAAAAAAATGCGACATCTAAACCTCTTATCTATACTAATAAAGCGGTAATATGCTAATTAGACCAGGCATCTTTCCAGATGTCCTTCCAGACAAAGACAAAGCCATGGTGGTGGGGGCCAAGGCAGAGGTGGTTAGGGGCAACCAGACCAGCAGGGGAGGGCAGTTAGGGGCAACCAGGCAGGCATGCAGAGTGGTTAGGGGCGACCAGGCAGGCAGGCAGGTAAACAGGAGCCAGCGGTCCAGGATTGAGAGAGGGATGTCTGACCACCAGTTTAGGCCCAACCCCACAGGCATATCTATACTAATAAAAGGGTAATATGCTAATTAGACCAGACATCCTTCCGGACGTCCTTCCACACAAAGCCACGGTGGTGGGAGCTGAAGCAGGGGTGGTTAAGGGTGACCAGGCTGGCAAGGGAGAGCATTTAGAGGCAATCAGGCCGGCAGGGGAGGGCAGTTAAGGGCGACCAGGCCAGCAGGGGAAGGCAGTTAGGGGCAACGAGGCCAGCAGGCAGGTAAGCGGTTAGGAGCCAGCAGTCCCGGATCAGGCCTAAACCAGGCATCGGACATTCCCAGAGGGGTCCTGGAATGGAGAGGGCACAGGCTGGGCTGAGGGACCCCTACACCTGTGCACAAATTTTGTGCACCGGGCCTCTAGTCTATATATATAAAGGCTAATATGCAAAGTGTCCCCTTGGGAGTTCAACCAGGAGATCAGGAGTTTGATCGCTCAGTATGATGTGCACCGACTACCAGGGGTTGGCGCTGAACCAAGGAAGACCCTGGCCAGCAGCCAGAAGGCCCCAATCACCCCTGATCACTGGCCAGGCCTAGGGACCCTACCTGTGCACTAATTTCATGCACCAGCCCTCTAGTCTTATATAATAACTCAAAATGAAAAACTAGCTAAAATATAAAATGTAAAGATATAAAACTTTTACAAAAAGCTCATATGTTTTGAATCTAGTACTAGCTGAAGGGTTCTTATACTTGAACACCAAAAGTAGGATCCTTCAAAGAGCAATTGGTAAATTTGACCTCATTAAAATAAGATTTTAAAAAATAACTTTTGCTATACGAAAGACTGTTAAGATATTTGAAAACAGTATATTTCACAAAAACCTTATATCTCAAAAATATAAAGAATTGTGAAAACTGCCAAGACCGGTTTGGCTCAGTGGCTAGAGCATCAGCCTGCAGACTAAAGGGTCCCAGGTTCGATTCCAGTCAAGGGCATGTACCTTGGTTGCGGGGCACATCCTCAGTAGGTGTGCAGGAGGCAGCTGATCAATGTTTCTCTCTCATCGATGTTTCTAACTCTCTATCCCTCTCTCTTCCTCTCTGTAAAAAATCAATAAAATATATTAAAAAAAAAAGAATTGTGAAAACTTAGTAATAGAATAGCCAACAATCCTAATATACAAAAAGCCAGGGACCATCATGACCAAAACAACCGGATGGATGACTGAAAAACAGGCTGCGTGGGGGAATCAGGCCAGCAGGTGGGTTAGTGAGGGATGACCAAGTGACTGAACAGCAGGCTGCATGGGGCAACCAGGCCAGCAGGGGCGTTAGTGAGGGGCGACCAAACAACTGAACAAGCAGGCTGTGTGGGGTGACCAGGCCAACAGGGGAGCAGTGGAGGGTGACCAGGCTGGCAGGTGGTGCAGTTGGGGGTGACCAGGCTGTCAGGGGGTGGGGGAGTTGGGGGTGACCAGGCCTATAGGCAGAGGCAGTTAGGGGTGATCAGGCATGCAGTGGGGGCAGTTAGGGGCAATCAAGCAGGCAGGCAGAGGCAGTTAGGGGTGATCAGGCAGGCAGGCAAGTGAGCAGTTAGGAGCCAGTGGTCCCAGATTGTGAGAGAGATGTCAGACTGTTGGTTTAGGCACAATCCCAGGGATCGGGCCTAAATCGGCAGTTGGACATCCCCATGGGGTCCTGGATTGTAGAGGGTGCAGGCTGGTCTGAGGGGGACCCCCCCACCCATGCATGAATTTCATTCACTGGGCCTCTAGTCTATATATAAAAGGCTAATATGCTAAGTGTCTGTCCGGGTAATGACATCACATAGCAACACCCGGCTTCCTCTCCCTAGCGATGACTAGTCTCTTGCAGTTTCTTCAGCCCAAGAACATTACTTGCTTTATAGCCAGGTGCAAACATCTCACACTTAACCAAATGTCTGTGAAGCATTTTCCTGTGCCTTATCTCATTTGATCCTCACAGAAGTCCTAGAGTAGGTAGATAGGAGACTCGGTGGAATCCTATTTTCTTTTCATTAGCCGGAAAATGTAAATTTAGAAAGTTTAGAAACTTGACCCAACTGAAAAGAAGTAAGAAATGGTGGACCTTGAAAATGACTTCAGGTTTTCTCACTGTGCAGAATGTAGTCAAACACTGCTGCAGTTAAATATTTTACCCTTTGTTCTCCCTGCGTGATCTAAAATAACAATCTGCTTCATGTTAATATTTACTGCTGTGTTGCTGACAATTACCTAAAAGAGAAGTTGGGGTGCTTCATTGGGCTGGAAAACGTTTAGCTACATCAGAAGGCAGGTCTAATTAAGCAAGGTTATTCTATATATATAAAAGGCTAAGTTGACTCACGCATACATGATATATATAAAGCTCTTGCTGATGCCAATCACACATGTGTGTTTCCATCTATCATTGACAATCATGAATTTGGTTTACACTTCTATTACAGAGAAAGGGCGAATAGCAATATTAAAGTATTTCTTCTAATTAATTTCCTTTCAATGTGCACGAATTTGTGCATTGGGCCACTAGTCCAATTAGAAAATGGTAAAAGACATGAACAAACATTTCACAAATAGGAGTAAGTACACAAAAAGATCATTAGCCTTTAGGGAAATATAAATTATGACCATAATGAGAAGTCACTACACATCCAATAGAATAGCTAAAATTTAAAAAATAGTGACCATAGTAAATTCTGGGAAGGATATAGAGAAATTGGTTCTCTCCTACATTGATGGTTGGAATGTAAAATGATGTATCCTCTCTGGAAAACATTTGACAGTTTCTTATAATCAAACATGGAAATACTATACATCCAGCAATCATACTCTTGGGCATGTATTTTAGAGAAATAAAAATTTATGTTCACACAAAAACTCTTATGGAAATTGTAATAGAAACTTTATTCATAATTCATAAAATACAGAAACAAACAACATGATCTCCAAATGGTGACTGACTAAAAAACAATGATACATCCATACCATGGAATACTACTTAGCAATAAAAAGAAACAAACTATTTATGCAAGCCACAATTTGGATGAATTTTAAGGGAATTGAGGTGAGTTTTTAAAAAAGCAATATCAAGAAGTTATATATTGTATTATTATATTTATATGTAATTCTTGAATGACAAAATTTCTAGTTTAATGGCTTGCCAAGATTAGGGAGCTAGAGTGGGAAGGAGGTGGCTATAGTTATAAAGGGTAGCACAGGGAATCTTTGTGATGAAACTATTTTTTTCTTGATTTTGCAGGTTGTCACACTAATCTACATGTGATAAAACTGCATAGTTGTAATACACATACACAAATGGGTCAATGTATAACTATAACTGGTGAAATCTGAATAAGTTTGAGAGTTATCCTTGTCAGTTTACTAGTACTGCTGTGATTTTGTACTGCAGTAATGCCAGATGCTACCAGGGGGGAAATTTGGGGGCAAAAATACACAAGATTTTTTTGTATTATTTCTTACAACTGCATGTGAATCTACAATTATCTCAAAATCTTTTTAAAAAGAAAAATTGCATCTGTAATATGTAATAGGTAAGGAACACTATTGAATATACTAGAGGTACAGTGCATGAAAATTAATGCACTGGAGGGGGGTCCCTCAGTCCAGCCTGCCCCCTCTCACAGTCTGGGAGCCCTCAGGGATTGGAGGCGACCCAGAGATCAGGGGAAAGCAACACCCCATCACACCTCTGCTGCTGCCACTGCCGGCAGCGCAAGCCTGGGCCGGCCCAGGTTACCTGAGCCTCAGGTAGCCCTGGACGGTTGGGCAGCCACCATCCAAGGCTTGCCTGTGCCTCAGGCCAGCCCTGGGTGGCTGGGGGGCTGAGAGGACTGGGGGACTCCGGAGGCAGGTGCCCCAGTGGGGCTGAGGTGACTGGGTGCTGGCCATCTTGCGGCTGTGGGCGCTGCCATCTTTGAGGGCGTGGCAGTCAATTACCATATTCCCCCCTTATTGACTGTGAGTGTCGCCATCTTTGAGGGCAGGGCAGTCAACTAGCATATTCCGTCCTTATTGGCTGTGGGCATCACCATCTTTGCAATGGCGTTAGGGTCAATTAGCATATTCGCTCTTTATTAGATAGGATATTTCTAAATAAAAATTTAAATTGTATGATAATATTTCTTATTAAAGTAAATAACAATGAATGCTATTTTACTTACAGAAAAAATAGTTATTTCCCTAGCTGGTTTGGCTCAGTGGATAGAGTGTTTGCCTGCAAACTGAAGGGTCCCAGGTTCGATTCCGGTCAAGGGCATGTGCCTTGGTTGCGGGCACATCCCCAGTAAGGGGTGCGCAAGAGGCAGCTGATCGATGTTTCTCTCTCATCGATGTTTCTAACTCTCTATCCCTCTCCCTTCCTTTCTGTAAAAAATCAATAAAATATATATTGTATAAAAAAATAGTTATGCAACTCTGGGCAAGTCATTTAATCTCTCTTTGCTTCTACATCCAACAAAAAAATAAGAGATTTGACTAGTTCATCTCTAAAGTCCCTTATGCTCCAAACTTCTATGATTTGATAAAAATGGAAAACTGAGAAAAAGAGGTGGAATTAAGAAATAGGTTTCAGGTATAGTTGTCCAGTAGCCAATACATGAAAATTGTAGATAAAGAAAATATACAACGAGGTAAGCTGAGGACAAAGTGACAGAGCACTTAATAACCAACAGATCTAGCCTGGCCATGTGGCTCAGTGGTTGAGCATCGACCTATGAACCAACCAGGTCACATGCCTGGGTTGCAGGCTGGATACCCAGTGTGGAGTGTGCAGGAGGCAGCTAATCAATGCTTCTTTCTCATCATTGATGTTTCTATCTCTCCCTCTTCCTTCCTCTCTGAAATCAATAAAAATATCTGAAAAACACACACACACATCAACAGATCTACACTTGGCTGGCGTGGCTCAGTGGTTGAGCATTAACCTATGAATGAGGAACTCATGTTTCAATTCCTCGTTGGGCATATGCCCAGGTTGCGGGCTTGATCTCCAGTGTGGGATGTGCAGGAGGCAGCCAATCAATGATTCTCTCTCATCATTGATGTTTCTTTCTCCCCCTCTCCCTTCTTCTCTGAAATCAATATATATTTTTTTTAAAAAAAAAAACAGGTCAAGATATTTTTTTTTTCTCTGTTGGGTAATTCAGAATTGCAGAAAGATTTGCTAAATTGCCTATAAAAATTTAATCTTGTCTTATAGTATTTTGGCAGGGTTTTATGTAAGAGTTGATGGGAAGAGTAAAACTCTTGAGTTTTTCCATTAGATATATACTGATAAAGGCTTTGGCTCTGGTTAACAAAGCTATTGTTCAGGATTTGACAGTGTTCACCAAATGCCAAATTATTTCCTCTAAGTGATGGAATGAAGATGGAGACCAGCTGTTGAAAACCAAATATATATATCTGTTAGTTTGATTACTAAATATATTTACTGATATTTTCCTCATTCTTGCAGATTATTTTTAAAGCTATAAAAAGATAGATAAAATCAATGAGCAGAGAGAAAACCCCTCTATATTATGAAGAGTAATAAACTAACACTAAATGTTCTGGGTTTTCTTAGTTGACTGTTATTAAATTGCTGTATGACTCAGTTTCTGTACTATAGTTTAGTATATACAGAAGAGGGAAAATACTATCTACCTTTTACTTTTCAGAAAACAATATGGAATTTAATTATGTAGAAGACTATTTAATGTTTTAAGCTACTTTTAAAAAAGAATAATACTATGTAAATATAAGATTACTTCAATTATTTATAACTGGAGGCCCAGTGCACGAAATTCATGCACAGGGGGTGTGTGTCCCTCAGCCCAGCCTGCACCCTCTCCAATCTGGAACCCCTCGAGGGATCTCCGACTGCCCCGTGGGATTGGGTCTAAATGGGCAGCTGAACATCCCTCTCACAACCCAGGACTGCTGGCTCCCTACCACTTGCCTGCCTTCCTGCCTAATTTCCCCTAACCGCTTCTGCCTGCCAGCCTGATCACCCCCTAACCACTCCCCTGCCAGCCTGATCAATGCCTAACTGCTCCCCTGCTGGCCCGATTGCCCCTACTGTCCTCCCCTGCCAGCCTGGTCACTCCCAACTGCCCTCCCCTGCAGGCCCAGTCGCCCCTAACTGCCCTCCCCTGCAGGCCTGGTCCCCCCAACTGCCCTCCCCTGCTGGCCTGATCCCTCCAAACTGCCCTCCCCTGCTGGCCTGATTGCCCACAACTGCTTTCCCCTGCCGGCCATCTTGTGGTGGCCATCTTATGTCCACATAGGGGTGACCATCTTGTGTGTTGGAGTGATGGTCAATTTGCATATTACTCTTTTATTAGATAGGATATGAAGAAATAGCAGATACATTTTAAAAAATGACTTTATAAAATAGAATGTCAGAGATTATACTCCTGATTCACTAAGAGTAATGAATTTCACTGCTGCTTTTTCAAAATGTCCTTATTTATTACAAAATCAGATTAGGTTCAGTTACTATGAAATCATAAATATTGCATACAGGATGGGGCAAAAGCAGGTTTACTTATGTTCATGTGGAAAATAATACATTAATTAATAGATATGATATAAGAATAACCTCTGTGTTTTGCATACTCACAACTATAAACCTTTCCTCCTCACCCTGTATATTCTGTTATCTATGTAAGATATGTATAAACAAAGCTATTACCACCATGATATTTAAGGTAAAGAGTACAGTAAGTTTTAGAATATCTCTTTCAAAATTATTTTGAAAACAAAAAGTTCTATGACTAATAAGAATATCTGAGGAACTAGTTCTTGGATTCCCACCCCCTTGTCTCATGAATTTTCTTTCATTAAAAAAGAAAAAAGACACAATAGATCACCCACCATAATTCCATAAGTGGGTTACAAAAAATCTTAAAATGAAGGTTTATACTATTATTTGATAAAATATATATTTTCTGTTTGTCTGCTTTGAAACAAAGCACAGATATAAAGTTAGTGAAAATTAAACTTAATACATCTGAACTTAAAGGTCCCCAAATGGTCATTGAGGAGTGGCTTCGCAATTCCACATTTGAGATATGAACTTTAGACCACACTATTTGAGAATACAGGCTAGGTAGAGAAAGGGAGACACAAGCTCACTATTAAGAATGTCAAACTATACATAGAAGTGTAAAAATGAAAGAAAAAATCACCCCAAACCTCACCATCCATATATATGTTTTTGAGTAAATATGGCAATAACTTTATATTCCCCTATTATTTAAAATGTCATGTCAGATTACCTCTTTAGAAGCAAAATTAGAACATATGTACATACTTGAGAAAGGGACCATCATTAAAAACAAACAAACAAAAAGCAGTTGAAATTCAGGCTTATATTTTTTCAAAGGAATGCTCTGACAAAAGAAATGGCAATAAAGATAAATTGGTATTTATATCTGTTTAAAGAAATTCAGACTACTGAAATCCATAACTGTCCACTAATACATATTCTTCATTCTCATGAACTTGCAAAGTCTGTGGGATACAGGTTGAAAAGGAGATCTGCCTTGGAAATGGTCTGAGGTGGAGCCAAATATCACACTTTAACTTTTAGCAAGCATTAGAATTTACTGGAAAGCTTGAAAAATAAGCAGATTAGAGATTTCATTACTCAAGGAATGCATAAAAATTAATATAAACATTCCATAGTATACATTTCTAACATACTGATGAGATCAGCTAACATGAAATCCTCCTCTGAATGGACTTGACAAAACATAGGAGAATTATGTCAATCCTCTTGATTGTGTTATAATTGTACATGTATGACTTAAAAAGAATGTTTAGAGAAGGCTAGTCAAGTTGAGCCAAAGCTAGCTATATCCCAAAGTTAGATAGAATTTAGTTACCACCCAAACACCCATTTCCACAGTTCAAGTCTTAGTAGTTTTCTCTGTTTAACTGAAAAGTTGAGTACAACCAACCCAATAGAAAATATTAGTAGAATGGGACTTTATAGATTAGGAAGCTAAATTGTTATTCTCTCAGCTTATTTCTTGTTTAAAATTCAGCTTTATTTAGATATAATTGATAAATAATATTATATATATTTAAACTGTGCAACTATATGTTTTAGATATGTATGTATTATGAAATAACCATAATCAAGTTAATTAACAAATATACCACCTTATATAGTTACCATTTTTAATTTTATTGGGATGATATTGGTTAATACAGTGGTGATACCAGATATATTTTTATTGCCCAGCTGGCATGGCTCAGCAGTTGAGCATCAACCTATGAATCAAGAGGTCCTTGTTTGAATCCCAGTCAGGGCACATGCCTGGGCTGTGGGCTCAATCTCCAGTAATGATTTTAGAGAGGAAGGGAGAGGGAGAGAGAGATAGAAACATCAGTGATGAGAGAGACTCATTGTTTGGCTGCCCCCTGCACACCCCACATTTGGGATTGAGCCCGAGACCTGGGCATATGCCCTGACCTCCTGGTTCAGGTTGATGCTCAACCACTGAGCCTCCGCAGCCAGGGAGAATTTTATTAATTTTTAAGGTTGATACTATCCATGTGTGTGTGTGTGTCACAATTTTTTATCCATTTATCTTCCTAGAGAGTTAGGTTGTTTTTCTGACTTGATTGTTAATGCTACAATAAACATGGAAGTGCAGATATCTCTTTCAGATACTGATTTTATTTCCTTTAAATAAGTTCACCTACTAATTTTATGAGGAACCTCCATATTGTTTTTCCACATTGGCTATACCAATTTATATTTCAAAAAAACATTGTAAAATAATTCTCCTTTCTCTCCATACTTGCCAACATTTATCTTTTTGATAATGGCTATTCTAACAGGTGTGATAAATTTCATTGAGATTTTAATTTGCATTTCTCTGATGAATAGTAATGTTGAGCACATTTTCATACAATAGTTGATCTTTTGTAGGTCTTCTTTAGAGAAATGCCTATTTAAGTCCTTTGCCCATATTTTATTTACTTTAAAAAATTAAAGTAAATGAGGTGACATTGGTTGATAAAATTTATAGGTTTCAAGTGTGCAATTCTATTATAACACATCATCTGTATATTATATAATGTGTTCATCACACCAAGTCAAGTCTTCCATCACTATTTATCCCCCTTTGCCCTCTTCAACCTCCTCCCAGCCACCCTTCCCTCTGATAATCACCATGCTGTTGTCTGTGTCTACGGATTTGTTTGTTTGTTTGTTTGCTTAATCCTTCCACCTATTTCACCCAACAGCAGCCCAAGTGCCCATCAATAGATAAATGGATAAAAAACTTTGATACATTTACACATGGGATGCTACTCAACCATAAAAAAGGAGAAGGAAATATTAACCTTTGAGAATGATGGATAGACCTGGAGAGTATTATGCTAAGTGAAATAAGCCAGTCAAAGAAAGACAAGAAACATGATTTCACATATATGTGGAATATGATGAATAAAATTAACAACAAAACCAAAATAGAAACAGACTTTGCCCATATTTTAATCAGGTTATTTGTTTTTCCTTTGAGTTCAACGAGTTCCTTTATATTTTGGATATTAAGCCTTTTTCAAATGTATGGTTTGCATATATTTTCTTCCATTCTGTAGGTTGCCTTTTCATTATGTTGATTGTTTCCTTTGCTATTCAGAAGCTTTTTTTTCCTTGATGCAATCCCAATTGTCTTTTTGCTTTTGTCCCATGTGTTTTTGGTATCATATCCAAAAAACCAGTGCCCAGACCAATACCAAGAAGATTCATCTATATGTTTTCTCCTTCTCATTTACTGTTTTCACAGATGTTTCACTTAAGTATTTAATCCATTTTGAGTTTATTTTTGTATATAGTGTGAGATAAGAGTCAAATTTCATTTTTATGCATGTGGGTATCCAGCTTTCTCAAAAAAATTTATTGAACAGTGTTGGAGAGTGGGAATTTTTGAGCACGCTTCCAGAGAGGCCGTGGACTATGCCCCAGATAGAGATGTCAGTGCTGACACCAGGCCAGGCCTTGAGATATGGTCTCATGGCCCCTTCCCAGCAGTAGGCCTTCTTTCACAGAACACTGTCAGCTTTCTGAAGAACAGGATGACCCTGTAAATAACATTGTCGTCATTGGCATGATCCTGACGTTGCTTGGGAAAAACTGTTTTGTCTTGGGTTACTTGTTCTGCAAAAACCGGATGTGGTTAATGTGCTTAAAAGCGGTCCTACACAAAGGGTCGCTGCTGCTCTCTGGTCTCCCTGTGTGGAGAATGGCAGAGCAGTCGCCAGGTCGCCCAGCCGCCCGGCTAATAAAGGCTCCCTAAATTTTAATTTGGTTTGGGCTCCAGTGGTCATTCACTCGCATCCGTTCCACAACATTTGGAGATGGCCCAGCGAGATAACCAGCTTTTGCCTGGTCCTGTGACCGGAGCCCACCGGGGTCCCCGGACTCTCCAACCCAGGGGGAGATCTCTGAGAGACGTTCCTCAGCCCTGGGACTGGTAGAGGTCGGAAACCCTGCCTGCTAAATTTCCTGATTGACTCTGATAGGAGCCACCTGGATCTGGTTCTTACCGGTAAGAAACTTATTTCTGGTTCTGTGGGCGCCATCTGGGGTCTCTGGAAGGCTGGACGCAGCGCTACTTCCTAGACCAGATCCTGGTGCACAACGGTGCCCCCGGAGATCCTGTTTGGTTGTCATTGTCTTTATTATTCTGTGTTATTGTGGTCTAATTGTCTCTATCATTAGAATAGGTCAGTCTGCTTCATGTTCTGTCTGTACTCTCCTGCAATGTTTTTTGAAAATTTTTCAGGAATTCAAGCGGCGATCGGATGATTACGGAGCCTCCATTAATGCTTTTGATTTACAGAAATTTTATGAGAGGGAATGGCCAACTTTCCCATATCCCAGAGAGTGGAAGGGGGAGCTTGATCACCTCCCCTAGGTCAAAAACTCAGACTGTCTGGTGTATAAATGTAAGTGTGAGAGTATTTGTTATCTCTTTCTGTTGTTTAATTTGTTTAAAGATAGGGCGGACCTGCTATGACAGAATGCAAAAGTCTTTAGCAGCTGCTGAGATACCTTTTTCTCAGAGTCTTTTGTTCTCTGTCAGAAAGGGAATCAGCCCACTTAGCTAATAAAAATTTCTGTCTATGTTTGTATAAATAAGGGTTTCAGTTTGCTCTAATTTGTGAATTTGCTGTATTAAATTGAAATTTTAAAGCCTCGGGTTAATTTAAAGTTATAAAATTTATGAATGTTGTCACTCCAGAGAAGTTTAAACAAAGGCTGTTGGGTTCAAATTTCTCCGGAGCAGGTGTAGAAAAGGTAGAGGCGGTAGAATTCACTCTCAGCCTGCTGACATAGAGAAGCCCTAGGCTGGGGGATGGAGAATGTTTGGAGATACCAGAAGTGGTGAAGGTTGAGATCCTTTGGGGCCTTGGAGTAAAGCAGTGAAATCTGGGAGGGAGAGCAGCTGTTCCTTAAGTGTAAAAAGCCTGGTTATACAGAATCTCAGACCGCTTGCCTTATTTCCCCTGCTAAGGACAGAGTAAATGGTTAATGCAGAAAAGGGGGAGGCGTCGGCAGAGAGAGCAGGGAGAGATAGGTTTTTGTTGATTTTGCTGGGTACAACCAGCTCTGCTGGCGTCCTTGGTTTCTTGCTTATCTGAAATATGCTGGCAAAACACAGTGGATCTTCCTCTGCCCCGTTTTCTTCTCTTTAACCCTTCCAATACACATAAAGACTGAGCCTGGCAGGGAGGGGTTACTGGGTACTTCTTGGGCGGTGTTGGAATATTCAGCAAAGGAACTTTAAGATATAATATCTTTAATGTTTAAGTTTTTAAAAACCTCTGTCTCTCAAAAGGAAATATTTTTACCTACTCTTGGTTGTATCACAGAAGGTCTAGTTATATTTTTTGAAAAAGTACATTTAAAGTGTAGTCATAAATGTTAATCTAAGAAATTCTGGCTGTTTAGTTTTTAGGATTCATTAAAGGATTGAGGTTTCAAAGAATAAGGAATACTAAGTAGAAGGTCTGAGGCATGGTTATGCATTTTTAAAGGACATAGAAAGAAGGTTTAAAGGCTAATTTAGAAGTGTCTATTTCAATAGAAGGTTGTGTAGGTGTAAGAAGGAGAAGAGATATGTTGTAAAGAAATCAAATAATACAGGCCAGTAAGCCAGGAAGAGTAAATAATTTGCATTCTGCCTCCCTAAACAGAGGGTAAATAGCTTATGCCAAAGTACTTCGTGAGGTACTGATAAAAAGAAATCTAAGTTATTGTTTGTTCAGAAAATATTAATTTAGAAAGTCCATAAAAAGGACTGGCAAGAAAAATTCTATCTTAAAGCAGGTCAGTATATTTTTCTCCTTATACAATTCCTCTGAAATTTGGCAATACTACAATAGATAAATTAATCTTGATTTGGCTCTTTTAATAAACATGGGGATAATTTTGAGGAGAAAAATTCTATTTCAATAGAAGTTATTAAAACTGAAAGGTTTTCTTTCCCTTCCACCAGACCATTTGTTACAGTTTGTCTCCGCCAGGTCACAAGCCCACCTCCTTCTGTGCCCAGGCCTTATTGTCCCTCTGACAGACAGCAAGGATCTCTTGGCTCTGAGAGAAACTTCTGACCCACCTCAGCAGGAAGTAGCTAGAAGAGCCTAACAACGTCCATTTTCCCTAAAAGAATTCAGAGCCAGGATCCTTGAGGTAATATATTAGGCAGTTAGATAGATATGAGCAGAGCAAGGACAATGGGCCAACTACCAGATGTAATTAAGTCTTTCCATCTCTACCTATGTGAGACAAGGGGACTCCCCAGAAGCAAGAGGGAACAAGGCTGCAGATGAAGCAGCCCGGGAGGCTGCCCTAAAACCAGTGGGGCCTCTACAGATTCTAGTGACTCTTCCAAACCCTGACCTACCAACCTCACCAGCTTACATGGAAACCCAGTCTAGAAAAGCGGAAATCCACAACCAATCTTTACTCGAGTTCTTACAGGCTTTACAGTCTACCCAGAAAGCAGTCCAGAAGCATCTCTGATCCGGTCCATCCTTCCACCCTGGTGACTCTGACTAACTCCTACGTGGAAAGGACCACCCCCACAGCAATCAAGGTCGACGGGATCCCGACGTGGCTTCATCATACCCAGCTTAAGACAGCCCAGGCAAAATAGAGAGTCCAGAACTTTTTGGACCCTCTAAAGATTAGTCCTGGTCCTCATTCTGGGCCCTTATCTTATAAATAGGCCCACTGACATTATTCAGCAGAGAATTAATTCTATCAAGCTTATAGTCCTCATGGGTCAATATAACTCCCTCGCCAACAATGACCCAAAAGAGTCAATGATTTGACTCATGTACATAAAACCAGTGGGGAATGTTGGAGAGTGGGAATTTTTGATCATGCTTCCAGAGAGGCCGTGGACTATGCCCCAGATAGAGACGTCAGTGCTGACACCAGGCCAGGCCTTGAGATATGGTCTCATGGCCCCTTCCCAGCACGTAGGCCTTCTTTCACAGAACACTGTCAGCTTTCTGGAGAATAGGATGACCCTGTAAATAACATGGTCGTCATTGGCATGATCCTGATGTTGCTTGGGAAAAACTGTTTTGTCTTGGGTTACTTGTTCTGCAAAAACTGGATGTCATTAATGTGCTTTAAAGTGGTCCTACACAAAGGGTCGCTGCTGCTCTCTGGTCTCCCTGTGTGGAGAATGGCAGAGCAGTCGCCAGGTCGCCCAGCCGCCCGGCTAATAAAGGCTCCCTAAATTTTAATTTGGTTTGGGCTCCAGTGGTCATTCACTCGCATCGCTCCACAACAAAGAGACTATCATTCCCCATTGTGTGTTCTTAGCACCCTTGTTAAAGATCAGTTGACTATTAATACATGAATCTATTTCTGGGCTCTGTATTTGGTTCCATTGATCTACATGTCTATTTTTAACACCAGTGCCACTGTTTTTGAAATTTGTAGCTCTGTAATCCTAACTTATTTCTTAAATCATATATTCATACTGGCAAAACAGGCTTTCTAAAGGCCCATGTCAGCTGCTTTGGCTACCTTTGTTTACCCACGTGGCTTGTTCTAGAAATGTAGAAGTCTAAGTATTTCCAAGGATCACCTAATAGTCTAGCTACAAATTTGGGCCTTGTCTTCAATAGGGAGTTAAATTGACTGCAAATAAGAGTTTGCAACTGGTTGCAAATAATTCAGTGCTGCTTATTTCATGTCTTCAGAAGTTATTTTCCCAATGTAGCAGTTAACAAAGTCTCATTACTTTCTTAAGAACTTAACAAGTGGCATTTTTTAAAATGGGGAAGTGTCTCTATAAGTGTTGTAATCAACTTAGAGTAATTTAGATACCCTTATTTATTTGTTCTGTATAGCAACAAAATTCTAGTCACTATCTAAAATAGAGTCATAAGAAACCCTCTTTCTTTCCATATCTAAATGTTTGTTTATTTATTCTGTTTTATAGTTAAAAATTTAAAAACAATGAAAATAAAATAAAATAAAAAAATTGATGAATATACTGAGGGAAGGAGGTATAAAATTTGCAAAGCATAACTTCAGTTGATTTTTAATACAGACAAGGAGATTTTGCATTTTCTAAATGCTCAAATTATGGACATGGACAAATTATGGACATGAAAGGACCAAATTTTCTGAAACTTAATATTTTAGTAATTTGTTATCTTTAGAATGATTAGTAGATGATTAATAATGAAATGTCTGTGTTTGCAAAAAGGTCATATAATTCAAAAAATATAGATGAAATCCTTTTACAGGAGAGTAGCTGGGAGATGTTACTCAGAATGTTCAGGAGGAGAAACAAATATGGCAGCATAAGTAAATACCTGAACTTGCTGCATCGCACAACCAGTTCAAAACTACAACTGAAAGACAAAACGAGTATCATCCAGAACCACAGGAAGGCTGGATGAGTGGAAATTCTACAACTAGAAGGAAAGAGAAAAGCACACTGAGACTCGGAGGAGGAGCGGAGGTGCAGAAGTGAAGTGCAGAGGTGCAGAGGCACGTGTGGAGAGGGCTGGTAGCTGAGTATGCTGTTGTCTTTTTCAGTCCAGAGGGACACACAGGCTCCCGACTGCTCTGGACTCTGGTTCTGGGTGGGATTCTGGGGACCCAGTCTCATACAGGGAGAGGCTGCACTGTCTGGCATTGGGCGGAGCTCAGGGGCAGCTTTCTCTCAGAGGTGCTTGCAGCGATCATTGTTCCTGCATGGTGCCACGGGACACAGAGACACAAGAACTCTTCCAGGCAGGGCTGATGGTCAGCCATTGCTGTTTGTTCCACCCTGGTGATTCCCTGAGACCCCGCCCCACCCAATTTGTGCACAGAGGCTTTTGCATATGAATGGCCTGGCCCTTTGCAATCTGAAACCTAACGTACTGCAGCTGGGTCAAAGAGCCCCAGAGCCTCCAAAAGAAGACCCAAGGCTCAACAGCAACTTGCATTGTTTCACAGCTGGGCCTCATCTGGGAACCTCCAAACCCCAAACAAAGAGAAGGAATCTTCAGATCTCTCTGTAGCTCCTGCTGGGTGCCCTCTCTCCTTGGAGATCCAAGAACCAAGGTACACAGTGGTCAGAGAGAGACCATCCAGACTACAACTCTTCAGATCCATAAGAGACACACTCAGGCGGCAGACTCAGTGAGCGCCAAAGCCCCACTGAAGCAAGTCTTTCCCCACAGGGGTGTCTCCAGCATAGAAGTTCTCCCATCATAGACACAACTGATCCTCATAGCCAATTGGCCTGGAGGTCAATTCCTCCCAGTGATACCAACAACAATCAAGGATTAACTACAACAAGACTGTGAACACAGCCCACAAAGGGGTGTACCAAGAGTGTCCACCTCAGGTAATTAAGGAGGCTGAGCCACTCGTCCCTATAGGACACCTAGCATACAAAACCATGCTATAAACAAAGGGAAGCAGCCAAAATGCTGAGACAAAGAAACAAGTCACAAATGAAAGAAATGGAGGAAAGCAAACTACTGGATATAGAGTTCAAAACCACGGTTACAAGGTTTTTCAAGAATTTTCTAGAAACCGCCGTTAAATTTAGTGAGTCCCTCGAGGATATGAAAAAAGACCAACTAGAAATTAAACATACACTGACTGAAATAAAGAATAATATACAGAGATCCAACAGCAGACTAGAGGTTTGCAAGAATCAAGTCAAAGATCTGAAATATGAAGAAACAAAGAACACCCAACTGGAAAAGCAAAAAGAAATTCAAAAATATGAAGACAGTGTAAGGAGCCTCTGGGACAACTTCAAGCATACCAACATCTGAATTATGGGGGTGCCAGAAGAAGAGAGAGAGCAAGATATTGAAAACCTATTTGAAGAAATAATGACAGAAAACTTCCCCTACCTGGTGAAAGAAATAGACTTACAAGTCAGGAAACACAGCGAACCCCAAACAAAAGGAATCCAGAGAGGACCACACCAAGACACATCATAATTAAAATGCCAAGGACAAAAGACAAAGAAGAGAATATTAAAAGCAGCAAGAGAAAAACAGTTAGTTACCTACAAGGGAGTACCCATACGACTGTCAGCTGATTTCTCAACAGAAACTATGCAGGACAGAAGGGAATGGCAAGAAATATTCAAAGTGATGAATAGCAAAACCTACAACCAAGATTACTCTACCCAGCAAAGCTATCATTTAGAATTGAAGGTCAGATAAAGAGCTTCACAGATAAGAAAAAGCTAAAGGAATTCATCACTGCCAAACCAGTATTATATGAAATGCTGAAAGGTATTCTTTAAGAAGAGGAAGAAGAAAAAGGTAAAGACAAAAACTATGAACATCAAAGTGACAACAAATATATATCTATCAACAAGTGAATCTAAAAATCAAGTGAATAAAAAGTCTGATAAACAGAATAAACTGGTGAATATAATAGGATCAGGGGCATAGAAAGGGAGTGGACTGACAATTCTCAGGGGAAAGGGGTATAGGGGGTGTGGGAAGAGATTGGACAAAAATCATACACCTATTGATGAGCACAGTGGGAGGGAGTAAAGGCAGAGGGTGGAGTGGGAATCGGGTGGAGGGGAGCAATGGGGGGAAAAAAGAGGAACAACTGTAATAATCTGAATAATAAAGATTTATTAGAAAAAAAAAGAATGTCCAAGTAGATATATTTTGAGAACTCATTATTCCATTTAAAGCTGGCTCTCAAAAAATGCCATTTAAGCCAAGTGTATGGTTTATACCAGGGGTCTAAAATATATATGCTCTAAAAATACTGCATGGGAGAATATCTTTGCCAATTTTATATCTGATAAGGGTTTAATCTCCAAAATTTATAGGGAAATCATACAACTTAACGAAAGGAAGATAAATAATCCAATAAAAAAATTGGCAAAGGACTTATATGGACACTTTTTGAAAGAGGACATACAGAAGGCCAAGAGACATATGAAAACATACTCAAAGTCACTAATCATCTCAGAAATGCAAATCAAAACAACAATGAGGTACCATCTCACACCTGTCAGAATGGCTATCAACAAATCAACAAAGGACCAGTGCTGGTGAGGTTGTGGAGAAAAAGGAACCCTCACACACTGCTGGTAGGAATGAAGAATGGTACAGCCACTGTGGAGAACAGTATGGAGTTTCCTCAAAAATTTAAAAATGGAACTCCCATTTGACCCAGTAATTCCACTTCTAGGAATATATCCCAATAAATCAGAAACACCAATTAAAAAGGATATATGCACCCCTATGTTCATAGCAGCACAATTTATAATAGCTAAGATTTGGAAACAGCCTACGTGCCCATCAGCAGATGAGTGGATTAAAAAACAGTGATACATCTAACAATGGAGTACTATGCTGCTGTAAAACAGAAGGAACCTTTACCAGTTGCAACAGCATGGATGGACCTGGAGAGAATTATGCTAACCGAAATAAGCCAGTCAGAGAAAGATAAATATCACATGATCTCACTCATTTGTGAAATATAATGAACAACATAAACTGATGAACAAAAATAGATCCAGAGACATAGAAGCATTGAACAGACCATCCAACCTCAGAGAGAAGGCAGGGGAGGGGGAGAAAAGGGGGCGGTAAGAAATCAACCAAAGGACTTGTATGTATGCAAGTGGACACAGACAGTAGGGTGGTGAGGGAATGTGCTGGGGGTGGGAATTGCCAGGGAGAGGTTAATGGGGGAAAAAGGAGACATGTAATACTTTAAACTATAAAGAATTTAAGTTAAAATAAATAAATAAATAAATAAATAAATAAATAAATAAATAAATAAATATCTAATAATGTCAAGGGTATATCAAAAAGGTCAGAAGAAGAAAATAAAGAGGATTTTGTCCTCCAAGCATCAGAAGCAAATACTATAGGCATAAAAATTTATAACAATGTAATACTTTTTTAAAAGCCACCTTGATTACACACCAATATGACAAATTAGCAAACTGTATTTTAGCTATACTATGGGATAGTGTAATATGTGTGTGATTTAAATATATATATATATTGATTCAGAGAGGAAGGGAGAGGGAGAGAGAGATAGAAGCATCAATGATGAGAGAGGATCATTGATTGGTTGTTTCCTGCATACCCCCTACTGGGGATCGAGCCCACAACCTGGGCACATGCTCTTGACTGGAATCTAACCTGGAATGCTTCAGTCCACAGGCTGACACTCTATCCACTGAGCCAAACCAGCTAGGGTTGTATGTGATTTTTAAAGCTCTCTTTGCACCTGGCTGGTGTGGATCAGTGGTTGAGCATTGACCAATGCACCAGGAGGTCACCATTTAATTCCCAGTCAGGGCATATGCCTGAATTACAGGCTTGATCCCCATTAGGGGGCATGCAGGAGGCAGCCAATCAATGTTTCTCTCATCAATTTTCCATCTCTCTCTCCTTCTCCCTTCCTTTCTCTCTAAAAGCAATAAAACCATATTTTTTTTTAAAAAAAACCTCTCTTTGCCAATGTTTAAAACAATATATATAGAGAGTAAATCCCACCTATTCACACATCATGAGTAATTCAGAGAGAAAGAGAAAGTTGGAAAAAAGTAAAGGCTGTCCAGCTGTTCCCTACAGCCTTTTGTGTAGTAGATTGTTCTCATGGGCTTTAAATAAAGTGTCGTTCTGTTTATCCTATGTCTGTCTGTTTTATTTTAATGAAGGCTACAAGTCAAAAAGATAGGAAGATCCACACAAAACAAATAAAGCCCTGGGCATGTATTTTGAGGGATTTAAACCTGACACAATGATATAAAAGGAATTTAAAACCTTTAAAAAATATTTTTGACCCAAGAAATCAGTTGCCTTGGCCAGGTAACTGAGTTGCTTAGAGCATCGTCCTGATACACCAAGGTTGCAGGTTCAATCCCTGGTCAAGTCATATAGAAGAAGCAACCAATACTGAATGCTGAAATATACTATAAAACCATTGTAATCAAAACATCGTGGTACTGGCATAAGAACAGACATATAGATCAATGGCAGAGAAATGAGAACCCAGAAGTCAACTCAAGCCATTATGTTTAATTAATAATTGACAAAGAAGACATGAACATAAAATGGAGTCAGGACAGTGTCTTCAATAAATGTTGCTGGGAAAATTGGACTGCACCATGTTAAAAAAAATGTGCAACTAGACCACCAACTTACACTATACACAAGAATAAACTCAAAATGGATAAAGTTCTTAAATATAAGTGGTAAAATCATAAAAACTTTAGAACATAGAAAGCAAAATCTCAGGCATCTCATGTAGCAAAATTTTATTGGCTATATCTTCTAGGGCAAGAGAAATGGAAAAAAATAAACAAATGGCACTACATCAAATAAAAAAGCTTCTATACAGCAAAAGAAACCATCAACAAAATGAAAAGGGACCCAATGTATGGGACAACATATTTGCCAATGATACATCTGATAAGGGATTAATCCCCAAAATATATAAAAAACTCATACAACTCAACAAAAGAAAGAGAAACAATCCAATTTAAAAAATGGGCAAAGGACCTAAATAGACATGACTCCAAAGTAGACATACAGAAGGTCAAGGGACATTAGAAAAAATGCTCAAAGTCACTGATCATCTGTGAGATGCAAATTAAAATTACAATGAGGGAGATTAAAAATGGGGCAGAGTAAGTGGATGCTGCATGGACACACTCCCAGGAACAAACTGTAATTACAACTAAAATACAGAAAAACTTCATGAATAATCAATGGAAGACTTGCTAGAGGGAACCCTAATAACTGAGGACCAAAAGTGGAGACCACATAGAGACTGGTAGGAGGGGCAGAGGTGCGAAAGGGCTTGGTGGGCTCCCACAGACAGCAACTGAAGTTCTGGAGAGATATCTCAGCTGTGGGGGTTTGCCACTGAGAACTCTGGGGTTTAATCCCCAAGCTGGGGTGCCCAGCAGAGAGCACTGGAACTGAGAAGGGTACCCACATAACATCTGATTCTGAAAAGCAGCAGGATTGCTGTCTTCCAGGGAGAGACAGCTAGAAATTCAGGCACCCTCTCAAAGGGCCAATGCACAAAATTTCCTGTGGAGCCATCCATCTTGTGCTCTGGCAGAGGGAGGGCAGAGTGGACTGTTGCTGTGTGAGCAAAGTGGACTGTTGCTGTGTGAGCAAAATTGGGGGCTCCGGGGTTAGAGCTCAGAAGGCAGACACCCCCGGTTTCCTGTGCTGAGTCAGTCCCTCATGCTGTGGAGATCATCTTTCTCACCCAGACATCTGCTATACAGGTGGCCTTGCCTGGAGGGAAGACAGTTGACCCACCCTATTGAAAAACACATTGCCCCAGAATTGCTGAGGCCCATTAAAAGACTGAGAATAACAATTAGCCTCCCAGCAGAAGCAATAGACCCACCCTGTTGAAAAAACTCTTGCCACACCTGAGGACAATTGCCTGAGGGCAATTCAAGACAGAATCCTATCAGTCTGTAGACAGAGGTGGTCTCTGAAGGCTTTGAATCTGCCTGATCTAAATAGTCAGAAACAGTGCTTGATACTGTCCTGCACTAGAGATTGAGAGGCATAGCAGATCTACCTAATACATAGTCACAAACCCAAACAGGTAACAAAAATGACAAAGAAATAACCCCAAAATGAAAGAACAAGAGAATTCTCCAGGAGAAGAGATAAATAAAATGGAGATAAGAAATTTAGCTGATATGGAGTTCGGAGTAATGATCATAAAGGGGCTCAATGGCATAAGAAAAGATATAGTAGCTATGAAAACAGAAGTAAAGAATGACATAGCACAAATAAAGAACATATTGGAAGGAATACAGAGCAGATTATGGGAAGATGAGGATCAAATCAGTGAATTAGAAGACAGGGTTGAAAAAAATCACTCAGAGAACCAAAAAGAAAAAAAAACAATTAAAAAACAGGAGGACAGCTTAAGTGAGCTGTGGGACAGTGTGAAATGTAACAATATTCAAATATCAGGTATACCAAAAGAGGCAGAAAGTGAGCAAGGGATAGAGAACATGTTTGAAGAAATAATGACAGAAAACTTCCCTAAACTGGTAAAGGAAAAAGTCATACAAGTTCAGGAGGCACAGAAAACCCCAAGCAAGAAGAATCCAAACAGGCACATGCCCAGACACATCATAATTAAAAGGCCAAAAATTAAAGACAAAGAGAGAATCTTAAAGGCAGCAAAAAAAAAAGCAAACTGTTACCTACAAAGGAGTTCACATAAGGCTGACACATAATTTCCCATCAGAAACTCAACAGGCCAGAAAGGAATGGCATGAAGTACTCCAGGTAATGGAAACCAAGGAACTGAAACCAAGATTACTATATCCAGCAAAATTATCATTCAAAATAGATGGTGAAATAAAGAGATTCCCAGACCAAAAAAAAAAAAAAAAGGCTAAAGGAGTACATCACCACCAAACCAGCATTACAAGAAATGCTAAAGGGATTGCTATAATGAGAAGCTTCATACATTGGTTAGCAAAAATCAAACAAAATTGCTTAGCAGTGATTTTAATATGACAGCAAAAGCATAGGCAACAAAAACAAAAATAAATAAGTGGGACTACGTTACTGAAATGTTTCCTCACAACAAAGGAAACAATCAAAAGAGCTAACCTTTTGCACTCGGATGTCGAGATTAAAATTACTCTTTGAATGTATCAATAATTTGAAATATAAAAAAATCCAAATAAATAAGTTTGTATGAAAAGAAACTCCAGTTTTTTATTCTACTGCCATGCTTTGTAAAATCTGGGGTATTTAAAAAATTAAATCCCGAGTAGAATAAAGGAATTGAGAAAAAAGCAAGTGAGTGCAAAGGGTTAAAAAAAGAACCTATGAAATGAGAGAAAATATTTTCAAACCATACATGTGATAAGTGGCTAATATTCAAAATATGTAAGGAACTCAGACAATTCAATAGAAACAAACTAGTAATGAAATTAAAGTGCCATAAAGTCTTTATTATACATTTCTCAAAAAGAAGACATACAAATGGGCAACAGGTATATTTAAAAGTGTTTAACATCAGGGAAATGCAAATACAAAATGCAATGCAATATCACCTCACCCCATCAGTATGTCCATTGGCAAAAAAATAAAATAAAATAAAATAAAATAAGACAAGTGTTGGCAAGGATATGCAGAAATCAAGACCCATTCACATTGTTGATAAGAATGCAAAAAAAGGTTCAGCAATAATGGAAAACAGTATGTTTGTTCCTCAAAAAATTAAAAACGGGCCTACTATATGATCCAATAATCCCACTAATGGGAATTTATCCCAAAACAATGAGATCAGGATCTCAAAGAGATATTAACACTCCTATATTTATTACAGCACTATTCTTTGTTCTTGTTTAGAGGATAGGAGAGGGAGTAAGAGGAAACATGGATGTTAGAGTGAAATATCTATGGGCTGCCTCTATGGGCTGCCACATGCATGCCCCCCAGGGGCACCCTCTCGTGCATGGAACAACACCCAACCAACTGAACCACACTAGCCAGAACTGCAGCACTACTCTTAATAGGCAAGATGTGGAAACAACTTAAATGTCCTTGGACAGAAGAGTGGATAAGTAAAAAATGCTCTGTATATACAACAGTATACTATTCAGTCTTTTAAAAATCTGCAATATGCTACGTGGATAAACCTTGAAAACATGTGCTAAGTGGAATAAGCCAGTCATTTAAAGACAGTATTGCATGATTCCACCTAATATAGTCAAATTCATAGAATCAAAGAGTGGAATGATAGTTGTCAGGGGTTGGGTGGAGAGTGAATTAGGGAGTCACTGTTCAAGGAGCAGAAAGTTTCAGTCACACTAGATGAATAAGTTATGAAGATCACTGTACTACACTGTAAGTATAGTTAACTAGCATATTGTACATAAAAATTTTGTTAAGGGAGTAGATCTCATGTAAATGTTCTTTCCACAATAAAAGAAAAATTGGGTATGAATGAATCATTACACAGCTCCATAGGAAAATGTTTACTATAATATACTATAATGTTTTATATATATATAAAAGCCCAAAGACCCTTTTGGTGGAACAACTAGAACGACTGGTCGCTATGATGTGTACTGACCAGGGGGCAGACGCTCAACACAGGAAGCCAGGCTCAGGGCTGGCAAGTGCAGCAGTGGTGGTGGGAGCCTCTCCTGCCTCTGCAGCAGCACTAAGGAGTGGTGAGCCAAGTGGTAAGGAGCAAGCAGGAGGGCGGTTAGAAGTGAGGAGTCCCAGATTGCAAGAGGGTGCAGGCCGGGCTGAGGGACTCCCCCCACACACGAATTTCATGCACTGGGTCTCTAGTATACTATAAAATCCTATCTAACAATAGAGTAATATGCAAATTAACCATCACTCCATGACAAAATGGCGGCGCCCAGTCTTCTCAGTCCTGCCGGAGACCCCCAGTCCCAGGGAGAGCTGCTGATTAGAGCCGGCAGCATGGCCCTGGCTGTAGGCCTGGGAGGTGGCCGCGCCCCCCCGCACGATCTGCTACTAGCCTCAGCCCTCGGCCCGTGCATCCCTGGAGCAATCTGCTCCCAGCCTCAGCCCTGGCCATCTACCTGGGAGGCTCCTGTGTCCCCCCAACCCCCCTCCTGCGATCAGCTTCCAGCCAAGGCCCATTGGCCTGCAAGGTGGCCACGCCCTCTGGTGCTATCCACTCCCAGCAGTGACCCAGGTTGTTGGCCTGTCGGCTGGGAGGTGGCTGCACCCCTCTCAGCACATTCCGCTCCCAGCCATGGCCAGGGCTGTAGGCCTGTCAGCTGGGAGGTGCCCATGCCCCTCTCAGTGCCTTTTGCTTCCAGCCGAGGCCAGGGCTGTGGGCCTGGGAGGCAGCCGCGCCTCTCTGGTGCGATCCGCTCCCAGCCGTGGCCTGGGCCTTAGGCCTGTTGGCTGGGAGGCGCCTGAGCCCCTCTCTGCGCATTCTGCTTTTAGCTGTGTCCATGGCTGTGGGCCTGGGAGGCAGCCACACCTCCCAGATGCGATCCACTCCCAGCTGTGGCCAGGGCTGTAGGCCTGTCAGCTGGGAGACGCCTGTGCGCGTGTTTTGCTTGCAGCCTTAGTCAGGACTGTGGGCCTGGGAGGCAGCCGCGCCCCTCTTCGCATGCTCCAATTTCAGCCTCCGCCAGGGCCCAGGCTGGTCGCCTGGGAGGTGCCTGCACCCCTCTCAGTGCGATCCTCTCCCGCGATCCGCTCCCAGCTGTGGCCCTGGCCTTAGGCTGGGAGATGCCTGCACCCCTCTCAGTGCAATCCGCTCCCGCGATCCGCTCCCAGCTGTGGCCCTGGCCTTAGGCTGAGAGATGCCTGCGCCCCTCTCAGTGCGATCCGCTCCCAGCTGTGGCCCTGACCTTAGGCCTGTTGGCTGGGAGACGTCTGCGCCCCTCTAGGCACATTCCGCTTTCAGCCGGTACCAGCTTTTCCCCAACCTGCAAAACTCCAGCTTGATTCCCCTATAAGGGGAAGAGAATAGGACAGGACGTTCCCAGGAAATGGTGACAACAGGTTGCATGTGTGGACTGTGCTGGAGCTGTGTCCACGGCACACTGTGTGAACACTGAGGAAAGAGCAAGCAGATCTGGCTGCAAGAATGGGGAGAGGGCCACAGAGACTTGGCCAACCCTCAAAGGGCCCAGTAGAACTTTCATAGGTAGAGAGGATTGATATTATTAAGAGGAGAAAGGCATCTTGGAAGGAGTATTTCTAGCAGAAGGGAAAAAATGGGCCAAAAGTTTGTGGGAAAATGGATAAGTACAGTGTTAGTAGACCTCTATGTGAAAAAGCCTTCCATCTTGACACCTACATTACTTAACAGACTTGGCTCCAAATGACTTTGCCCTTTCAAAATAATTTTGGAGGGAAAGATGGACAGTTGATTACATGTCTATTGTTTATAAAAGAAAAGGAAACTTTTAGAAAATATGAAAAAGTCTGAAATCACCTATAAACCTTCTACATATTCAAATATATGCCCAATAACCACATGATATTACCTTTCCAAAGTCTCACGAAATTCCTGTTTAAGGAGTTTATTTTATGACACCTTTAGTTTGGGTTTACATTTTTACAGGTTTGTCAAGACCACAGCAGGTACACTGTACAATATGTCAAATAAAAAACCTTACCTAATAAAGAGGGAATATGCAGGGGAGGGCATTTGAGGGTGACCGGGCTGTCAGAGGAGGGCAGATGGGGATGATCGGGCCGGCAGGGGAACAGTTAGGCATCAATCAGGCTGGCAGGGGAGTGGTTAGGGGCAATCAGGCAGTCAGGCAAGCAGTTGGGAGCCAGCAGTCCCGAATTATGAAAGGGATGTCCGACTGCCTGTTTAGGCCCGATCCCACAGGCAGTCGGACATCTCCTGAGGGGTCCCAGATTGGAAAGGGTGCAGGTTGGGCTGAGGGACACACCTCCCTCCCAGTGCACGAATTTCGTGCACCAGGCCTCTAGTATGAAATAAAGATAGATTTTATACACTACTGAATGAGTATACTTTTACCTAAATTAAAATATATTTTACATTATAATATTTCCCAGAACTATTTTTCTCTATTTTCATCATGAATTCTATTCAGGTACAATCATCTGAGTTTTTACTTTTCAATGGAATCAATTGATCCATTAATCTCTATCCTACTCTTTTGCTTGCGGAACTAGAGACAAAAGATACACTCCTTTAATTACCAAAATTTGGTCTACTTTCATAGGAAATATCTACAAAACTAGTGGATATTCTAGGTCTATGCAGTTGTCCTTTTATAATTACTCTGTATATTTTATATACTCTCTTTCAAGTATTATGCATTTCACAATTTAAAAAATCATAAAACTATCTGCCAGTATGGAGGTAGAAGTTCTTAGTAAATCTTAAGAGATTCCCTAGAAATTCTTACTCTTGATGCAAGAAAATAGCTTGAAATGTAAGCACTTAGAAGAAGCACTCTAAATCAGTAAAAAGAGATTGTAAAGAGGAAACCTTCTAGAGGTGAAGTAACTAATATTTATTTCTGAATTTTACAAAGTCCTTTATTTTTTTACAAAGTTATTTAAATAAGGATGTACTTTCAATTTTATGCTATAAAAAGAAAATAACTGAATTTACTATACCAAATTGTTTTTTAATTCATTTTTTAAGAAATTTTATCCTTTCTTTGCATCCGTTATGTGCTGTGAGATAGCCTCAAAAATTACAGTTTTAAAAATTCTGTTTAGAAAACCTATAGCAAATTTAACATCTTTCCCCTTTATTCCCATTATATATTTTTTATCTTTCTCTATCATAATATACTATTTAAATAAATTGATAGTTAAGAAAAGGATAAAACTTTTTATTTGGTTACTTTCTGTAAAAGAAATCAGAGATAAAGAGTAGGAACTTTCAGATTAGATTATGGTATTTAGGTTTTGATACATTTTATTACATAAAACCTGTTACCTTTGGGTTTTTTGAATAATTTCAAAATGAAAAGATAATTAAAATCACAGATCAAAATCCTTACATATTTAAAATATTTAAGATTTTTAAATATTCAAAAATAATATTTGTTTCTAAAATGATTAGACAATTGAAAAAGGAAGATATTTTGCAGCATTTTTAGAATCATATTTTGATTGTGAAAAAAAATTATTAAATGTATTGGGGTGACATTGGTAAATAAAATTATATAGGTTTCAAGTATACAATTTTATGATACATCATCTGTATCACCCCAAATCAAATCTCCTTCCATTACCAAATATTTGAACCCCTTTATTATCTCTCCCCATCCCCCTTTTCCCCTGGTAACCAGCATACTGTTGTCTGTCTCTATAAGTTTTTGTTTGCTTGTCTTGCTAGTTCCTTTGTTAGTTTCAGTGTTAAATCCCTCATTTGAGTGAAATCATATGGTTCTTGACTTTTTCTGTCTGACTTATTTCACTTAGCATATTCTCAAGACCCACCCATAAAAAAATAAAAATGAAAAAGATCCATCCACGTTGTCACAAATGGCAATTTTTCATATTTTATTATGGCTGGGTAGTATTACATTGGGTAGTATTACAAAACAGTCAAAACGTAAGTGGAGAAAAGAAAGCTTCTTCAATAAATGGTGCCACACACAGAAGAATAAAAATAGACTGTTATTTGTCACCATACACAAAACTTAATTCAAAAAGGATCAAAGACCTAAATATAAGACCTGAAACAATAAATTACATAGAAGAACCATAGGTACTAAACTTATGGATCTTGTCCTTAGAGGGGATTTAATGAATTTGACTTCAAAGACAAGGGAAGAGTAAAAATAGATGAATAAGCCTACATTAAACTAAAATGCTTCTGTACAGCAAAGAAGATAGTCAACAAAACAAAAAGGCAACCAACTGAATGGGAGAAGATATTTGAAAGATTTTAATAGTGTGTTATAAGTAGAAAACATATGGCTATCATATAGGCATTTCCTGAGAAGATCTCAGATGCTTTGGAATAATTTCATTAGTAATTAAAAAGGCTATGTATTAGTTTCCCATGGCTTCTCTAACAAATTACCAAAATTTTGTGGCTTAACACCACACACATTTATTCTCTTAGAGTTCTGGAGGTCAGAGTTATAAAGTCAGTTTCACTGTCTGAAATCAAGATATAGTTTAAGCTGCATTCCCTCTGGAGGCATTAGGGGGAAATCCATTTAATTTTTTTCCAGCTTCTAAAGCTGCATTCCTTGACTTGTAACCTCTTCCTCTGTCTTCAAAGCCATACATAACATCTTGTTTCAGTGGTTACATTGCCTTCTTCTCTGTATAAAATCTCTCTTTGCCTCTCTCTTATAAGAGCACTTGTAATTGCATGTAGGGCCAACCCAGTTAATCAGGGATGATCTCCTCACCTCAAGATCCTTTACTTAGTCACATCTGTTATGTTTTTTTTTTAATTTACCTTTATTGCTAAAAGTATTATGGATGTCCCTCTTTCTCCCCCATTGATCCCTTCCTCCCCACTCCTGCCCTCTTCCCCAGGCCTTCAAGGCACTATTGTCTGTGTCCATGGGTTATGCATATTTGCATTTAAGGTCTTTGGTTAATCTCTTCCTGCCCACCCGCTTCCATCTGAGAATCATCAGTCTGTTGCATGCTTCCATGTCTCTGGATCTATTTTGTTTATCAGCTTATTTCATTCATTAGATTCCATATATAAGTGAGATCATGTGTTATTTGTCTTTCTCTGACTGGCTTATTTCGCTTAGCATAATAATCTCCAAGTCCTTCCATGTTATGTTTTAAAAGGCAATATGTGCAATTTTCAGGGATTAGAACATGGATATATTTGGGGGCCATTATTCAGCATACCTAAAGCTATAAAACTATTTCTATACCTCACGCAAAATCTTTTAAGGGCACACTACATCTCTGAACATAAATGATTATTTCAATAGTCTTATAAAATTTTATTTTAAAAACTGATAAATTCAATCTGCCTGTTTTGTGAAGAAAAATATTTCTCCTAAAATTTGTATTTGAAAGATATATTTTAAAATATGTTAAAATATTAGCTAAGTATCCCATGAATGTTTAATATTGAATTTTTATTACAAATTTTTAAAAGATGGGGAAAGAACAGAAACTGTCACACACAAGAAATGGATTGTTATTCTCACAGTCCTTCTACCAACTGATGTCACAACTTTAGTTTCCATCTTCTTTCTTTCCTTTGAGTATTTTCTATCTCTTTTACTAGTTAAACTCTCTCAAGAACAGTTCATTCTCATGCCCTTCTTCCTATATTGTTTGTCCTCTGACCTTCTCTATATCCGTATTCTCTCTTATTTTCCTCACACTGCCATATATTTGTGGAGAACATGCAACTTGCTTAAACAAATACTGATTGAAGCCATAAGCTTATGCAACTTCCCAGTCTAGGGACTTCTTAGAACACAGTAAGGAATAAGAAATTGTCCTCAAAGAGCTTATATTATCTCAAAAAGAGAATAAGACAGGTGGAGTGAATGCAATACAAGCAAACTCCGGAAGAGGTATGCTCCAAATGGGAAGATATGTTCAATTGGATATTCATAGTAGAGAAAGTTGTCATGGGAGTGGGACTTGAGAGAAAAAAAATGCAATAACACTAAAACTACACACTCCTTATTTAACCCCTGCCCACTGTCTCCTACTCAATTTGGTCCTGTCAACATAGGTGTGTCTGAGACACAGAAACACTGTCTACTAGAATCCCATTTCTCCAAACGTTTCTTTGGCTTTACACTTCTCTTTCTTTCAGTCAACTTTTCAGGAATAGTTTTCATAAGAAATAATTTCAAGTTTCATTGGAAAATATTGCTTTCCCTAGAGAGCACAAAGGAACATCAAGCAACATCTGGCAGTTTTGGCTATATTTCAACCAGTTTTGCTTTGGCTTGGTCTCAAGAAACAAACCAAATGGAAAGTGTCACTAAGACAATGGCTTGAAGTCAGTGCATTCCAAGCAGCAGAGGAAGCTATAGATCTGGCCACTGTGGAGTGGCGTCTGATAGGAAGGGAGGATTGATGTGTATGGACTCAAGGTGGACTGTCAATATAAAGGCCTAGACATGATATAAACCAAATTGCACCAAAGCTTATTCAAGGAAAGAAAAGATCAATGGTGGGGGGGGGGGACATATGTAATACTTTCAACAATAAAGTTTTTTTTTAAAAAAAGGAAAGCATCTCTATTGCCCCCACAGACCTCAATACAAACATGCATGCTTATTTGTATAAGCAACAGCAATAGAATTTCCTTTCCTATTTCTCCATTTCTGCCCCACACCGAGTAATTCCATGTCTTTAGTCCTGATTTTTATTTCTTTTTCTTCTTCAACCCTCACATCCAATTAAATATATAGAAAATCCCTGATTTAAAATATCTTGCATTGTGGTCCCTCATTTGTGGCAAAAATTGCTACTAGACTGCCCAATAATTGTGTTGATACCAACACTGAAGCCCAATGCCTGTATCAGTTGCCATCACTGACAAGCCTATCTAGAGCTGAAGTGACTAATCTAACTCTTTAAATTAGAGAGCAAGAGATCAGGTAAGAAGACATTGCCTTGAAAACTGTTCTCTCCAAATACATGCCTTTAAAACAACTTCAGAAATATGCATTCATACAAATTTTCAAAAAATGTTTTAAGGCAGAAAACGCTAATTTTTAATTTAGTTCACAGATTCTTGGAACAATCATGAATTGCTTCAGAGATATTCACCAGAAAAAAGTGAAAACATATTTTGTTCCAATTTTTTAGACTCATATGTAAGAATCCTATGTTAATGCTGCTATGCAGAACATTTTCATAAAAAAACATTATATGCAGCTTTTCCTCTTAACTGACTTTATGTATTTAACAATAATTTATAAATTAATATAGTTATCTTATTTACTTTTCATTTATTTTTATGATCACTTTTGGTATTTCATAGAATTCAATGTGTTTTCAGGAATGCAAAGCCAAAATATTACTTAAATCTTTAATAAATGAGCATCTGGCTTAAGGTTTCTCTTGAAATATTGTCCAAGAACTAACTTGGCCAAAATTGGGAGTTTCCTCTAGTGGAAAAGTGCCTGGAATGATTCAGAAGTTCTGGATTCTAGTTCCAGTTGTGAGGCTGAGTTATGTGACTATGGCCAAATTTCTTAACAGTTTTAAGCCTCAATTTTTCTAAACATAAAATGAGCCCTTAGATTGGATAATTTTTAAAGTCCACGTGGAGTTTTTTCCCTTCTATAAATTCCTACAGGATTTATTTATTGCATAATTTAGGATTTAATTATAGTATGGCTCTGTTTCAACTCAGAGTATAAACTTGATGAAGCAGAATATCTGCACTTCTAGAACACTCCCAGTGTTTAGCAGTGTTGAGCATACTAGCATAGTGCGTATGGAATGCAGGGACTCAAGATAAGCAAAATATAATTGGGTAGGGTGAACTGCATAGCTAACACTACTCCAGAGTTTTTCCCTCAGATTTTCAATTAAAAATCTTATTTTGTTTTAGTAAGCTATTGTGATTAAGCCCCAATGAACATATTCATGTAAACCCCAATCACAAATCTGATTCCCAAAATGGAATCTCAGTTTATTTTTTTTAAGTGACAATTCTAGCTTACAAAGAGACATTTTTACTAATTTTAACATACAGTTGGGTGCTCCTTAAAGAAAAGTGGCACAACAGAACCCCTAAATATCCAACAGTGGTGTTAAGCAATGGGGGCTGCTAATGAGAGGGGTGGAAAAGAAGGTCCACTGCAACATGTCAATAATTGGTAAAGGATGGTAGTTATCAGTAAATATTTTAAAAATGGTTTAACTTTTATGGTAATGAAAGAAATGCTGACTGAAACAAGAGTGAGATACCATGTTTTAGCACATTACTAATGTTGTTAAATATATGACAAGACATTGGGGACAAGAGAGCAGAATTCAATAGTACTTATTTAAACCAGCAACATATTGGACAATGTTTTCTAGAACAAGTATAGATTTTCATATTGGTCAAAAAAGTCACTAGACCCTATTATATAACAATTAAGAAAAAATATCTGATTATTTATAACCATAAGTACATTTATTTAAATACATGCTCATTTGAAGGTTATTTGCTAACTAGAGGCCTGGTGCACAAAATTCATGCACAGGGGGCGGGGTGTGTGTATGTGTCCCTCAGCCCAGCCTGCACTGTCTCCAATATGGGACCCCTCAAGGGATGTCCGGTGGGATCAGGCCTAAACCGGCAGTCGGACATCCCTCTCACAATTCAGGACTGCTGGCTCCCAACCACTCGCCTGGCTGCCTGCCTGATTGCCCCTAACCACTTCTGCCTGCCAGCCTGATCACCCCCTAACCACTGTCCTGCCAGCCTGATTGATGCCTAACTGCTCCCCTGCTGGCCCGATTGCCTCTACTTGTCCTCCCCTGCCAATCTGGTCACCCCTAACTGCCCGCCCCTACCAGTCTGGTTGCCCCCAACTGCCCTCCCCTGCAGGTCTGGACCCTTCTAACTGCTCCCCCCTGCAGGCCTAGTTGCCCCCAACTGCCCTCCTCTTCCAACCTGGTCACCCCTAACTGCCCTCCCCTGCAGGCCTGGGTCCCTCCCAGCTACCCTCCCCTTCAGGCCTGGTCCCTCCCAACTGCCCTCCCATGCTGGCCTGATTGCCCACAACTGCACTCCCCTGCTGGCCATCTTGTGGTGGCCATCTTGTGTCCACATGGGGGCAGCCATCTTTGACCACATGAGGGCAGCCATCTTGTGTGTTAGAGTGACGGTCAATTTGCATATTACTCTTTTATTAGATAGGATTAGAAAGTAAGCAAAGTAGAATAAAAGTAGTTGGAATTTACCATAAGTATAGAAAGAGAGGATTAGCAGCTTCATTAATAATAACTTCAAGTTTAAAGCAAACTAAAAATTCAATAATCCATATTTACTTAGTGGTGAATGTTTTTAATTGAATTTATTGGGGTGACATTGGTTAATAAAATTATATATGTTTTACGCATACAGTTCTATAAGATATCATCTGAATATTTTATTGTGTGTTTACCACTCCAAGTCAAGTTTCCTTCCATCAAGTGGTGAATGGTTTTTAACTGAGTATTACTTTTGGAAATCTAAATCAGAAATATCTTCAGGAACATTTAATTAGTGCCTTAATTCCAAGAAGATCAAGTTTCTCTTTGTGTGACAATCTTCATTATAGAATTGTTATGTAAATTAGCAGGTGACAGGAAATTGGGTGTAGTTGCTAACACCTCAGAGATAGAATATAATTACAAATAACTTTAACAAGGGGCCTTTAAAAATCAGCCAAAACTACCCTGGTCAGTCAAGGAAAGAAAAAACTGTGTGTGTGTGTGTGTTTGTGTGTGTGTGTTTTAATTTAGGTAAGACAAGGTAAGAAAACTCCCTTTCCAGAACAGTATGGCTTTGACTGAGAACAAATGAAGGCATAATCACATCAGGTAGGAGTTTTTCCCCAGGCCTGAGAGGCACAGAAACTTCTCTTTCTTTTATCCATATCTCCATAGTCTTTCACTAACACTGTTCAAATGCTATAAATTTCCATCTGAGTTCTTATCCATACCTGAAGTGTCTAAAGACCATTATAGATATCAACATTGGCAAAATCAGCAACTATTCTGCTCTAAACTGGTTCAGACAATAAAACTATGCTCCCATAACAATTTTTCCTTTACTCTATCATGTTATTTTCATAAGGTCCATGTAGCTCAGAAACATGGAGCCAGGAGAAGAAGGACTAAGGGAACATGCATTGTATTTTTGTTTTGTGTACCCTTGGCCTTAATGCTGTCATTAGGCTTTACCTAAGAACAATTCTGAAATACTTTCTTTTAAGCAGGCTCAAGTCTTAAGGCTTTTGCTTAGGTAGAATGCTTAGGATATGATTAATCTAAAAAGTCTTATTTCATAAAAGATGTCATGTTACCATTCTGGTCTTCTCTAAACAATATTTTCTTTCCATAATAGGAAATGCCACCCAGGATGTAGGTTCAAATTTCACTTTACTTTATGGTCCCCAAGTTTCCCCATGTCATTTGATTCCTTCCTAAATCTTTTTTAAGCTGTGTACATTTCCACTACATATCAGTAAACAGCTGCCAATTCCAACTCAAATGAAGCTAATTAGAGTTAAGTGCAAAGGAAATTTATGAAGAGTAAGTTTCCTATGTATTACATTTTGAAGAGGCTCTTAAGCAATACACTATTTTCTTCCAGTACTCACCACCTCTAAATTACAGATTCACAAAGAAGATGTAGAGAATTTTAGTTAAACACAAAATACTCAGATGTTGGCACAGTAGGTGGAGAATAAGGTGAGTGTATATCCAGAACTCCCAGCTCCTGGCTCATCTATTTTCCAGCCTTAGAGAGCAAGGCTTTAACAGCTGAAGTTCATCAGTCACAAATCACTGCAATCAGGACACAAGGCTCTGTTAAAATGACTGTCCCATTTTAATTGATGTAGAGTCAAAACTTACATTTTATCAATTCAGGACATGTGTGGAGAGTCAGTCATTTTTATATATTTTAAGTGCTCACGTCAATGATAATTTCAGATAACTTACAAAATTTATATTTTATTCACAGGCAAGCCTCCCTAACACCTGCAGTTATTGGATAATCCCCCCAAAAGTTTCTTACCACTAATTGGCATTCTACATGTAAATGTAATACCAATCTATTATACACATAATTTAGAATATTTTATTGACAATTATGCTGATCGGGCCTTCTAATATTGTATAGGCACCTCGCACGGACACCAGAGAGGTGTTCCCAGACAGTCCCCTGAGGCAGTGGAGAGGGCTGTTCCCAACCTTGATCCTTGTCTTCTCATATAAATGAATTTATACAAGAGACCTTGATTATCTTGTGAAAAGCCAATTTATTAAGGCAATTAAAGCATGCACCTTTATTGAAAAAGCAAAGCCAAGCAAGTAAATCTATACATCTGTCTTATGAAGTGCAGATGGGCTCTCAGCTAATCTGAAGAGCCAGTCTATAGGTCTCAAAATTCCACTGCTGACTATTTTGGTACAGATTAATTCTCAAGGTCCATTTTTTTTTTTTACTTTGTTGTGGCCTTCCAAGAATTCATGAGAAGAACCTGGCAACTTTACTTGCCAAGCAAGCATTGAGTCTGCTAGCTTCTCTGCTTAGGGCAGTGGTTGGCAAACCGCGGCTCGTGAGCCACATGCAGCTCTTTGGCCCCTTGAGTGTGGCTCTTCCACAAAATACCACGTACCCTAATTAAGTTAATAACAATGTACCTACCTATATAGTTTAAGTTTAAAAAATTTGGCTCTCAAAAGAAATTTCAATCGTTGTACTGTTGATATTTGGCTCTGTTGACTAATGAGTTTGCTGACCACTGGCTTAGGGAGTAAAACTGCCCTTTTTTTTTCTTCCCCCTTTACCTCTCCCTTCCTTCATTCTCTCATTAAGGAGGTTTTTTAAACTATTTGCTCTGTGTCATTGGCTGGGGAAAATAATTGCTTGTTAGTTACAAGTTGGCTGCAAATTGCCCACACTGTTTGGCCTTGTTTTAACTTTCCTGTCTCCTACTTTGGAATCCTGGACCTCAAAAAGGCAATCACCTAGGCAAAGATTTTTAATGGAGCAAGCTATTCCTTTAAGATATTTTTCTTGGCACCTAGAGAGACAGTAAACAACATGCTTCCTGTAAAATATCAGGAAGGTATTTTCTGACTACTCTGGGATGTATTAGTTGAAAAATCACCTATGCCTATGAATCTAGCAATAAAATTATACTTTTATTAAATCTTTTGAGCCTGAGACATGGTTAATATTGTGCCACTGCAATGCTGAAGGATACAGTTGGAGCTTCAGACAGTTGACTAACCTAACCATGCAGGAATCCAATTGGCTTAGTAAACTCAGGATGCCTTCAACATCTCCTCCAGCTGCCATGGAGAGACAAATCAAAATAAGAAAATGTCAGGAGTTCAAGTTTGGAATATCTATGACTTCAGAGAGTGATATTTGTCTAATTTGATAACTTATTCACATTTGATATTTGTCTAATTAAGATAACATATTCACATTTTCTATGCTTCCAAACTAATAAAACCTCATTAACTCAGAGTCTAGTCTGAAATCAGCTTGAGGATAATTTCGCTTCAATTGGAGTTTACTTTTTCACTTCTGAAAGAGTATAGAGATGTATTGGTCAGGATTCAGAAACACAAACAATATGGAGATTTATTATAAGGAATTAGCTCATGCAATTATCGTAGCTGAGAAGTCCCATGATCTTCCATTTGTAAGATGGAGATCCAGGAAAGTTGGCTGTGTAGTTCCAGTACAAGTCTGGTGACCTGAAAACCAGAAGAGCTGATAGTATAAATCTCAATCCAAGGGCAGGAAAAAACCAATATCCCAGCTCAAGCAGGTAGGCAGGCAGGGAAGAAATACTTCTTCCTTCTACATTTTGTTTTATTCAGGCCCTCAATGGATTAGGTTGGATTTGGCAATCTATTTCACTGAGTCCATACATTAAAATGTTAATCTCATTCAGAGGTACACTCAGAAATAATATTTAATATGGACACCCTGTATCTCAGTCAAGTTGACACAAAATTAGCCATCATAATGAAGGATTATATGAAATCCAATGTTTTGAGTTCTAGGCTTGCTTTCATGGTGTGACCTTGGAAATCACTTAGCTTCTCTAGTCATCAGTTTTCTCATCCATAAAATTAATGGAGTGGATTGGGTAATTTTTATGGGTCTTTGATTTTCTAATAGTCTATAATTTTGTGACTCTGAAAACCAATTTTTCCCAAACCAAAGGTCTTGTGGTTGTCCAGGATTTGCTGAGTAAGCCAGAGTTTAATTAGAATATTCAATCTACTTAAGAATCTAATAATTTAAAGCACATTAACATGCACATTGTTTGAATTCAAGTACTTGGGGCAGGAACACCTCCACTCTCTGATACCCTCACCTTGGTGAGAACAGCTGAGAAATAGAAATTAAGCAAAAAAACTGCTGTGAAACCAAATAGTTCCTGCACTAAGACTCACAAAATACACTCAAAAGAAAGATCTGAGATGAGTCATAAAAAATGTCCACTCCTCTAACCAACTTCAAGTAACTAAATATATTATGATTTCTTTTTTTAAATTTCAATTCTTTATTGTTTAAAGTATTACATAAGTCTCCTTTTCCCCCCTTGACCTCTCCCCGGCCGCCCCCAAACCCAGCACATGCCATCACAACCCCCATGATGTGTCCATTGGTTATGCTCATATGCATGCATACAAGTCCTTTGGTTGATCTCTTACCCTCTCACCCCCCGCCTTCCCTCATAGGTTGGACAATCTGTTCGATGCTTCTATGACTCTGGTACTATTTTTTTCCATCAGTTTATGATGTGCATTATATTCCACAAATGAGTGAGATCATGTGATATCTGTCTTTCTCTGCCTGGCTTATTTTGCTTAGCATAATGCTCTCTAGTCCATCCATACTGTTGCAAATGGTAAGAGTTCCTTCTTTTTTAGAGCAGCGTAGTATTCCATGTGTAGATGTACCACAGTTTTCTAATTCACTCATCTGCTGATGGCCACTTAGGCTGTTTCCAAATCTTAGCTACTATAAATTGTGCTGCTATGAACATAGGGGTGCATATATCCTTTCTGATTGGTATTTCTGTTTTCTTTCTTCTTTAAATTTCTTTATTGATTAAGGTGTTACAGATGTGTTCTTATTCCCCCATTACCCCCCACCCTCCCCACTCATGCCCTCACCCCCCTGTTGTCTGTGTCCATTGGTTAGGCTTATATGCATGCATACAAGTCCTTTGGTTGATCTCTCCCCCTTACCCTCCCCTCCCCTACCTGGTTTGCATTAAAAAGAAATCTCAAGGTCCTAAATTGAATATATGGAAAGAGATGCTGTGATCAATTGGAACTGTCTGGCATAGACAAGAGGAGCTATGTTAGCAATTCTTCACATGGAATTTAATCTTAATTCATATAGAATTTTACAAAATTGAATTATTTAATTTATTGTCTTACAACACAATGGCAAATGTAATTTAGAAAATAGGAGAGGGGTTGAAAAATTTGGCCTACTACAAGCTGAGAAAAGCTAACAGTAAGGATATAAACATGAAAATTATAGCCATAGATCAAAATTTCAACAATTTAGGACATTCCATGAAAAGTATACTGATGCTACAAATGACAGTAGTCCAGGCCTGAAAAGAGCATTCCATTGTGTTCAGTTTGGTAATGATATGTACATTGGTGGCCCTGAGTTATTGTGAAAAGGATAGAATTACATTCACTGTACTTTGATAAATAAAATCTAAATTTCTGAGCTGTGAATAATTCGTATCCTCCAGATACCAAAAACTTAACCTCTAGATATACAAATATCTTGGTGCTTCCAAAGTATGGCATTCTTTCTTAGTTAAGGGCATTTAATAATACTGTTTTGTCTGCCTGTAATGCCTTCTTTTACGTAACTAAATCTTAGCTATATATTCTTCTTACTCAGCTCCAAGTTTTAATACCTCTGAGATGCATTTCTGGCAATATTCCACCATCTCACCACATCCCATAATATCACACTTGGCCCTAGTGCAAGATTGTACCTCTTGCCTTCTGCTATCCTGGTAGCAAATTCATAGGTCTCAAAGCACTCATAAGAGAATACAGTAATCACTAGTTGCCTTATCTTGCTGTCTAAATTAGATTGTGAGCTTGTTCAGATCAAAGAGCTTATCTTATTCATATATCTCTCCTCGGTGACTAGCCAACCCATTGATGTTGTACTTAATAAATGAATTAAAATTAAAACTATCTATAAGGCTTAGGGATTTTCAAGATTTTATGGTATTCAGAAATTTGCCAATATAAAAAAGCCTGTTGCTATTTAGAACTTAGTCCATTGACCTGCTACAGTTGGCTCAACCAAACTTCTACTAGGAAGTTTGTTCCAGTCACTTGAGTGTGTTAAAACTCCTATGTTGAAAAACATTCTAAGATGCATTCTCTGTAGTAATCTGAATATTACACAATTGTTCTAAAGTGCTGAATTCTAGTTTAAAAGGATAATGTAATAATAGTTTTAAATTTTTTCATTCCCAAAACACTTAATGGGTATCTATTATGTGTCATGCACTGTGCTACTCCCTAGGGATGGAGTGGTGATGGCCACTCATCATGCACTTATAAAGATCACAGGCCATTCATGTTCTCTTTTAATTGAAAAAAAATCTCCAAATATGGTAACAAAAGTACTTTAAATTACAATAGCTCATTGCTTTCAACAGACTTAGGCTTAGAAAATTAAAACTATCAAAAGAACAATCCTGTGATATATTTTTTCCAATTCTATAGATGAGGCAATTGAAGCTTTGTAATGTTAGCTAACTTGCCCCAGGTTACACAACTGAAAGGTGTTGGGCCATGGGTTCAAATCCAGGATTTCCCAATCTTCATGGCCCATTCAAAATTACACAGAAAAAAAATGAGGTCATATATATGTACAGTATGACATAATATTTATAAAGGTGTTTAATACTCTGATAATTTCCTTGGTACTAATCACTTCCTTTACATGCATGTAAAAGATGAGAAATAATCACTTTGGCAATGACACTTATTTTCTAAGGCATATAGCTATCACACAATTTCTATAAATATCTAACAACTGAAACCAAAAGGTGGGATGTTTGAGTTCGAGTTCGTTCTCTTGCAAAAACAAAAAATTAAGTCATGGACAAAAAACAGTTAGCAGAACTTAAGTTTATTGGGAGAAGCCAGTCCTGGAAAAGGTGTAGCTGGGGTTCCAGGGGCAACCCAGTGTCCGGAACTTCCTTTTCACGTTATAGTCAGGAGTAGTTCAGCATCCAAGCTAATTAAAGTGCAGTAGTCCATGTGTAGAGCCCCACATGGCCATAAGCCACGTGGGCAACTAGGAATGTGCTCCCCTGCACAGGAACCTCAGGTATCCATTGTGCACTGTGGCAGGGGAGAGAGAAAAGGAAGCTTGTGGGCTTTTTTTTGTATGTATGCTTGTTAGTTCCTAATTGGTCATTTCAAGGAATTTTGCCTTAGCAACATCCTTGGGATTGGTTATATGCCTCACTGCCTTGTGATTGGTTATCTGCAAGCTGCCTGTCTTATTAACATTCATACATTTTAAAGCTCATGTCTCTCACACATGACCTTTCTTCCCCACCCAGTTGTCGTGTCTTAGTATCTCTGCCTAGTTGGCTTCCGGGGTTAATTTCTCTCTCCCCATGGCCCCCATTCCTCTCTACCTAGCTTTTTTTTCTGTCTCCTCACAACTACTTATTCAATGAGAATGTCATCACCAATTTCCTGTAGTTTATTTTTTATTTTTATTTTCTTTAATAAATCTTTATTGTTCAGATTATCCTCCTCCCCCCCCATAGCTCCCCTCCACCTGATTACCCACCCCACCCCATGCCCTTACCCCCCACCACTATCTTCATCCATAGGTGTAAGATTTTTGTCCAATCTCTTCCCACACCCCTCAGACCCCCTTCCCCCTGATAATTGTCCATCCCCTCCCTTTCTATGTCCCTGATTCTATTATATTCACCAGTCCATTCTGTTCTTCAGATTTTTTATTCACATGATTTTTAGATTCACTTGTTGGTAGGTATGTATTTGATGTCTTTTTGTTGTTCATAATTTTTTACCTTTACCTTTTTTCTCTTCTTCCTCTTCTTAAAGAATACCCTTCAGCATTTCATGTAATCGTGGTTTGGTGGTGATGAACTCCTTTAGCTTTTTCTTGTCTGTGAAGCTCTTCGTCTGACCTTCAATTCTGAATGATAGCTTTGCTGGGTAGAGTAATCTTGGTTGTAGGTTCTTGCTGTTCACCACTTTGAATATTTCTTGCCACTCCCATCTGGCTTGCATAGTTTCTGTTGAGAAATCAGTTGACAGTCGTATGGGTACTCCCTTGTAGGTAACTGTTTTTCTCTTGCTGCTTTCAAGATTCTCTCTTTGTCTTTTGGCCTTGGCATTTAATTATGATGTGTCTTGGTGTGGTCCTCTTTGGATTCCTCTTGTTTGGGGTTCTGTGTGCTTCCTGAACTTGTAAGTCTATTTCTTTCACCAGGTGGGGGGAAGTTTTCTGTCATTACTTCTTCAAATAGGTTTACAGTATCTTGCTCTCTCTCTTCTTCTGGCACCCCAAAAATTCGGACGTTGGTATGCTTGAAGCCATCCCAGAGGCTCCTTATGCTATCTTCACACTTTTTGATTCTTCTTTCTTTCTGCCTCTCTGGTTGGGTGTTTTTTGGTTCTTCATATTCCAGATCTTTGGTTTGACTCTTTGGGTATGGTGATCTACAGTTGAGTTTCTGTATATTCTTTATTTCAGACAGTGTATGCATAATTTATGACTGGTCCTTTTCCATTTTTTTGGTATTCTCATTAAGGTCCTTGAAGGTCTCTTCAAGTTTCTCAGCGGTTTTTAGAAGATTCTTGAGTAACCTTATAAATGTGGTTCTGAACACTGTGTCGTCCATTAGTTTACTTTCCTCCATCTCTTCTATTCGTGACATACTTCGGTGTCTCTGCATTTTGGCTGCCTCCCTGTGTTGATGGAGTGGCTTTGTGTGGTCAGTGACCTATAAGGGCTGGTAGCTCAACTTCCCCAATCACCCTAGGTGGTCGCTCTTGGTACACCCCTTTGTGGGCTGAGTGGAAAGTCAAACAGCAATGGCTGGCGGTGAGCCGCCTCCAACCATGTCCCGCAATCGCATCCCCAGTGAAGCCAACAATTCTACCTTCACGCAGCTCTACTAGTAGCCACCCTCACTCTGACCCAATGGCAGACAGCCCAGTCTCTCCCCAGAAACTGGATTTCAGAGAGATTGGGAACTTGTCTCTCTTCAGATTGAAGAAAGCCCGCCTCTAGCTGGGCTCCGCTGCCAGCTCCTAATGCGTGCGTGCTCCCCTGTACCTCAGATTTCAGCGTTTGTGTCCTGATTGCGCCCGTCTCTTTCGGTCCAGTTGTAGAGGTTCCGCTCAGCCAGCTTTCCCGTGGTTCTGGGTGATAGACGTTTTGTCTTTTAGTTGTAGTTTTGGAAATTGTTGTGGAAGGCAGCAGCCCAGATGTTTATCTATGCCGCCATCTTGGATCTCCTCCTGTAGTTTATAATTAGTTAGTTAATACTTTTATTACTTTTTGTTTTATTTTCCCTTTATAAAATAGACCCTCTCATCATGTAGACAACATTAAGGTTGTAAATGAGTGTAAGATATGTCTTTCATGTCTAAGGTGACCAGATTTTAACATTGGTAAAGCGGGACACCACTGACCGGCGGGGGGGGGGGGGGGGGGGGTGTTTGTTCTTTTTTTTTAATATATTTTATTGATTTTTTTACAGAGAGGAAAAGAGAGGGATAGAGAGTTAGAAACATTGATGAGAGAGAAACATCGATCAGCTGCCTCTTGCACACCCCCTACTGGGGATGTGCCCGCAACCAAGGTACATGCCCTTGACTGGAATCGAACCTGGGACCCTTGAGTCCACAGGCCGAAGCTCTATCCACTGGGCCAAACCAGTTTCGGCCTGGGGGGGGGGGTTCTTGATTAAAAATTTGGTCTATATTGTAATCGCTTTTGGTTTTTTTAATAAAAGGAAATTCACTTCTTAAATCATCGTTGAATTTGCATGCTCTTTTCTTACTCATTATGTTAAAATCTAAAAAAAAAATTAAATTATATTATAAATTATTATATACATATTGCTTAAAAACATAGTAAGTAGATACATAATTACATGAACATATTTTATTGTTAGTTTATAAATTAAATTAATTTGATTGTTATAAAGTAACTATATTTTAAAAATTATTTTAATCCTATATTTCTTTCTAAATAATAACAATACTAACTTGTATTATTTTTCCTCTGAATTTGCCATAACGTAAGTCATAAGTGTCACTTTCAAGGCCGGTGCTAGACTTTTTGCCGCCACTATAAAATATCAATAATACGAGTACTGTCTGCTAAATTCAAGAAAATTTATGTATTTATGAGATAAATAAATAAATTACTTACCTAAATTATCTGAATAGCTGATTTGTAATGACATCACTTGTTTAACTAGCTTACTAGCACGCAGTACGATGTGTATCATCTGAGAGACAGTTACAAAATGTTTTCATCGTTGCCAATCCCAAAAAATGCCATTGTTCTTTAAGTCCAAACAATGGTGGTCGAATTCTAACAACTGATCAACAATGCGAACTTTGATAAGCAGTTCTCGATAATCAGTTCTCAACAATTATTTGTTATTATTAAAGTTTAACATTATAAAATTAACAAAAATAATATAAAACTCATATCCTGGCTAAATAGCCACATGGCCGCCGAAAACCGTATATTCCCTTCCCGTTCTCCCGCCGTTCTCTAGCTTGTTGTACATTCTTTCCAAAAATCGGGACTTTTTTAAAACGCCGCGGGATGTGGGACAAATTGTTAAAAATTGGGACTGTCCCGCCAAAAGCGTGACGTCTGGTCACCTTATTCATGTCTAGTATACAATTGCTTTAACTGGCAGATATTTTCTGAATTTACTGATGCTTAGCTCCACTTTGGCTCTTTTTGAAAGAGTATCATTAAATATTTCCTTATTTGCATAAAATTCCACGTATCAAACTGAAGGGCCAATATTTATGTTCATATATTTATATATAGCCTTGAACACATATTTCTTTATTTGCATATGTCTGGCTAGGCTCATTTGCATATTTTGTGCTCTATAATGAAAAGGCTGAATTTTACTAGTATAACAGGTAACCCATTCATTTAGGCTTTCCACATTCACGGCCCTGTCTGCAGGGGATTCCTTGTTCACAGGAAGGAAGTGACCTATAGCTGTTTCTTACACAGGATTGACATTCTGTGCTGTGTGATTCCCTCCTGCTCCTTTATCCAAGTAAGACAATCAAAAAGCCCCAAAGCGCCCAGGGAGTAGACTGCCAATGGCTTCTGAGTTAATCAGATTATATGACCAATTTATATTTGAGACAAAGAGAAAATTGACTTCCCTTCATCTACATACAGGTGGTAATATACATTGATTTCAGATACTATAATGACACAAGAAATCCTCCATAAGTTTACCGACTCAAATAAACACACCAACCACATAACAGTGTCTCCAACATTCTACCAGAATCCCAAATTCACAATAGAATGTACTGCAAGCTGAGTGATGCTTTATACTCGTGCCATGTGTGCCTTCAAATAAAGAATGTACCTAACTTTTAAATGATAACCATTAGGAACACCAGACTATAAATTGGGCCTTGCTAGTACTATAGAGAATGTTTTAACATCATGTACTCTAACCTTTGCAAGGGCTCATTTTCACGTTATAAATGGAATGACAATATAAACAGGTTTCTGTTTATGCCCAAATCATGAACCTATTGCAGGATTTCTTTCTAATCTCCAGGAACATTAACCCTTTGAGAATGCAGTAGTACTTCAACTGTGAGTAAACTTATACTAGGCATAAAGAAGTTTAGCAGACATACAGATGGTCAACAGGTACATGAAACTATGCTCAACATCACTATTCATCAAGAAAATGCAAACACACCCACAGTGAGATACAACCTCACAACTATTAGTATGAATATTATAAAAAAAACACAAGAATGACAAGCGTTTGAGAGGATGTGGAGAAAAGGGAACCCTTGTTCACTGTTGGCACAAATGTATTTTGGTGCAGCCACTGTGAAAACAGTATGGAGATTCCTCAAAAAAGTTAAAAATATAAGTACTATATGATCCAGCAATTCCACGTCTGGGTATTTATCCCCTCCAAAAAACAAAAACACCAATTCAAAAAAATATATGTATATCCATGTTCATTGCATAATTATTTTCAATAGCCAAGATATGGAAAAAATAAAAAAATTAAGTGTCCCTCTATGGATGAATGAATAAAGAAGATTCATCTATGGATGAATGGAGATTTTATATATATACCTATACTAGGGGCCCAGTGCACAAATTTGTGCACCTTGAAAGGAACTGTGGGCTGTGAGGCTGCGGTGGGCACAGGGGCTGGTCTTGGCCCATTCTTCACACCCCTGCCCAGCCCCTCCTGCCATGGCCCCCAGTCCCCTGTCTGCCAGCAGCCCCACTCCCATTGCTGCTCCCACATGCTGATGGCGCTGGCCCCACTTGCATCTGCTGATGGCACAGAGCGAATGAGGCCAGCTCCAGCAGCAGGTGCGAGTGGGGCCAGTGCCGTCAGCAGGTGTGAGCAGTGGTTGCTGCCCTGATCACCCCTTAGGAGCAGAGGGAGGTGGAGAAAACCTCAGGGGCAATCAGGGCCGGCAGCTGCCCCTTGCATCCACTGAAGGTGCTGAGTGATCAGGACTGACACTGGGCGCTGGCAGCGGGTGCGAGTGGAGTCAGCACTGGCAGCAGGTGTGAGCACCAGATGGGACCGCGGCACACGGGAGCAAAGAATTTTCAGTAACCACCAGAAGCTCACCCCGATGACAGCGACCAGCACCCCACCTTGGTCTGGTGCCCCCACTCACCTGCTCCATCATCCTGCTGCAGCCGACACCCACCATATTCTGCACTCTGCCACCTGCTGCTGATGCCCACCGTGTTCCGCGCACGCCCCCTGGTGGTCAGCACACGTCATAGCGACCAGTTGTTCGGTTGTTCAGTTGTTGCGCCATTCAGTCTATTTGCATATTAGCATTTTATTATATAATATATATATATATTTATACACTATTACATATATATGTATATTACATGTTACATATATGTATATGTAGTAAACCCATTTTAAGTTGAAAATATTAAAGTCAAAATGCACATAACACAACTAAGTTACCAAACATTATGGCTTAGCCTAGCCTACCTTAAACATTCTCAGAAAACTTAAATTAACTTTCAGTTGGACAATTATCTTGAGCTTCAACAATTACCAATACCTGACAAACATGTCACCTCTATGCTATCTTTTCCCTGCATTGCCCACATATTTTGAAGCAAATTCTAGACATTTTATTTCATATATGCAATCATATATATATGACATTTATGTAATCATATTATATTCTTCTATTCTTCATATATACATATACATATACATATACATATACATATACATATACATATACATATACATATACATATACAGTGTTATAAAGAAATATAAGAATTTGGCTCACATGATTATAGAGTCTGAGAGGTCCCAAGGTCTGCAGTCATCAAGTTGGAGACACAGTACTGCTGATAATGTAATTTCAGTCCAAGTCCAAAGGCCAGAAAACAAAGACCTGATAAATTCCAATCCAAATCCTGGCAAGCTTATGACTAAAGTACAGCCAATGTCACAGTTTCAGTCCAAAGGCAGCCTTTTTGTTCTATTCAGGTCTTTGATTGGATGAACCTCCCACACTGAGAAGGGTAATCTGCTTTACTCAGTCTATCAATTTAAATATTAACTTCATCCAAAACACCCTCACAAACACACTAGAATTATGTTTGGCCAAATATTGGACACTCTGTGGCCCAGTCAAATTGATTCATAAAATTAACCATCACCATCACATGTCCTTTTTCTTTTTTAAAAAAGTATATATTTTTATTTCAGAGAGGATGGAAGAGGGAAAGAGAGAAACATCAATGATGAGAATCACTGACCAACTGCCTCCTGCATGCCCCCTACTGGGGATCGAGCCTGCAATCTGGACATTTGCCCTGACCAAGGATAGTACCATGACCTCCAGGTTCATAGGTCAACATTCAACCACTGAGCCACACTATCCTGGCTGTCCTTTTTCTTTTTGTTGTCTAAATTGTTTGATAATTGAAGCAAAAATCATAACATTATTAGAAGGCTCTCAAAACATGTGGAGGATATATTAAAATTATATTATAAATAAGAGAGGATAAAGGGACCTAAAAGGAGGTAAGGTTTCTATACTTCATTCACACTGGTAAAATGCTGACACCAGTACTTAGTAATAAGTTATGTATATATAATGTAATACATAGAGAAACTGCTAAAAAAAAAAAAAACTCAAAACACTGAAAACACTATGTATAAATCAAAATGGGATTTTAAAAAATGTTTATTCCCACAAAATTTAGTACATAAATGTTCGCATCAGCATTATAGTCAAAAAGTAGAAAAAAAAACAAATGTACATCAAATGATGAATGTATAAAGTGTGATATAGTAATAAACTTGAATATTATTCAGTATTAAAATTAATGAAATACTTATATTTTATGTGATACAGATGTGTCTTGAAAGAATGCTAAGTGAAAGAATTCTGCAACAAAGGACCACATATTATATGATTGCATTGATAAGAAATGTCTAGAATAAGTAAATTTATACATAAAAAAGTAGATGAATGGCTGCATAGGGCCAAAGAGTGGGATTGGGACACTTTAGTGGACATCAACAGCTAAGGGAAAAATATCTTTAGGTGTAATGAAAATATTCTATATTGGCTGTGGTGATAGATGTATAACTCTTGTCACGTACTAAATCTTATTGAATTGCACATTTTAAATGGTATATAAATTCATATCTTGAAAAAACTACTTTAAAAAGTAAGAAATATAGGCATGGAAAGAAACACATGGTCTTAACTTCAATAAAACTTAAAAGTCTAGCAAGGTTCAATGGTGGGAGTCTGGGGATAAAAATGAAAGAAAGCATTTGGGCCATCCAGCGTGTCTCAGTGGTTGAGCATCAACCTATGAATCAAGAGGTCACAGTTTGAATCCTGGTCAGGCCATATACCCTGGTTGTAGGTTCCATCCCCAGTGTGGAGGAGAGAAAGAGAAAGAGAGAGAGAGAGAGAAAGAGAGAGAGAGAGAGAGAGAGAGAGAGAGAGAGAGATCAGTTATTGGCTTTACAGTTTCCAGCTGTAAGTAGTCTGGTGCCTGGTACATGGTATCATGTATATGGACATTCATGAAAGTTTCCATTGTATTCTTAAAATAAATACAACTCTTCCAGAGTTAGCATCAGTGTATCTGTTTCTTGCTACCAAAGCTCCTACCTATAACCTTTGTTAAAGGACAAGATCCAAGTGGCTGTATGATGTATCATATACTAACATCCCCAACTACACTAATAAAAGAGAAAGATGCAAATTGACCATACCTTTGCAACACCCACCAGCCAATCAGGAGTGAGTATGCAAATTAACCCAACAGATATGGTGGGTCAATTTGCATATGCAGGCACCAAGTGGCGGGGGGCAGGGTGGGACGCAGGCGTTCCACACTGCCCCAGCTGCTCAGGGCCTCTGGGCAGTGTGGGAAGGTGGGGCCAGAGTGGAAAGGCAGTGCTGGCAGTCAGGGAAAGGAAGGCCCATTCTTGCACGAATCTTCATGCATTGGGCTTCTGGTATATATATATTGTATTCAAGGGCAGCAAATTCTTCAACTTACTAGAGACTTGAAAAGAGAAGACAAACTAAGTCATGTAAATACTTCCTTAAAAATTGAGGGATGGATGAACAGAACCTATAGCCAATTAGCTGGGTTTCTGTAGTGGAGCAGGCTTGAAGGGAAGCATCAAGAGCATAATCAGAGGCCACGATGAGATACACATCACCAATATTTGGAGTGGGAAGAAAAAGTCGTATGTCAAAGAAAAGAGATGCTGGGACAGAAATGAAGCAGAGATGACTATGCAGAAGGAGACGTTGCCATAATTACTGGCAGATTCCTAGTTCCTCCAAGCCCAGCTGTAGAATAGCTTCAATTCCTGGATTCATTAAATACTGCTGTGTCCTTAGTACACAACTATTACTCTTTTAAAACTAGCATAAGTAGATCTGTCCTTTATAACTAAAAGAGCTGTAACAAAAAGTATTTACAATAAAAATATAATTTTAGAATGAGAGTAGCAAGAAGAATATTTGCACAGCCATAAAAATAGTGAAAGTTTTGAATAATACCAAAGACAAAAATCTAAATAGGGTTTATTTTACTTGGAAAAATAATATGAAGAGCACTAGGAAGAATTTTTATAACATTTCAAGCCATATAAAAACTAATCCTTGAATCTTGATGAACATCATATATCAACTGCTTAATCAACATTTCTACTTGGAGATCTAACAAGCATTTCAGTCCTAGCATTTCTTTAATGCTCCTGACCTTTCCATCCAAATCTGCTCCTTTCAGTCTTCTACCTTTGTAAATTGTAACTCCAGTTTGCTCAGAACGAAATGTGGGAGGCACTCTTGATTTTTTTTTTCTTTTTCTCACTCTCAACATTCAATCTGTCAGTAAATGTTGTTTTCTCTATGGTCAAAACATATCCTGCATCAGACTACTTATCTTCTTCCCTGCTACCACCCTTATTTAAACCACCATCATTTTTATGTGAATCACTGCAATTAAACTCCTGGCTATTTCTCTTGCTTTCTTCCTTGCTCCCCTATCATCTATTATCAACCCAGCATGAAGAGTGACTGTTAAAATAAAATAAAAAATATGTTTGCTTCTACTCAAAACCTTCTAATAAGTCCCCATTTTACTCAGAGTAAAAGGAAAAATCTTAACTATGGTCTACAAGCCTCTATATCAGTGGTTCTCAACCTTTCTAATGCCACGACCCTTTAATACAGTTCCTCATGTTGTGGTGACCCCCAACCATAAAATTATTTTCACTGCTACTTCATAACTGTATTTTGCTACTGTTATGAATTGTAATGTAAATATCTGTGTTTTCCGATGGTCTTAGGCTCTACAGCAGCGGTTCTTCAACCTGTGGGTACACTAGTTTCCTCATTTGTAAAATGGGGTGATCATAGAATCTACATCATAGGTTTGTGAGTATATTTGAATAATGCCTAACATAATAACTTTGTAGTTACTGTGAGTACTCATTCCTCATGGGTTTTTATAATGGTTCTTTTAAAATATGTTCCTTTATCTGCTAAAGGTAACTAACTCAAAAGTAAAATTCATAATGATTCAAACTACTAAAATTATTTTAAGTACTGTGATTTTTGTATTCTATGGTTCATATGAAGTATGAGATTATAATGTTCTACAAGCTACACAAACCCATCCAATACCAATGCATCCACTTACACAGACATAATTATGCATATTTGTTTCCATAAAAATTGTTGTTCTCTAAATTTCCAGTGGAGATGGGGAGAAAGTGAACTAGATGGGGTTGGTAGATTATCTGTGGATTGTGATAGCTTTTGTAATTATCTGATCACAATGTTATGCATGATATAGAAACAATATAGTATTTGTGGGCATTTTTAAATAACCATAGAATAGTTAGTTTACATAGATTCCTCAGCAATTTCTTAGTTTGATTACTATAATTTGTTTATTTTGTTTGGGTTTAATGTTTATTTACTTATAACAGTAAAGGTAACACCTAATACAACATTTTCTATAAAAGGGAATCCACCCTACCCTAAACACAATGAGGTTCCTCAGCTGAAATCAGCTGGGGACATTTAAATTTATTTTACCTTATTTCAGCATTAATTAACTTGGTTCCTAAAATATTGGCAAAATACAAAAGGAGAGAGAAAGGCTTATCATAAAATAGTTTTGGACATCTATTGGACTCTATTACCATCTACCTTTAATCATCGTTATGTGTACCTACTTACCCATTGCTCTCCCTCATGTGAGGCAAAGGATAATTTTTTTTTCATCTTTGTCTCTCCCACAGAACTTAGTATTATGACTTACATAGAACCCATACCCTGTGCCTATTGAAATGAATTTCCAAATTTCTTTTTAATAAAGAAAGAACTCTAAGGTGAAAAATGTGTTTTCTTAACTTTCAAACTTCTTTTCATAAGATTTAGGAATTTAGGAATATCAAATGAACATTATGCTGTTATCCCAAACAAGGAGCATAGCTAAACATAAACTTTATTACTTTGATTTAATATTATATTTTATGATTAAAGACATATATCAATAAAAGTATTATTATTGATGCCCTTCTACTCTGATCCTTGTAAGTCTTAGGAAGAGGTAAGAGCTGGGCCTAGTAGTGACTCACCCTCTGAAATTCTTCTCTGCCAATCTTTAGAGAGAGAAACTATTTCAAAGAGAGGTGCTGTAGAATTTTTTTTGAGGTTTTACTACATCTTTATTCTTTGATTACAGTGAGTAAAGTTCAAGAAAAAATATTCCAATATTAATAAAAACTAGAGGCCCGGTGTACTAAATTTGTGCACGGGGGGGGGGAGTGTCCCTCAGCCCAGCCTGCACCCTCTCCAATCTGGGACCCCTCTCACAATCCAGGACTGCTGGCTCCCAACTGCTCGCCTGCCTTCCTGATTGCCCCTAACTGCTTCTGCCTGCCATCCTGATCACCCCCTAACCACTCCCCTGCCAGCCTGATTGATGCCTAACTGTTCCCTGCCAGCCTGTTTGCCCCTAACTGCCCTCCCCTGCAGGCCTGGTCCCCCCCAACTGCTCTCCCCTGCAGGCCTGGGTCCCTCCCAACTGCCTTTCCCTGCAGGCCTGGTCACCCCCAACTTCCCTCCTCTGCCGGCTTGGTCACCCTTAACTGCCCTCCCTTGCAGGCCTGGTCCCTCCCAACTGCCCTCTCCTGCTGGCCATCTTGTGGTGGCCATCTTGTGTCCACATGGGGGCAGCCATTTTATATGTTGGAGTAATGGTCAATCTGCATATTACTCTTTTATCAGATAGGATAGAGGCCTGGTGCATGGGTGGGGGAGGGCTGGTTTGCCCTGAAGGATGTCCCAGATCAGGGTGGGGTTCCGTTGGGGCATGAGGCTGCCTGGGCAAGGGGCCTATGGTGGTTTGCAGGCTGGCCACACACCCCGGCGACCCAAGCGGAGGCCCTGGTATCTGGGATTTATTTATCTTCTACAATTGAAATTTTGTAGCCTGGAGCGGAGCCAAGCCTTCTGCTTGCTCCATGGTGGCAGCCATTTCTGTTGGGATTTATGTATCTTCTATAATTGAAACTTTGTAGGCTTAAGCAGAGGCCTGGGCCGGCCAGGGTGTGCGGAAAGCTTGGCTTCCTCCAGGGGCAACCCTAGCCTCCTGCTCTTTCCAACTCCGTAGCTGTCGCCATTTCTGTTTGGATTTATGTATCTTCTATCATTGAAACTTTGTAGCCTTCAGTGGAGGCCTAGGCTGGCAAGAGCAGGTGGAAAGCTTGGCTTCCTCCATTGCCAGGGAAACCCAAGCCTCCCTCCTGCTCTCTGTGGCAGTAGCCATCTCGGTTGGGTCTCTTTGCATATTTGCTCCTGATTGGATGGTGGGCGTGGCTTGTGGGTGTAGCAGAGTGATGGTTAATTTGCATATTACTCTTTTATTATATAAGATAGTATCAAATATCAGATTTAGTTTTTTATTAGGTGCATGTCATTTCCAACACCCTCAGAACTTGATTACAGATGTTCATCTGTGAGTGAGATATTTAAGTACTGATTTGAAACAATTATGTATTTAACAGGTCAATATCCAGCAATTTAAATTTGTTATTTCTCAGAATCTGAACTACTGTCAAGAAATACTCAAATGAGATTAATATAGTGCTTTTTACTTCAATATTAACACAAGTAGCAATTGATTCTCCTGGTGGAGAGAATAATGTTTGTATCAACAGACAGTATTTCTGCTGGACATAAAATTCTCCTATTATCTGTTCTACTGGGACAGATTTTATGTCAGGTCCCAGATAGGAATTACATTTCCATGAACTATAGCACATCCTCAAGGTGATCCTAGAACAGCCAGTTTCCTGAAGCATATGTCACAGACACAGCAGGTTAAAAAAAATCAAGTGACATGTTGTTTTACATTGATTTTAAGAATAAAACTCATTAAGAGGTACATTTACCCTTTAAATACAGAATGATTGTATAATTAGATTTCAGCTGAAAGGACAATTTATCACTTCAAACTCCTATAAACTTACTGAAAATAAAGCCATATGTACAGTAAGAAATAGTTTCTATGCAACTTCCATTTATCCTTTAGCCATTGTTTCAATTATTATATTTCCTAATCCAAAACCCAGAACACATGATTTGCTACCCTGGGTGTAAGAGGTAACCTGAGTGATGCTTTTACTTTTGTCATGCCAGGTACTGGAATCTCCAAGCATGTTAATGGTTTAGGCCAAAATGACAGCACATATGAAATCTGGATTATTCCAGGCTATCCAGTTACTATGGTCACCAAAGTTACAGTAACTGTAACTGAGAGCTCTCCCTACACATACTCTACCAGGAAGGAATGGTGACTTTTTCTCTTTTCATCAGCACCTCTTTCAGGAGGTTAAGGGAGAGGGAGGGTGGGAGATCAAACACAACTGATTGAAGTCCCATTAGCTGCCAAAGGTCTTATGCAGAGATAGCTTTGCTACCTACCTCTTCCCAAGATGTTGGAGACAAAGGGAGTTGTAGTGCTACTACAGTGACAATTTAGGGATCCTTCAAATGGAAGATCATTCCCAATTACACAGGACCATGATCTTGCAGTGGGCCTGTGCTGAAGAAATCCTTGTGTTCGACAAATGCTACTATGAACAAATAGAACAAATACGTCAGCAACCAAGGGCAAGCAGTCAGAAAATGCATGAAGCATGCATGCACTCAAACCAAATTTCCTGATTAGTTTATTTCTCCCAATCCATTTTCTTCAGTTCTGCTTTTAAACCAGGGCCATGGTGGTAGGGCATTTAACAGGAAAACTCAGAAGGATTTTATCCCACTTTAAAAATACCTTTGCTTAAAAACACATATATCCAGTGATTAGCAATTAAGATGTGAAAAAATTAACTACTTAGTAGTTAAACTCTACAAATTATCAAAAGTTGTGGCCTAGGATGAGCTGCATTACAAAGGGAAGCCATACTGTATTTTTTATTTTTTAAATTTAAGTTCTTTATTGTTTAATGTATTACATAAGTCTCCTTTTCTCCCCACTGACCTCTCCCTGGCCGCCCCTAAACCCCAGCACATGCCCTCATCCCCCCTTCTGTGTCCATTGGTTATGCTCATATGCATGCATACAAGTCCTTTGGTTGATCTCTTACCCCCTCACCCGCTGCCTTCCCTCATAGGTTGGACAGTCTATTCAATGCTTCTGTGACTCTGGTTCTGTTTTTGTTCATCATTTTATGTTGTTCATTATAATTCACAAATAAGTGAGGTCATGTGATATTTATCTTTCTCTGACTGGCTTATTTCACTTAGCATAATGCTCTCCAGGTCCATCTATGCTATTGCAAATGGTAAGAATTCCTTCTTTTTACAGCAGCGTAGTATTTAATTGTGTAGATGTACCACAGTTTTCTAATCCACTCATCTGCTGATGGGCGTTTAGGCTGTTTCCAAATCTTAGCTATTGTAAATTGTGCTGCTATGAACATAAGGGTGCATATATCCTTTCTGGTTGGTGTTTCTGTTTTCTTGAGATATATTCCTAAAGTGGTATTACAGGGTCAAATGGAAGTTTCATTTTTAATTTTTTGAGGAAACTCCATACTATTTTCCACAGTGGGTAAGAGTTTAATCTCTAAAATTTATATGGAACTCATACAACTTAACAAAAGGAAGATAAACAATCCAAACAAAAATGGGCAAAAGACCTAAATAGACACCTTTTGAAAGAGGACATACAGAAGGCCAAGAGACATATGAAAACATGCTCAAAGTCATGAATCATCTGAAAGATGCAAATCAAAACAACAATGAGGTACGATCTCTCACCTGTCAGAGTGGCTATCCTCAACAATCAACAAAGGACAAGTGCTGGAGAGGATGTGAAGAAAAAGGAACCCTCTTTCACTGCAGGTGCTAATGCCGACTCATACTTCATTTTTAAAGCTTTATTTCTGAATGCTTAACAGGTCTTTCAGCATTAAAATTGGTTTTTCATTTAATCTCTGAAAGCTGCTCATTGTTTTCTTCATTTATAGAATTTTAAAATAATGGAAGCTTTGTAGAAGACTATGTATAAACCTGGCTCCTACCTAAAGGAATCCCTTCTCTCAGAATATGATAAATGTATAAAAATACATAAATACTAAAAACTAAAAATGGAAACCCAAATGCATTGTATATTTTTTGCTCTACATGCAATTAAAATAGCATATATTTATTAATATTTGTAAACTATTTCCATTGAGCTATTCTTTTAAAAATTTATTTATAATGTACATTTATATTATTTGTGGTTATTGATACTACTTTCTAAACTGAAGCACATTTGGTGAAACACAAATAGGATGCCTATATGTGAACCTAACCCTTACAAGTGGGTATATGCATCTTTCCGTCAAAGTGAATATTAGATATTCTAAGTGGCTAAATGGATGAGATGGTATAGCTGGCAGGCAGTCATTGAGACATTGTGGCTAACATGTCCTGAATCAGGGTAATATTCTTTGAACTTTATACTACAGAACTTAAAATTTTATTAATAAAACAATATTTTATCAAAGTTTTGAGTATCTACATAATATGTTCAGGGCTGGGGTTTTTTTTAATCACTCTGATAATTAGAGGAAGAAGCAAGAAGAGATCCTCTTTTTAAGATGTCCCTAGAGTTTTCTACCACCAGTCCAGACATATGATAAAAGACTAAACTAAAACATTCATTCATTCATTTAACAAATATTTATTAAGGGCCTATTATATGTCAGATGCTGTTCTAGAAGTTAATATGTCTGCAGACTAGGAAAATCAATGATGAAAACCAACATCCTGCATATTCCAAAATGGCAGCAGAATAAGTGGAAACTACATTGACATGCTCCCAGGAACAAACTGGAATTACAACTAAAATACAGAAAAAACATCAACTGAAGACTAGTTGGAGAGAATCCTGATAATTAAGGATGGAAAGTGCAGAATGCATAAAAACTGGTAGGAAGTGAAAAGGCATGAAATGACTGGTTGGGGTCCCACAGACAGCAGCTGAAGTCCCAGAGGGATATCTTAGCTGAGGGGTGTTCCCAGTGAGAACTCTGGAGACTAAGCCCCAAACTGGGCTCCCCAGACCAGAGCAGCAGAACTGACAAAGGTGCTCACAGAACATCTGGCTGTGAAAAACAACAGGATTGCTGTTTGTTAGGGAGACAGCTGAAAATGCTGGCACCCTCTTAATGGACCAGCACACAAAATTTCATGTGAAGCCACTCACCTGGGGCTCCAACAGAGGATAGGGCAGAGTGGACTGCAGCTGTATGAGTAGAAGCCAGAGTTTGGGGGTCTGGAGTTAGAGCTCAGAAGAGAGACACCCTGGTTTCCTGTACTGAGTCATACCTTCATACTGCAGAGGACATCTTTCTCCTAAAGACCTTTTGCATGGGGGTGGGGGAGGAGGAGGAGCAACTTCTCCATCCTATTGGAAAACTCCTTGTCCCACTTTGTGCAGTTTCTGAGTCCCATTAAGAGACTGAGAATAACAATTAGCCACCCTCCACCCCCATTGGAAAATCTCTCCCCATGCTGTGGTCAATAGCCTGAGGTTAATAAAGACTGAAAAGCAATCAGACAGTAGGCAGAGGCAGGTCAATGGAGCCTCTGAGTATTTGCCTGATCTAATACAGGGTCTGGGGCTAGGAAAAGCAGACCTTGGTGCACATCTCGATCTTTTCCAAAGGCACTGAACCACAGCAGAGGAAGCCAAAAGCTGTGATTGCTGATAGCTCCAAACAGGGTACTCAGGGCCAGTCAGAAACAGTTTCTGACATTTTCCTGCACTAGAGATTGTGAGGCATAGGAGATATACCTAATTAAAAGACACAAGCCCTAACAGGCAGCCAAAATGGGGAGCAAAAAAAAACACACAAAAAAAAAACCCAAACTAAAGAACAAGAGAATTCTCCACAAGAAGAGCTAAATGAAATGGAGAAAAGAAATTTACCAGATACAGAGTTCAGAATAATGATGGTAAAGATGTTCAACAGCATGAGAAAAGATATAGTAACTAAGAAAAATGACATACCAATAATAATGAACAGAGTGGAAGGAATACACAGCAGATTAGGTGAAGCTGATGATCAGATCAGTGAATTAGAAGACAGGGTAGAAAAAAATCAATCAATCAGAGAACCAAAAAGAAAAACAATTAAAAAACAGGAGGCTTGAGAGAGCTTTGGGACAACATAAAACATAACAATATTAGCATTATAGGAGTACCAGAAGGGGAAGAAAGTGAGTAAGGGATAGAGAACATGTTTAAAGAAATAATGGCAGAAAACTTCCCTAACCTAGTAAAGGAAAAAGTCCCACAAGTTTAGGAGGCACAGAAAACCCCAAACAAGAAGAATCCAAACAGGCACATGCCCAGACACATCATAATTAAAAGCCTAAAAATTAAAGACAAAGAGAGAACCTTAAAGGAAGCAACAGAAAAGCAATTTGTTACCCACAAAGGACCTCCCATAAGACTGTCACCTGATTTCTCATCAGAAACTCTAATGGCCAGAAAAGAATGGCATGAAGTATTCAAGGTATTGAAAAGCAAGGAACTGGAACCAAGATTACTATATCCAGCAAGATTATAATTCAAAATAGATGGTGAAATAAAGAGATTCTCAGACAAAAAGAAAAAGGTAATGAAATTTATCATGACCAAACCAGCACTACAAGAAATGCTAAAGGGACTGATATAATGAGAAGAAGAAATAGAGAAAGAAGCATAAGCATAAGAATTAAAAAGGGCATGGAGAGTAGCTATGAAGGCAGGAAAAGAACTAATTGAATAATTCATATACTGGTGTCAGAAATCTAGGCACACACATAAACTGAGAAGCAGGAAAAAGCCATGCATCAGAGGTCAGGTAGTCAAGCAGAAAAGAACCAAGAGAGAATAGTTGCCAAAGGCAAGGCAGAACTGAGAGACAGATGGAGGCATCAGCCCCCAAAGGAGTCCTGGGCACTGGACCATGCTATATAAGTCATAGACTGCTTATCAAGTTCCCATCAGCAGATGGAGTGGATAAAAAGATGTTATGGATTGCTATGCAGATATAAAAAAAGAAGGTACTCTTACCACTTGTAAAGGCATGAATGGACCTGGAAAGTACTAAGCAAAGCAAAATAAGCCAGAGAAATATAAGTATCACATGATCTCACTCATATGTGGAATCTAAAGAACAAAATAAACCAATGAACAAAATAGATCCAGAGACATAGAAACACGGAACAGACTGTTGAACCACAGAGGAAAGGCAGGGGAGGGTGGGTGGTTGGGAAGAGATCAATGGAAGAACTTGTATGAATATATGCATAACCCATGAACACTGATAATAGGGTGGTGAAGGCCTTGGGCTGGGGGCAGGTGCAAGCTAAAAAAGGTCAATGGGGGGAAAAGAGGACATATGTAATACTTTCAACAGTAAAGATTAGGGAAAGAAAAGAATTAAATGGGCAATAAATAAGTACCTATCAATAATAACCTTAAATGTAAGTGGAATAATTGCTCCAATCAAAAGACATATGATAGCTGAATGGATATGAAAACATGGCCCAACTCTTCTATCTACAAGAGAACCACATCAGAACAAATGACTCACACAGGATGAGAGAGAAGGGATGGAAAAAAAATTTCCATGCAAATGGAAACAAAAAACTGGGGTAGCAATACTCATATCCGATTTAAGAAAAAAAACAACACTTCAAAATGAAGGCAATCAGAAGAGAAAATAAATGTCACTACATAATACCAAAGGGATTGATCCAACAAGAATATATAACCCTGGTGAACATATATGCACCCAATATAGGAGCACCTAAATACATAAAATACTTTTGGAGGACTATAAGGGAGAGAACAACAACAATACAGACATAGTATGTCATGTTAACATTCCATTGAATTGACTGGATAGATCTTCCAGACAAAAAATTGACAAGGAAACAGTGATTCTAAATGACAAACAAGATCAAACCAATTGAATTGACAATTTATAGAACATTTCACCCCAAAGTTGCAGAATACACGTTCTTCTCAAGTGCACATGGGTCATTTTCAAAGATAGACTGCATGATAGGACACAAAACAAGTCTCTACAAGTAGAAGATTGAAATCATATCAAGCATTTTCTCAGATCATAATGGAAAGAAATTAGAAATCAACTACAGTAAACACACTAAAAAACACTCAAACACATGGAGGCTAAATAGCATGTCATTAAACAATGAATGGGTTACCAATGATATCAAGAAATAAATTTAAAAATTTCCAGAAACAAATAGAAATGAACAAACAACAACCCCAAATCTGTGGGATGCAGTAAAAGCAGTCCTGAGAGGAAAGTTTATATCACTACAGTACTATCGCAAAAAAAAAAAAAAAGAAACATTAATAATAAACTGTTTAACCCTAGAACTTAAAGAATTAGAAAGAGAACAACAAAAAAGCCCAGAATTAGTAGAAGGAAATAATAAAGATTAGAGCATAAATAAATGACATAAAGACTAAATAATAATAATAATAATAATAATAATAATAATAATAATACAAAAGATCAATGAAACCAAAAGCTAGCTCTTGCAAAAGATAAACAAGATTGATGAACCTTTAGCCAGACTCAAGAAACAAGAGAGAGGACCCAAATAAAGAAAATAAGAAAGGAAAGTGGTGAAGTAACAACTGACACCACAGAAATATAAAGGATTGTAAGAAAATACTATGAACAACTATATGCTAACAAGCTAGACAATGTGGATGAAATAGAAAAATTCCTAGAAAAATACAATATCCTAAAACTGAATCAGGAGAAATCAGAAAACCTGAATAGGCCCATTAAAATTAATTATATTCAAGCAGTAATAATAAAAATAATAAAACTCCCAGCAAACGAAAGCCATGATCTGGTCGGCTTCACAGGGCAGTTTTACCAACATTCAAGGAAGAACTACAAACTATCCTCTTCAAACTATTCAAAAAAAAAAAAACAAAAAAAAACGCAACACAAAGTAGCAGAAGTAAGTCCTTCTCTATCAGTAATCACTTCAAATGTAGGTGTATTGAACTCTCCAATCAAGAAACAGAGATGTACAGAATAGGCTTAAATTAAAATGATCCAACTATGTCTTTACTACATGTAACTAACATTAACTACAAAGACACACATAGGTTGAAAGTGAAAGCATGTGAAAAGACATCCTGTGCAAACAGCATAAAATGTTGCTATCTTAAGTTGATATCACTTATAGTTAAATCTTCCCATTTCTGTAAGTACTTGTAAGTAAAGGCTTCCTGTTAATTGTATATCTGCAAGAGTATTAATGGGGCCTGGGGCTGAGAGTTTCCAGGCTTGAAGGCATGATTTTACATGTTAATTTTATTTTGAGATTGGCAGAATCTGAAGAAATTTCTAGGTATATTGTATAGTGGGTTGAAGTGTGCTGCTTGTGGGTTGAGCTCCAAAGAGCTGTCACTTCCCAAGTCATCTCTAACCCTCTTATGTGTCTCAGTTTCTCTCCCCAGCTGTCTAATACAATCATGAGGACTCAGAGCAATAAGTAACTAACCTTATGTGTGCATCCCCAGGTGAGACAATTATTTAATTACAGTTGCATTGGAATTCCCTATGGGGTTCCTTCATATTGTGAGGGATGCCCTCTGACACCTCCACAAAGCTTCTTAAATGCCTAAGAATACTTGAGTTTAAGCTGGAAGGAGTAAGCGTCCCTTACCTTAGAAGTCAAAAAAGCTCAGGCTCTCGTTTATGCAAGCAAAAGGTTTTGTTCAGATTCTCAGAAAGCAATTTCAATTGAAAAGCCAATGTTAATAACCAGCCACCTATTCTCCTGTCCCTAAGTTATCTCCACTTTTATCCTTAGCCTAGGTTTTCTCAACACTCAATGTTTAGCTTCACCTTGAGGATTTAAATAAATCAGATCAAACATAGTTGGCCTCTTACCTTAAAACAGGAAGGTGTGGAATTTCAAGAAAACTCACCCAAGCTCCCCCAATGCAAAGTGAGGAGCCGGTAAAGCACAATGGGCCCTGCTGGCACCTAACTTGGGTCTGGGTATGCAAGGTGGTCCTAGGTGGGCCTCTTTGGAATCCTGCCACACTATGCCATGATAAGACAATCCAAGGAAGGAAACCCGCAGGAGATGGACGAAACACTTGTAAACTACTAGTATGAGGTTTAGACAAAGAATGGTAGGCTGGAAGTACAGCTTGTAAGCAAGAATCATGCAAGAGCATGCCGTGGTAATGAGAAATCAAGCATGACATTGGTCTGAGTTGGTTTCAGACCGCCAGGTAGTGAGGAGATAGAAGAGGATAGCTAGTTTGGGATGGGACCATGGAAGGGGAACTAGAATAAAGAGCTGAACCCAACCGCAGAAATAAACAAAGTGACCTAGAGTTGAACCCAGCCACAGAAGCAAACAAAGTGACCTAGAACTGAACCCAGTTGAGTGGGAAAAGGCAGTGATGTCACCTTGGACCTGATATGGCAGTCCTCAGCCAGGTCTGTCCAGCAGGTGAGAACTTGAGCTTTAAAAAGTATGGATGTAGGGAGGGCAGACAGCTTGCAGATAACCAATCACAAGGCAGTCAGTGAGGCGTATAAAATAACAAATCCCAAGGATGTTGTTAAGGCAGAATTCTTTGAAAGAACCAATCAGAAGCCAGCAAGGCATATATATATATATATATATATATATATATATATATATATATATATATATATATATATACACACACACACACACACACACACACAAAGAGCTTCTGCAGCAACCCACTTGGGTCCCCTCCCTGCTGGAGGGAGTCTCTCTATCTCTCAAATAAGCTTTGCTTTCACTTACCTTCTTTGTCCGTGAACTCATTCTTCAATTTTGTGAGACAAGGAACACGGATCCGATCACAGCACTTTGGTTTCATCTTTGGAGATTCCACCGAGATTTATGGAATGGTAAGCAAAGCCCACCTGAATGAGGGCCAAAATTCACTCTTGCTCTTTCTCTTTTATTTAGAGGCAAAAACACTGGGACCCTGTCCGTCAGTTAAAAGTGATTAGCAGCCACTGGTCTTAAAGACACAGGGGACAGGCTTCTCATGGAATGGTCAGTCTAATGCCTCCTATCTCAGGAGAATGTTGGACTGGCTGTGAACCCATCTTCCCTTTTTCTCTATCCTTTATCATGCTTCCAGAAATTGGGTGGAAGGAGGAGACCAGAGTCTTTCAGATGTTGACCTCAGTCAGTTGAGTTGATGATTATGAGAATCCTTTCCCGCAGGTGTCCAGTTGAGCATGAGCAGATAATTCTTCCTCATGGCAAATACTTCCTCGGCCCAGACTCCATAGACTTAGGGTTCTTCACCTCTCTCTTTAGGGCATATCTGGGGGAAAATTGTACACGAATCCTATACAGGCTGACAGGCAGGCCACTCCACCACTGCACATGGTGTTCCATGAATTTTGTTATTTCCACTTGAGGACATGGGGGGAATCCATATAATTTGTCTCCCATTCCTCTAGGAGGCCCTGGCCTGATACACATCAGAGGGCTCAGCACCACTTGACAAAGGTCCTTCAATATTTTCTTTTCTGTTCCTCTTGGACTGCCCTTTTGAACCCAAATGAGTGGGCCCTTTATTAGGCATGCCTTTTGTCCTCAGGGGCCAGAATTTTGGCCCTCATTCAGGTGGGCTATTGTCCATGGCACCCTGGTTCATCATCATTAGTAGACTTTCATCTTACCCATGAGCCCCAAAGACAGGCATATTCTTTTGATGGTCAGTACGGACATAGACAACTCTTAAGACAAGTCCCTAGACTCTAGGAGTCCAGGGAATTGTCCTTCTTTCCAAACCCTCTGTCTACAGGGTCTCCTCATTGTTGTCTTGAGAGGGGCCCAATGGGCTCTCCAAAAATATTTCAGTTATCTAGACAGCTCTAGAAATCAGACCAGGGTTTGTTCCTCTCCCATTATGGGAAATTCACACAGGTAACATGGAAGGTCTCATTGGTAAGCGTGACTAGTCTGACAGACACTTTATAGTCACCCCAGCCCTCATCTACTCTCTGCCACCTTCAGATGGTGGCTGGTGGAGAATTCAGTCCTACTTGGGTCCAGGTACCATTTTCCCTACAAGACTTAAGACAAATTAAAATAGATTCAAGAAAATTTTTAGATGACCCTGACAAGTACGCAATGTTTTTCAGGGACCGACTCAAACCTTTGATTTGCCATGGAAGGATGTAATGCTTCTCCTAAGTCAGACTCTCTAGGGATCAGAAAATTTGTCTTTATAGTCATGCATATGTGAGTACAAGCAGTAGGAGTTAAGTGAGATAGGACCTCACTGGTAAGCATATATAGTTGGGCCGGTCCGTTCTGTTAGTGGATGTACACTAGCGAACAATCTTCTTCTTATCCTACACAAGGGATGCCTTGTGAGAGCCCAAGCTAGAAGGCACTGGATGCCTCTCTGTTCTTTTTGTCTTTTTCAGATAGGGAACTCCTCATCTACCACCAGTCATCACCCTCATAAATTGTAGACTGAGGAACTTGGATTCATTTGATCCACAAACTCTGAAGAAAAAGTGTCTGATCTTCTTTTGTACTCAAGGTTGGCCTCAACATAATCTTGCAGATGGAGAGACATGGCCTCCAGAGGAAATTATCAACTATAATACCATCCTGCTATTAGACTTTTTCTGTAGGAGACAAGGGTCCCATATGTTCAGGCCTTCATTGTTTTAAGGGACAATCAGAAATTGTGTCAGCTTTGTAGAATTGATCCCTCACTTTTGGCATCACTAACCCAAAGCAGTACCAGAGAATCAGAACCACCTAGGGAGACAGTGGCTCCATCAAGTGTATCTGAACCATACTTTCCTCTTTATCCGGGACCCCCAGGAGGACCAGTCCCACCTAGACCAAAAGGGACTTGGTCACCCCAGCCCTCATCTACTCGCTGCCACCTTCAGATGGTGGCTGGTGGAGAATTCAGTCCTACTTGGGTCCAGGTACCATTTTCCCTACAAGACTTAAGACAAATTAAAATAGATTCAAGAAAATTTTTAGATGACCCTGACAAGTACACAATGTTTTTCAGGGACTGACTCAAACCTTTGATTTGCCATGGAAGGATGTAATGCTTCTCCTAAGTCAGACTCTCTCGGGATCAGAAAAGCAGTCAGTCATAGAGGCAGTCCAACAGTTTGGGGATGAACAAATGCCAGTAGGGCCCCCACTGATAAGATTGACCGTTACCCCACTGGCCAACAGGCTGTACCCTGGGAAGACCCTAAATGGTTGGATTATATATGAGAATATTGGAATAGGCCTGTGTGATCCAAGAGTTAAGCAGGTGCTGCTCCAAGCCCTTGAACTACTGTAAGTTGTCAAATATAGATCAAGACAAGGATGAGAATCCCTTGGTCTTCATGGACAGGCTCAAGGAGGCACTGAGGGAGTACACCTCTATGTCCCCAGAGTCCTTTGAGGGCCAACTCATTTTGAAAGACAAATTTGTAACTCAATTAGTGCCAGATATTAAGAGGAAACTAGAGAAGTTGGCAAATGGCCCTGAGAGTACCTTAGAAAACATCCTAAAACTAGCCACATTGTTCTTTTATAATCGGGACCGAGGAGAAGAAGGCCAAATGAAGGGAGAAGGCTGCAGCCTTGGTTGCGGCCCTTCGGGATACTAAAATTGGTGTCCCAGTGGATGTAGGTGTCTCACGGTTACTTGCTGTAACTGTGGGTCTCTCATAGTTACTTGCTGTAACTGTGGCCAACAAGAGCATGTCTGGAGGGACTGCTTGTGGGGAAACAAGAAGCCACCTGCCAAGTCCTGTCCTATCTGTAGAGGTAACCACTGGAAATAGGACTGCTCAAAGGGGTGCAGACTCTCATGGGCTGATCCGACAGCTCAGATGATCCAGCAGTAGAACTGATGGGACTCAGGGCCTTCCCACCTGGTTCTGACATCAACTATCATCTCAACCCAAGAGCCCTAGGTAATCCTGACTGTTGAAGCAAGGAAATTAATTTCCTCCTTGACACTGGATCCACCTTCTCTGTTCTCCTCTCAAATCCTGGCCTAAACCTCTTCCCATTGTATGACTGTTAAGGGCATGTCTGGCAAGCCGATGACTGGGCATTTTTCTCAGCCTTTGAGTTGTAACTGGGACCATTTGTTTTTCTCACATACCTGCCTGACTATGCCAGAAAATCTGACTCCCCTATTGGTGTGAGACATCTTGGTCCATTTTGGTACCACTATATACATGGCACTGGAACAAGTATTCTGCCTACCATTGGTGGAAACCAAAATAAAATCTGAGATCTGGGCTATTCAAGGGAAAGTTGGCAGAGTAATCAGGGCAATACCAGTTTGGATACACCTTAGGGATTCAGCTTCCTTTTCACATTAGAAGCAGTATCCCCTCAAGTTGGAGGCAAGAAAGGGACTACAGGCTATATAGCCAACTTGAAGACCCAAGGCTAGTAAAACTATGTAACAGCCTTTGTAACACTCCTATTTCGGGTGTCCAAAAGCCCAATGGAGAATGGAGGCTTGTTTAAGACCTCTGAACAATAAAGAGGCAGTGATCCCTATACATCCTATAGGTCCTAATCCTTATACCTTACTCGCCAAAATTCCAGAAGATACAGGATGGTTTACAGCTTTATTGATGTGTTATTATTATTGTAGTCTCTGTTGGCTTACTCATATATCTAATTTCCTCCCCCTGCTCCAAGTCTATGCACCCTTCTCTTTTCTCTTTCTTTGCTAGCCAATTTTTAATGCTTTCCCCGCCCCCTCCTCTCTAGCTCTTTTCTTCTCCTAATTGCTTAATTAGTTTCATTCACTAAACTCAAGCCTTTCTGCTCTCTCCTCTATTCTCCTTTTCCAAAACTAGATGAATATATAGATAGATAAATTTTTTAAAATGTTGTTTTTGTTTTTTGTCTTTTTATTTATTGATTATTTTGTTTTTTACGTTTCTTCTTATCCATTCATTCTCTTTCTACCTCCTCTATACTGAACCAAGGCCATTCCCCTATTCATTCAATTCCTTTACCTTACTTTCTGGATATAAGCTCTGCCTCTACAGATTCTGTCCCACCTTTTTTTCGGGGTCTTTGTTGTTTGCATTTTTTGTTTATTTTGTGGAGTTTTCTCCCCATATATGTATATTTTTCCCCTTATTTTTTCTTTTTCTTTTCTCTCTTACCTTTTTATTCCCTTTTCTCAATATCATTTTTGCTCTATTTTCTCTCTCCTAATTCTCTTTTCTCTGGTGGTCACTTTTATTGGGGTTATCAGTGTCATGAATACATTCATGTTTTATTCCCTTTGTTTTATGTCTTGTCGAGTTGTATATTGTGATGTTCCATCAATGTGGTAGAGAGTGAGCCATATAACCAGACACCCTGAGAGGAGACTCCATCCACGAATGGAATAATAACACTCAAGAATTAACTACACCAAGAGAATCCAAATATACCAAGTAGGGGGAAGACCTAGAATACCCAGCCCAGAAGACCTGAGAGATTTCACCACTGGGTCCCACAAAACATGTACTTTACTAGGTGTACCGGTTAATAATGCAGATTTTTTTCAATAGATGGAGTTACACATATGTTGATATATATTCGATTTGATATGTATGCTATTTTGTTGTATTGACAACAAGCTTCAAAACTTCATATGTCAAATTCTATTAAGGTGTTAACATCATAGATATTTTTACAATGTCGAATTTAATGCTAAAAAAGAGCATTTGTGGGAAGTTATAATTCATTACTTTATTTTGAAGAAAAATGCTGCTGAATACTTCAGGAAGCTTATGGTGAATATTCTCCATCTCAAGATACTTGTGAACACTGGTTTAAACACTTTAAAAGTGATGATTTTGATGTGAAAGACAAAGAACGTCCAGGTCAACCAAAAAAGTTCAAAGACCAATAATTTCAAATATTATTGGATGAAGATGCATGTCAAACTCAAAAACAACCTTCAGAAAGATTAAACATTGCTCAGAAAACAATTTCCGATCATTTACAAGCAATGGGAAAGATTTTAAAGGAAGGAAAATGGGTGCAATATCAAATGAACAAAAGACAAATGGAAAACCAAAAAGTCATTAGTAAAATGTTGCTTCAACAACACGAAAGTAAGTCTTTTTTTGCATCAAATTGTGACTGGTGATGAAAAGTGGATTTATTTTGAGAATCCCAAATGCACAAAATCATGTGTTGATCCAGGTCAATCATCAACATCGACTGCAAGGCCAAATCGCTTCAGAAAGAAGACAATGCTCTATGTTTGGTGGGATCAGGAAGGTGTGGTCTATTATGAGCTTCTAAAACCAGGTGAAATCGTTAATACTGATCATTACTGAAAACAAATAATCAATTTGAACCACACTTTGATCGTGAAACGATCAGAATGTGCCAGAAGACACAGCAAAGTAATTTTGCTTCATGATGACGCACCATCACACACTTCAAAACCAGTTAAAGACACATTAAAAGAACTTGCCTGGGAAGTATTAACCCACCTGCAGTATTCACCAGACCTTGCTCCTTTATATTACCACTTGTTCTGATCGATGGCACATGCACTTTCCGAGCAGCACTTCAAAACATACGAAGAAGTGGAAAATTGAGTCTCTGAATGGTTTTCCTCAAAACAAGAAAAGTTCTATTGGGAAAGTATCCACAAATTTCCTGAAAGATGGGGAAATGTGTAGCTAGCAGTGGACATTACTTTGAATAAAGCACTTTTGATGTTTCTCTTGAAATTATCATGTTTTCTTTCATTACAAAATCCACTATTATTAACTTGTACACCTAGTATAAGACAAACTCAAAAAAATCTGGGTGACATAAAAGTGTGATCTAATAAAAAGGAACAACAAAAACAGGGAGACAAAGAAACACCCACCATACGAAAGAAAAAGAGGAATCACCAAAAAAGAAAGTAAACAAAATGGAGGTAAACGATTTGTCAGAGAAAGAATTCAGAGCAATGGTTATAAGGACACTGAAAAGGATGGAAGACAAATTCAATAGCATGTGTAAGAATCAAGAGGAAATGAAGAAGAATCAAGAAGAAATGAAGAATGACATAGTTGCAATAAACAACACAATAGAAAACATCAACAGTAGACTAGAAGAAGCTGAGGACCACATCAGCAAGCTAGAAGACAAGGTAGAAAAAACACCCAAGCAGAGCAGCAACTGGAAACAAAACTTAAAAAGCAGGTGGACAGCCTAAGGGAGCTTTGGGACAATATGAAACAAAACAACATCCACATAATAGGGGTACCAGAAGGAGAGGAAATTGAGCAAGAAATAGAAAACCCGTTTGAAGAAATAATGACAGAGAAACTTCCCTGATATTGGGAATAAAAACCTCACATAAGTCCAAGAAGCACACAGAGTCCCAAACAAGATGAACTCAAAGAGACCGATGACTAGGCATTTTTTCTCAGTGATAAAGTAAGAATCTTAAAGGCTGTCAGAGAGAGACAGAAAGTTACATATAAGGAATCTCCCATCAGACTATTAACTGATTTCTCAAGAGAAACACATCAAGCCAGAAGGGAATGGAACAAAATATAAAAAGTGATGCAAAGCAAGGGACTGAATCCAAAAATACTATACCCAGCAAGGCTATCATTCAAAATTGAAGGTAAAATCAGGAACTTCACAGACAGAAAAGGGCTAAGTGAGTTTATTACCACCAAGCCAGCCATGCAAGAAATGCTAAAGGGACTAATGTAAAAAGAAGATATAGGAAGGGAAGAAAGAACACAGGCATAAAGAATAAAAATGGCATGTAATGCTTAATAAAAAATGGCAAAAAAAAGAATAAAAATGGAGACAAACAAATACCTATCCTATATAATAAAAGCCCAATATGCAAATTGACTGAACAGCAAAATGACTGGTCACTATGACGTGCACTGACCACCAGGGGGCAGACGCTCAATGCAGAGCTGCCCCCTGGTGGTCAGTGCACTCCCATAGGGGGAATGTTGCTCAGCCAGAAGTCGGGCTCACAGATGGTGAGCACAGCAGCAGTGGCAGGAGCCTCTCCCATCTCCACTGCAGGCGGGTAGTAGGGAGTGAGAGGTCCTGGACTGTGAGAGCCCCGTGCTGCGAGAGGGATGTCTGACTGCCAACTTAGGCTCAATCCCCGTAAGCCAGTAGGTGGACATCCCTCGAGGGCTCCTGGACTACGAGAAGTCACAGGCTGGGCTGAGAGACCCCCACCCACAGGGCATGAATCTTGTGCACCAGGCCTCTTTTCAATAATAACCTTAAACATAAATGGATTAAATACTCCAATCAAAAGACATAGGGTAGCTGAATGGATAAGAAAACATGATCTATATATCTTCTCTCACACAGACTGATAATGAAGGGATGGAAAAAAAATTTTCAGGCAACTGGAAATGAAAAAAAAAGCTGGGGTAGCAATATTTATATCTGACAAAATAGACCTCAAAGTGAAGACCATAACAAGAGATAAGGAGAGCTACTTTATAATACTAAATGGATCAATACAACAAGAGCATATAACTCTCATAAACATATATGCACCCAATACAGGAGCACCCAAATACAGGAAAACAACTTTGGGAAGATGTCAAGGGTGAGATTGACAGCAATACAATCATAGTAGGGAACTTCAGTACCCCATTGACACCACTGTATAAATCCTCTAAACAAAAAAATAAACAAAGAAACATCAATCCTAAATGACTTACTAGATCAGATGAAATTAATTGACATCTTCAGAACATTTCACCCCAAAGCTACCAAATATAAATTCTTCTCAAGTGCACATGGGACATTTTTAAAGATAGACCACATATTGGGACACAGGCAAAGCATCTTCAAATTCAAGAAGATAGAAATCATATCAAGCATCTTCTTAGATCACAATGGCATAAAATTAGAAATCAACTACAATAAAGACAATGAAAAAAATCAAACACTTGGAGGCTAAATAGCATGCTATTAAACAATGATTGGGTTACCAGAGAGATCAAAGAAGAAATAAAATGGTAACAAATGACAATGAAAACACAACAATCCAAAATCTATGGGACACAGTGAAAGCAGAATGGTTTACAGTCTTACACCTTAAGGATACCTTCTTTTGTATACCTTTGCATCCTGATTCACAGTTTCTTTTCGCATTTGAAGCTCCCTTAGAGCAATCTACCAAATTAACTAGGACTGTTTTGTACCAAAGGTTTAGAGATCGTCCCCACTTGTTTGGTCAGGCCTTAGCTCAAGATTTATGCCATTTTGAACATTCACAAACTAAGGTCATATAGTATGTTGATTACATTTTACTATGTGCCCGCTCTGATAAGGTCTCCTAGGAAGGTACAAGAGCCTTACTCAACTTCCTGGCGGGAAGAGGCCTAAGGCTCAGCTCTGCCAGACATCTGTAACATATCTGGGCTTAGTCCTGACAAAAGAACTAGGGTGTTGGGAGAGGATATGGTCAAGCCTATTTCTTCCTTCCCTCTGCCCCATACCTTAAAACAACTGAGAGATATTTGGGGCATTACTGGATTTCATAGATTATGGACCCCAGGGAATGGAGAGATAGCTAGCTCAACATCTATATCAAATGATTAAATAAGTTCAGAAAGAAAATCTGTCCTTACTTGAATGGGAGCCAGCATCAGAATTGGCCTTCAAACAACTTAAACAGGCTCTTCTCCAGGCTTTGGCTCTGAGTCTTCCCACTTGTCAAGATTTTAATCTATATGTGACTGAAAGAGGTAGTATGGCCTTGGGGGTTCTGTCCCATCCCCATGGTTCTATACAACAATCAGTGGGGTACCTGAGAAAGAAATTGGACATCATAGCCAAAGTCTGGCCAGCCTGCCTCAGCTGTGGCAGCAGTAGCCTTGCTGTTACCAGAAGCTACCAAACTGACACTGGGAAGAGACTTTGCTGTGTACACCCCCCGCCCCCATTATGTGTCTAACCTCTTAATCTCTAAGGGAGTACTTTGGCTCTCAGACAGCCATCTCCTCAGGTACCAGGCACTTTTATTAAAGGGTCCAGCTTTCCAGCTAAAAATTTGTCCCACTCTTAATCCAGCCACTTTCCTTCCCAAGGAGGGTGAAGACATAAAGCACAATTGTGAGCAGATTACTAGTATACTTCAGACTTATTCAGCAAGGAGAGAAACTCCCTTGGAGAACCCAGACTTAATACTTTATGCAGATGGATGAAAGTTCCTTTGTGGAGCAAAGGGTATGATAAGCAGGCTATGCAGTTGTAACCTTTGATAGCACTATTGAAACTGCACCCTTCTCTCCTGGGACTAGTGCCCAGCTGGTTGTCCTCACAAGATACTTACAGTTAAGCCAAGGTCAGAGAGTAAACATTTACACAGACTCTAAGTATGCATTTCTGGTTCTCCATGCCCATCAGCCATTTGGAAGGAAAGGCACTTCCTGACAGCTAACGGATCCATTAAATATCATAAGGTGATCGATAGGCTCCTATCAGCAGTCCACCTTGGAAGTGGCAGTTATAGAATGTTGAGGTCATCAAAAGGGCATGGATGAGATTTCAGAAGGAAACAGGAAAGCTGACCTAGCTGCCAAGGTGACTTCTAGGAAGCCATTAACTGAGAACATGGAAGCACCTTTAACCTGGGAGGACTCTCTTAGAGAATTAAAGCTCCAATACACTCCAGCTGGAAAGGAATGGGCCCTTGCCAGGGGACATTCTCTGCATACCTCTGGATGAATGCAAACCAATGAAGGTAAACTGCTCCTGCATGAGGCCAGTAGATGGAAAGTTATTTGAACCCTACACCAGGCCTTCCATCAGAAGATTCAGCAGTTGTTCATAGGCAAGAATCTCCTGAGAACTACCCAGCAGGTCATTAGGGCCTGTGAGATATGCTAAAAAGATTAATCCCCAGAATAAAAAGCTTGCCCTACCCGGAACTCAAAGGGCAGGCAAACACTCTGGGGAAGACAGGCAGATTAACTTTACCTATATGCCTAAATCAAGAGGGAATCAATACCTCCTAGTGTAGATAGATGCTTTTACTAATTGGGTGGAAGCATTCCTTTGCAGGACAGATGGCACAAGAAGTAGTTTAAATAAGTTCATAAAATTATTCTCTGATTTGGGTTGCCTAGAACCCTCCAGAGTCACAGCGGCCCATCATTTAAAGCAAGTGTCACCCAGCGGGTCTCAAAAGCTTTGGGGATTCAATATCATTTACATTGTGCTTGGAGGCCACAGTCCTCAGGAAAAGTGGAGAAAGTTAACGATATCTTTTTTTAAAAAAAAATACACCACATATTTTATTGATTTTTTACAGAGAGGAAGGGAGATGGATGAAGAGTTAGAAACATCGATGAGAGAGCAACATCAATCAGCTGCCTTCTGCACACCCCCCCACTGGGAATGTGCCTGCAACCAAGGTACATGCTCTTGACCGGAATCGAACCTGGGACCTTTCAGTGCCCAGGCCAACGCTCTATCCACTGAGCCAAACCAGTTTTAGCAACGATATCTTAAAGAGACATCTGAAAGCTCACCCAGGAGAATTACCTTCCATGGCCCACAGTGCTCCTCATAGCATTACTTACAATTAGAAATACTCCTCAGAATTTATGCCTTAGCCTTTGTGAGATGCTGTATGGCTGTCCATTCCTTACCAATGACCTGTTATTAGGCAAAGAAACAGCTACACAGGTATAGGACATTATGGCCCTAGCGAAGTTTCAGTAGACTTTACAGCAGTTTACTGAAGCAACCATTTCCCTTTTGTCCCCTGAAGATATGGTACTGGTGAAATATTACCCCTCTCTCTCTTCCACCCTAAGTCCTCTATGAGAAGGGCCTATATAGTGATCCTGACTATGACCACTGCAGACAAGGTCAACGGGATTGACTCCTAGATTCCCCACTCAAGAGTGAAGGTCTGGACACCAGGTTTGACTGAGGAGGGGGAAGACCAGGAGGAGAATCCAGCAATACCTGATCAGAGTGACCAGTACTCCTGTGAGCCCCTGGAGGATCTGAAGCTCCTATTCCTAAAAGCCCCAAGAAAACCCAGAGATCTCAGGATAGAAGCAATCAGGGTTACAAATGATCATGGAAATGGAACCCCAAATGTCAGCTCTCATCTTCCATGGACTGTTAGATTGTCTGCCTCCGACGGAGCTCTAACACCCCCTACTATGTACCACTTCAGGTGGAAGTAGCCAGAGTGATTGTTGACTCTATTCTCAACAGTAGTTGGGGTCTGCAAATTGGAGGGGGAAATGAGGAGATAGAAGAGGGCTAGGTAGTTAGGGATTGGACCATGGAAGGGGACATAGAACCCAGCCACAGAAACAAAGTGACCTAGACTGAACCAAGTTGAGTGGGAAAAGACAGTGACATCACCTGGGACCTTACAAATAAAAAGATTTGTAAGAAAATGCTATGAACAACTATATGCCAACAAGCTGGACAATGTGGATGAAATGGACAAAGTCCTCAATCAGGTCCATCCTGCTGGCAGGAACTTGAGCATCAAAAAGTACGGATGATGCCCTGGCCAGTTTTGCTCAGTGGATAGAGCATTGGCCTGCAGATCAAAGGGTCCTAGGTTCGATTCCAGTCAAGGGCACATCCTTGGGTTGCAGGATCAGTCCAACATACAGGAGGCATCCAATCAATGATTCCCTCTCATCATTGATATTTCTATATCTCCCTTCCTCTCTGAAATCAATATAAAAAATAAAAAAATAAATTTAAAAATAAAAAAGTATAGATGTTGCTAGGGCAGGCAGCTTTCAGATAACCAATAACAAGGCAGTCAGAGAGGCTTATGAAATAACAAATCCCAAAGATGTTGCTAAGGCAGAATTCTTTGAAAGAACCAATCAGAAGCCAGCAGGGCATACATATAGCCCTAGACAGTGAACTTCTGTGACAACCCACTTGGGTCCCTTCCATACTAGAAGGAGTCTGTCTATCTCTCAATAAATTTTGTTTTCGCTTACCTTCTTTGTCCGAGAAGTCATTCTTCGATTTTGTGACACAATGAACATAGATCTGATCACAGCACTTTGGTCTCATCAGTAAAAGTTATGGATCAGGACATGCAATGAGGGCCTGGCAGTGCTAAGAGGTGAGGCAAATCCAGGAGGACCCCAAGGAACCTATCCCAAAGGAAGATTTTATGAAATATTTAAAAAAGAATGATAGGTACAAATGTAGAAGGAGAGATTAAAAAGGGTGGCAGACTAAGGGGATGCTGCACAGACACACTCCCAGGACCAAACTGGAATTACAACTGAAATACAGAAAAAAAAATTCCCTAAATAATCAACTGAAGACTTGCTGGAGAGGACCCTGATAACTTAGGACAGAAAGTGGAGACTGAATAGACACTGATAGGAGGAGCAGAGGCACAAGAAGGCTAGCTGGGTTCCCACAGACAGCAACTGAAGTTCTGGAGAGATTTCTCAGTCATGGGGGGTTGCCACTGAGAACTCTTGGGTTTAACCCTCAAGCTGGGCCCCACAGCAGAGAGCACCAGAAATGAGAAGGGTACTGACATAACATGTGGCTGTGAAAAGCATCAGGGTTGCTGTGTGCCAGGGAGAGATGGCTGAAAATGCAACACTATCTTAAAGGAAAACAAAGTTCTTTTTGCAGCCACTCACCTTTTGCTCCAGCAGAGGGTATCAGAGTGGACTGGAGCTGTGTGAGTAGTAGCCAGGGTTGGAGGCTCTGGGGTTATAGATCAGAAAGTAGACACCCTGGTTTCCTGTGCTGAGTCATTTCCTCCTGCTGCAGAAGTCAACTTTCTCAAGCAGACATTTACTATCCAGGTGGCTTTGCCTGAGGGAAAGACAGTTGACCCACCCTATGGGAAAAAACCTTGCTCCACATGCAGAGTTTCTGAGGTCCATTAAGAGACAGAATAAAAATTAGCCTCCAGGAAGAAACAATTTCACCAGCCCTGCTGAAAAAATTCTCACCACACCTGTGGACAATTTCATGAGGGCTATTCAAGGCTGAATCAAATAAGTCTGTAGGGAGAGGTGGTCTCTAGAAGGTTTGAGTCTTTGCCTAATCTAATTAGTCAGAAACAGTTTTTGACACTTTCCTGCACTAGAGATCGAGAGACATAGCAGATCTACCGAATACATAGTTACAAACTCAAACAGGCAACAAAAATGAGGAGACAGAGAAACAACCCCCAAATGAAAGAAGAAGAGATTCTCCAGAAGAAGAGATATATTAAATGTAGATAAGAAATTTATCTGATATAGAGTTCAGAGTAATGATGGTAAAGATGTTCAGCAGCATGAGAAAAGATATAGTAACTATGAAAACAGAAATAAAAAAAGACATAACACAAATAAAGAACACATTGGAAGTAATACAGAGCAGGTTAAGGGAAGCTGGGGATTAAATTAGTGAATTAGAAGACTGGGTTGAAAAAAATCACTCAATCAGAGAATGAAATAGAAAAAAAATTAAAAAACAGGAGAAGAGCTTAAGGGAGCTGTGGGACAACATGAAATGCAACAATATTCGAATAGTAGGCAGGCCAGAAGAGGTAAAAAGAGAGAAAGAGATAGAGAACATGTTTGAAGAGATAATGGCAGAAAACTTCCCTAACCTGGTAAAGGAAAAAGTCACAAGTTCAGGAGACACAGAGAGTCCCAAACAATAAGAATACAAACAGGCCAAGCCTTAGACACGTCATAATTAAAATGCCAAAAATTAAAGACAAAGAGAGAATCTTAAAGGCAACAAGAGAAAAGTAAACTGATATTTACAAAGGAGCTTCAATAAAACTAATACCTCATTTTTTATCAGAAACTCAACAGGCCAGAAGGGAATGGCATGAAGTACTCAAGGTAATGGAAATCGAGGATCTGGAACCAATATTACTATTTCTATCAAGGCTATCATTCAAAATAGATGGTGAAATAAAGAGCTTCCCAGACCAAAAAAAAAAAAAAAGGCTAAAGGAGTCCATCACCAAGCCAGCATTACAAGAAATGCTAAAGGGACTACAGTAAGGAGAAGAAATAGAGAGAGAACCTAGGCATACAGAATTAAAATGGCAATAATAAAGAAACTATCAATAATAACTTTAAATATAAATGGATTAAATGCTCCAATCAAAAAACATAAGGTAGCTGAGTGGATATAAAAATATGACCCAACTATATGGTGTCTACAAGAAACCCACCTCAGAACAAAAGACTCACACAGGATGAGAGTGAAGTGATGGAAAAGAAAAAAAAAGCTGAGTATCAATACTCATATCTGACAAAATAGAATTCAAAATGAAGGCCATCACAAGCGAGAAGAAAGGTCAATACATAATACTAAAGGGATCAATCCAACAGGAGGATATAACCCTAGTAAACATATATAAACCCAATAGAGGGGCATCTAAATATATTTTTTTAAAAAACTTCTAGAGGACTTTAAGGGAGATATCAACAACAACACAGTCATAGTAGGGGGCTTTAACATCCCACTGACTTCACTGGATAGATCTTTCAAATAAAAATTAACAAGGAAACAGCAACTCTAAAGAACACACTGGATCTGATAGATTTAATTGATATTTATAGAACACTCGAGGCCCAGTGCATGAAATTCATGCACGGGGGGTGGGGGAGATCCCCTCAGCCCAGCCTGCACCCTCTCCAATCTGGGACCCCTTGGGGGATGTCCCCAGGATCAGGCATACACCGGCATTTGGACATCCCTCTTGCAATCCTGGACCACTGGCTCCTAATTGCTCACCTGTCTGCCTGCCTGGTAGCCCCTAACTGCCCTCCTCTGCCTGCCTGATCAACCCTCACTGCCTCTGCATGCTGGCCTGATCATCCCTAACTTCCCCCCCTGCTGGCCAGGTCACCCCCAACTGCCCCCGCCCTGCTGACCTGGTCACTCCTAACTGCCTCCCCCCGCCAGCCTGGTCAACCCCTACTGCCCCCCCCTGCTGGCCTGGTCACCCCTAACTTCACCCCTCTGCCAGCCTGGTTGCCTCTTACTGGCCCCCCTGCTGGTCTGGTTGCCCCCAACTGCCCCCCCCCCCCCGCCAGCTTGGTCACCCCACACAGCCTGCTGTTCAATCGTTTGGTCATCCCTCACTAACCCCACTGTCGGCCTTGTCGCCCACACAGCCTGCTGTTCAGTTGTTTGGTCATCCCTCACTAACCCTCCTGCCGGCCTGGTCATAGGCAGGCATCTTATGAGGGCATGATTGTCAATTTGCATATTACCTCTTTATTATATAAGATTTCACCCCACAGCTGCACAATATACATTCTCCCTAAGTGCACACGGATCATTCACAAAGGGAGACCACATTTTAGGACACAAAACAAGTCTCTACAAGTTTAAGAAGATTGAAATCATATCAAGCATCTTTTCAGATCAGAGTGGAATGAAATTAGAAATCAACTAAAGTAAAACAAAACAGGAGGAACCAAGATGGCAGCAAGGGTGAACAACTAAACTGCCTCCTTGCACAGCAATTTCAAAACTGCAACTAAAAGACAGAACATCTACCACCCAGAACCACAGGAAGGCTGGCTGAGTGGTGGATTTACAACTAAGAAGGAAAAATAAAGGAGCACAAACGTGGAAAGGCTGAGGTACGGAGGCGCGCGAGTCGGGCTAGTGGCGGGCGACTGGGTGCACGGCTTTTTTACAACCCGAAGGGAGATAAGCTCCTGATCACTCTGAAATCCAGTTTCTGGGGACATGCGGGGGACCCAGACACCTACGGGGAGAAGCTGGACTCTCGGCCATTGGGTTGGAAAGTGAGAGTGACTTTTTTGCAGAGGTGCACCCAGCAATCATTGTTTACTGCACTGGACTGCGGGACTCGGGGACTTGGAAACATGGAAAGGCAGAGACAGCTGACGGCCGCCATTGCCGTTTGCCACGCCCTAGCCTAGTGATGCCCTGAGACCCCACCCCACCCTGAGACCCTGCTCCACACATTCTACAAACCCGCCCAGGCTCCACACAGTGGCTTTTGCATATAAATGGTCTGTTCTGTGGAAGCTTAACCAAATAAACTGCAACTCCAGTCAGACTGTTCCAAAACCGCCAAAGCCCAAGCAACGAGGAGAAAACTGTAGTTCTTTCTGTAGCTCCTGCTGGGTGGCCTCAGACAGTAGCTGAACTGTACCCCATTGGAGATCCAGAACTACTGCATCTAGTGGTAGGTGTGAGACAACACCAGATTTCAACCACTCTCATAAGGGACACATTCAAGAGGCAGACTTAGTGAGCACCAAAGCCCTACTGGAATAAGTCCTGCCCCATAAACGTGTCTCCAGCACAGCAACTCTTCCATTATAGACACAGTGGGTCCTCACAACCAATTGGCCTGGAGGTCAGTTCCTCCCAGTGACACCAACAACAATCAAGACTTAACTACAACAAGGCTGTACACACAGTCCACAAAGGGGTGCAGCAAGAGTGTCCACCTCAGGTAACTGGGAGGCTGACCTGTTGAACCAATAAGACACCTAGTACACAAAGCTACCCTACCAACTCAGGGAAGCAGTGAAAATGAGGAGGCAAGGAAACAGATCACAAACAAAAGAAATGGAGGAGAACAAAAGAATGAACATAGAGTTCAAAACCAAGGTTATAAGGTTTTTCAAGAATTTCATAGAAAAGGCCCATAAATTTAATGAGACCTTTGAGGATATGAAAAACGACCAACTAGAAATTAAACATACACTGACTGAAATAAAAAATATTATACAGAGACCCAACAGCAGACTAGAGGAACACAAGAACCAAGTCAAAGATTTGGAATACAAAGAGGCAAAGGACAATCCTCCAGAGAAGCAAGAAGAGAAGAGAATTCAGAAAGTTGAAGATAGTGTAAGAAGCCTCTGGGACAACTTCAGCATACCAACATCAGAATTATGGGGGTGCCAGAAGAAGAGAGAGAGCAAGACGCTGAAAACCTATTTGAAGAAATAATGACCAAAAACTTCCCCCACCTGGTGAAAGAAATAGACTTACAAGTCCAGGAAGCGCACAGAACCCCAAACAAAAGGAATCCAAAGAGGACCACACCAAGACACATCATAATTAAAATGCCAAGGGCAAAAGACAAAGAGAGAATCTTGAAAGCAGCAAGAGAAAAACAGTTAGTTACCTACAAGGAAGCACCCATACGATTATCAGCTGATTTCTCAACAGAAACTATGCAGGCCAGATAGGAGTGGCAAGAAATATTTAAAGTGATGAATAGCAAGAACCTACAACCAAGACTACTCTACTCAGCAAAGTTATCATTCAGAATTGAAGGGCAGATAAAGAGCTTCACAGATAAGAGAAAGCTAAAGGAGTTCATCACCACCAAACCAGTATTATATGAAATGCTGAAAGGTATTCTTTAAAAAGAGGAAAAAGAAGAAAAAAGTAAAGATAAAAATTATGAACAACAAATACATATCTATCAACAAGTAAATCTAAAAGTCAAGTGAATTAAAAATCTGAGGAACAGAATAAACTGGTGAACATAATAAAATCAGAGGCATAGAATCGGAGTGGATTGATAATTCTCAGGAGGAAAGGGGTGTCTGTGTGGGGGGTACAGGAAAAAACTGGACAAAAATCATACACCTATGGATAAGGACAGTGGGGGGGAGGTACAGGCAGAAGGGAGGGTGGGAACTGGGTAGAGGGGAGATATGGGGGCAAAAAAGGAGAAACAATTGTAATAATCTGAACAATAAAGATTTATTTTAAAAAAATAAAAAAAATAAAGTAAAACAAAACAAAACATGCAAACACATGGAAGCTAAATAGCATGTCATTAAACAATTAATTGGTTACTAATGATATCAAGACAGAAATAAAAAACTTTCTGGAAACAAATGAAAATGAACACACAAAATCCAAAATCTCTGTGACACAGCAAAAGCAGTACTGAATGAGAAGTTCATAGCACTACAGGCCTACCTCAGAATATAAGAAAAATTAATAATAAACTATTTAATCTTACTACTAAAAGAACTAGAAAGAGAACAACAGAAAAGCCAAAAGTAGAAGGCAGGAAATAATAAAGATTAGAACATAAATAAATTACATAGAGACTAAAAAAAAAAATACAAAATTTCAATGAAACCAAGAGCTGGTTCCTTGAAAGGATAAAGAAGATTGATGAACCATTAACCAGACTCATCAAGAAATAAGAGAGAGGACTCAAATAAATAAAATCAGAAACAAAAACAGAGAAGTAAACACTCACACCACAGAAATAAAAAAAAAGTTTGTAATAAAATACTATGAACGACTATATGCCAACAAGCTGGACAATGTGGATGAAATGAACAAATTCCTAGAAAAATACAATCTCCCAAAACTGAATTAGGAAGAATCAGAAAACCTGAATAGGCCAATAAGAACTGAGGAAGTTGAAGCAGTAATCAAAAAACCCCCAGCAAACAAAAGTCCAGGTTCAGATGACTTCACAGTGGAGTTTTATCAAATATTCAAAGAAGAACTAACACCTATACTCCTCAAACTATTCCAAAAATTCTAAGAAGAAGGAACACTTCCAAGCTCTTTTTATAAGGCCAGCATTATCCTAATTCCAAAACCAGGTAAAGACACTACAAAGAAAGAGAATTAATGGCCAATATCCCTGATGAACATAGATGCTAAAATCCTCTACAATATATTAGCAAATCATATCCATCAATATGTTAAAAAGATCATACACCATGACCAATTGGGGTTTATTTCAGGGATGAAAAGCTGGTACAATACTCACAAATCAATAAACATGATACATCTCATAAACAAATTGAAAGACAAAAATTACATGATCATATCTATAGACACAGAAATAGCATTCAACAAAATCCAACACTCATTTTTTATAAAAACTCTCAGCAAAGTGGGAATAGAGGGAGCATACCTCAACATGATAAGGGACATATATGACATTCCTACACTGAACATACTCAATGAGCAAAAACTAAAATCATTTCCCCCAAGAACAGGAATAAGACAGGAATGTCCATTTTCACTACTCTTATTCAACACTAGAGGCCCAGTGCATGATTGAATCATGCACGTGTAGGGTCCCCTACACGCTTTCACTTTCAATCTCGGTGGAGCTGGGTGCCTGTCTGCTGATGCACCAGGCCTTCCAGAAGCCTCCAGGGCGGCGGAGGCTTCCGAAAGGCCTGGTGCTGGAGCGGACAGGCACCCAGCTCCCATGCTTTTGATGGTTCGCGGCGGGACGTGAGCTCGCTGACCCAGAGGCCCCTTCTGTTCCGCAGCACAGCCATGGCGCAGACGCTGAGCTCACGCCGCCACTGGCGACGTGAGCTCAGCATCCTGCCGGCCCAATAGGCTACCCCGGCCACTCTGAGTCCCACCCCCTGTGCCTCCCTCTGACCCATTCGTAGGCGTAGCAGAGTGATGGTAATTTACATATTACCATTTTATTAGGTAGGATAGTACCTGAAGTTCTAGCCACAGTGATCAGACAAGAAGAAGAAATAAAAGACATGCAAATTGGAAAGGAGGAAGTGAAACTGTCATTATTTTCAGATGACATTATATTGTACACAGACAACCCTAAAGGCTCCACTAAAAACTACTAGATTTAATAAATGAATTTGGCAATTTAGCAGGATGCAAAATAAACACCCCAAAATCAATAGCTTTTTTTATACACCAATAATGAATTCTCAGAAACAGAAATTCAATAAACAATCCCATTTACCATTGCAACAAAAAAAATAAGATACTTAGGAATAAACTTAACCAAGGATGTAGAAGGCTTATATACAGAAAACTACAGGACATTGGGGAAAAAAAGAGTTAGAAGTTTATATAAACAAGTGGAAGAATATACCGTGTTCATGGATTAGTAGAATCAACATCACTAAAATGTCCATACTACCCAATGCAATCTACAGATTTAATGCAATCCATATTAAAATATCAACAGTATATTTCACAGATCTAGAACAAATAGTTCAAAAATTTATGTGAAACCAAAAAATACCCTGAATAGCTTGAGAAAGCTATCTTGAGAAAGAAAGGAAAAGTTGGAGGAATCACAATACCAGATATCAAGTTATAGAACAAAGCCACCGTAATCAAAAGAGCCTGGTACTGGCACAAGAACAGGCATATTGATTAGCAGAACAGAACAGAGATGCCAGAAATAGCCCCAAGCCATTACGCTCAATTAATAATTGATAAAGGAGGCAAGGACATGCAATTGAGTCAAGAAAGTCTCTTCAATAAATTGTATTGGGAAAATTGGAGCAAATACATGCCATAGCAGCAAATACATGCCAAAAAATGACAGTAGACCACCACCAACTTACACCATACCCAAGAATATAAACTCAAAATGGATAAAAAACTTAAATGTAAGTCAGGAATCCATAACAACCCTAGAAGAAACCATAGGCAGCAAAATCTCAGACATCTCTCATAGAAATGTTTCCAGATACATCTCATAGGGTAAAGGAAACTAAGAAGAGAATAAAAAATGGACTACATCAAAATAAAAAGCTTCTGCACAGCAAAAGAAACCATCAACAAAATGAAAATGGAGCCCCCAGTATGGGAGAAGATATTTGGCAATGATACATCTGATAAAGAGTTAATATACAAAATATATAAGAAACTCATACAACTTAACAAAAGAAAGACAATCAATCCAATTAAAAAATGGGTAAAGGACCTAAATAGACACATCTCCAAAATGGACATACAGATGGCCAAGAGTCGTAGGGAAAAATGCTCAAAGTCAGTGATAATCAGAGAGATGCAAATTAAAAGGACAATGAGGTATCACCTCACGCCTGTCAGAATGGCTACCATCAACAAATCAACAAATGATAAGTGCTGGAGAGGTTGTGGAGAAAAGGGAACCCTAGTACACTGCTGATGGGAAAGCAGACTGGTGCAGACATTATGGAAAACAATATGGATTTTCCTCAAAAAATTAAATATGGAACTGCCATTTGACCCAGTGATCCCACTTCTAGAAATATATCCTAAGAAACCTGAAACAACAATTGGAAAGAATGTATGCACACCTATGTCCATAGCTGCACAATTTACAATAGCTAAGATCTGGAAACAGCCCAAGTGCCCATCAGCAGATGAGTGGATACAAAAGCTGTGGTACATTTATACCATGAAATACTATGCAGCAGTATAAAAGATGAATATCTTACCCTTTGAGACAGCATGCTGGGACCTGGAGAGTATTATGCCAAGTGGAATTAGTCATGCAAATTAAGACAAGTATCACATGATCTCACAGATATGTGGGATCTAATTAACAAAATAAACTGATTAATGGAGTGGATCCAGAGACCTGGAAGTGTGGAACAGGGTGTGGAATCTGGGAGGGAAGGTGGGGGAGGATGAGTGGGTGGGTGGGAAGTAATCAACCAAGAACCTTGTATGGATATGTGCATGGCTCATGGCCACAGACAATGGGCTGGTGAGGTCCTGGGGCAGGCAGCAGGGGCGGGCTGGTGGGGGTCAATGGGAGAAAAAGGGGACATATGTTATACTTTCTATAATAAGAATTATTATATATATATATGCATATTCAATACGACACTGGAGGAGCATATATCCGGGAAATGTGCAACGTGAGTACATCTCATTTCCCAAGGAGAAAGCACAGTGTGTTATACTGTACCAGAGGCCCGGTGCACAAAATTTGTGCACGGGGCGGGGGGTCCCTCAGCCCAGCCTGCACCCTCTCCAATCTGGGACCCCTTGAGGCAGTTGGACATCCCTCTCACAATTCAGGACTGCTGGCTCCCAACCGCTCGCCTGCCTGCCTGCCTGATTGCCCCTAACCACTTCTGCCTGCCAACCTGATCACCCCCTAACCACTTCCTGGCCAGCCTGATCAATGCCTAACTGCTCCCCTGCCGGCCCAGTTGCCCCTACTGCCCTCCCCTGCTGGCCTGGTTGCCCCCAACTGGCCTCCCCTGAAGGCCTGGTCCCCCCCCCCAACTGCCCTCCCCTGCAGACCTTGTCCCTCCCAACTGCCCTCCCCTACTGGCCTGGTTGCCCCCAACTGCCCTCCCCTGCAGGCCTGGTCCCCCCCAACTACCCTCCCTTGCAGGCCTGGTTGCCCCCAACTGCCCTCCCCTGAAGGCCTGGTCGCCCCCAACTGCCCTCCTCTGCCAACCCAGTCACCCCAAACTGCCCTCCCCTGTAGGCCTGGTCTCCCCCAACTGCCCTCCCCTGCTGGCCATCTTGTGGTGGCCATCTTGTGTCCACATGGGGGAGGCCATTTTTGACCACATGGGGACAGCCATCTTGTGTGTTGGAGTGAGGTCAGTTTGCATATTACCTCTTTATTATATAGGAATAGGATGGATTTTTCAAAGAAATAATACACACAATAAATTCCTCTCACACACACCATCATGCCAAAGACTGTTAAACATGGATTCTTGCCCATTGAGGCACAGCAGGATAAAAATTATAGGATGTTTAACCAGGTGTCTCCATGGCTGTTCACCATTGCTGTCAACCAGAATGTCCCAAACGGTTCCTCTCAGACTACTTGCATTAATGAATATGATGGTGTCAAAAACCATACGGGATTCTGTACTTGCCTTAATGAAAATTTATTGCCCCATGAATGATTAATGCTTAATCTGAATGTTTCATAGTTTCTATATTACTGAGATACCACACAATGGAACTCATCTACATTTTATGTTGCTCTTTCCATCCCCATTAAAAATATAATTAATTGCTGCATCAGTTTTATTTTACTAAATTGCTCATTTTTTAAGAAACTAAATATTACAATTTATTCCATCTTCATGATTACAGATATTACAGGGCAGGGTGGGTAAACAAGGAAAATAAAGCAAATTCTTTTCTCTGTTAACCAGATACAGTATTTTGACATTTTCATGATATACAGGTTGACTTAATTCATTGGCTTAGGTTGAAGGCTGGCCATAGCAGCAAATCTTTGCAATTTAGGATCTTCCTCCATAGCATACTCTAAGGATCTTAATGACCGAACTACACTATGAACTCTGAAATGGTGTTCACTCTAACATTCTTGAAGCTTACACATCTTAATCTGAGATATGACTCCCCTTGTTAAGGCAGGGAACTGTTAAAAGCTTCCTCTTGGCTAACCCAGTCCACCATTGAGCAATCTTAACAGTTAAGTTACTATATAAAAATAAAACTGCTCCCAAGCATTGATTGAAACAGTCATGCTGGGATCCCTTTTCAGAGTATTAGCTCCCTGAGATAAAAGAGGTCCTAACCAGTTGCTTCCATGAACAATAACCCCAGTATAGTATATCTAATGTCCTTTGAGGCATAACTCAAGAGGTCAGGCAATCATGATTATCCTAACAAATTTATCAGTCAGTGAATCCCTCCCCTATGCTGTTCATAGCAGTGGCCTAATTGCTCATTTTTAATCATTAAATATTTGCTGCAGAAATTTACCTGAAGAGATTTCACGCATCTCTAGATGACTTATGTTAATCTAGATAAGAGTTGTATTGTATTTAATATTTTTTACAGCCCAAATTTCTTTAGTGTCCTTGTTTTTATTTACCCTCTTAGATTTGTGGCTTCCCTATATACTGATACTCAGAGAGCGTCTGTGTTTTGCAGATATTTCAGTTGTAAGCCACTGTTACAACCAGTTTTTTGAGCCACCATGATGTGGTGGTGGATTTTTGAGGGAAAGAGAATGTTCTTATTTTTCTTTTTTTTTTTTTTTTTAAGAGAATGTTCTTTAATTTTCCAGTAAATTTCTGTCTTTTAGTGGGCCAGTGATTGAAGGCTATGGCCTTTCCAAAAGTTTCTGTTCCTCCATAGTGGTATAGCTTTTGCCCTCTGCCCTCTGCTCTCTTTCCTAGTTGCATCATTCTTAATTTATTTTCTTGAAGACTTGTTCCCTTGTTGACTATGCCTTACCCCTACCTTAGGTGAGACAGAAAGGTTCATAAATTTTTCCCCTCATCTGGAATAAGATTTCAGAACTGTGCTTTGGAGGGTAGATTTTTGTTTCCATTAACAGGTAAATGAGCCTCTCACAATGGCCAGGTTAAGCAAGTAGGCCAGAGTAGAAAGTGTTGGGGTAGAAGGAGATAATTATAGAGCCTGTGACATTCTCAAGATGTCACAATTTCACCATCAATGATGCTGTAGTCACCCCCCACTAGGCACATGTTATGTATTTGACAACTAGTCCTAAGATATCAAATTCTGTCATTTAATTTAATTAAGAGTAATTAAGAGTATGAACAATTCCCCAATAACCTTCAATTTATTTTTTTTCTTTTGTTAATTCTCACTCAAAGATATTTTTTCCATTGAGTTTTAGATAGAGTGGGAGGGAAGGAGAGGGACAGAAAGAGAGAAACATCAATGTGAGAGAGACACATCAATTGGTTGCCTCTGGCATGTGCCCCAAGCTGGGGATCAAGCCTGTAACCCAGGTATGTGCCCTTGAACAGAATCAAAGCTGTAACCCTTCAGTCTTCAGGTTGACACTCTAAGCCAATCCGGCTAGGGCAACCCTTCAATTTCTTAAGTAAAACATCTAAGTCTCAAGGAAGACAATTTAATTTGTGTCTATTTTGGATCTACACAAGTGGATAAAAATTAATATTGAGTCTAATAGGTCCTGCTCTAAGAGAACCAGGTGGTGTTGCTTGTAACACTACACATTTTTCAGTTTCATTTTTCTAAAAATCAATCGGATAGAGCAGAAGTTATTCCTAACTAAGCAGGTTTTATTACTAACTTGCTGCATGGCTTTGGAGAACCACTTTGTTTATTTATGGGCCTCAGATTTCCTATATGAACAATGAATAGCTCAGGTGAGAATCATTTCTAAGGGCCTCTATTTCTCCTTCAAATCTTACATGGTTCGTCCAAATTTCTCTCCCTAAGCCTAGAACAGTGCCTGACACCAAGTAAGTACATGAGCATAGAAGGAGCAAAATCAGCATTTCTTTCTGAGTGCTGTAATCAAATTTTTAAGGACAAAATAATCAATAATTTGGTAACTATCCCTATGTTAAATTTCTTTGTCTCATGAGTTTTGAATATGATGTTAAAAGATATGTGTAGATGTCAATGTTCAGGCCATACCATTTGGTCTATTCATCTACTTACCTCTCACTGCCCTGTGGTATCATGGAAGTATAGCATTACCTACCTTATGCTTAAAACTCTTATCTGCTCTTCCTGGTGTTCATCATTTAACACTTTGAATTTCTGCCCTATTCTTCCTCTTGGCCCTAATATCTTTTTTTAAATTCTTTATTGCTTAAAGTATTACATATGTCTCCTTTTTATCCCATTGACCTCTTCCTGGTTGTTCCCACAGCCCCAGCACATGCCTTCACAAACCCCCTACTGTCTTTTGGTTGATCTCTCACCCTCCTTCCCCCTACCTTCTAAGGTTGGATGGTCTGTTCGATGCTTCTATGTCTCTGGGTCTATTTTAGTTCACCAGTTTATGTCGTTCATTATATTACACAAATAAGTGTGATCATGTGAAATTTGCCTTACTCTGACTGGCTTATTTCATTGACCATAATGCTCTCCAGGTCCATCCATGCTGTTGCAAATGGTAAGAGTTCTTTCTTTTCTTAAAGCAGCGTAGCATAGTATTCCATTGTGTAGATATACCTCAGTTTTTTAATCCACTCATCTGGTGATAGGCACTTAGGCTGATTCCAAATCTTAGCTATTGTAAATTGTGTTGCCATGAACTTATGGGTGCATATATCATTTCTGATTGGTGTTTCTGGTTTCTTGAGATATATTCCTAGAAATGGAATTACTGGGTCAAATAGGAGTTTCATTTTTAATTTTTTGAGGAAACTCCATACTGTCTTCCACAGTGGCTGCACCAGTCTGCATTCCCACCAGCAGTGCATGACGGTTCCTTTTTCTCCACATCCTCACCAGCACTTGTCGTTTCTCAATTTTTTTATGATAGCCATTCTGACAGGTGTAAGATGGTACCTCATTGTTATTTTTATTTGCATCTCTCCGATGATTACTGACTTTGAGCATGTTTTCATATGTCTTTTGGCTTTCTGAATGTCCTCTTTTGAAAGGAGTCTATTTAAGTCTTTTGTCCATTTTTTTATTGCATTGGTTATCTTCCTCTCATTAAGTTGTATGAGTTGATTATAAATTTTGGATATTAAACCCTTATCAGAGATAACATTGACAAATAAGTTCTCCCATGCAGTGAGCTTTCTTTTTGTTGATGATTTCTTTTGCTGTGCAGAAGCTTTTTATTTTGATGTAGTCCCATTTGTTGATTTTCTCCTTAGTTTCCATTGTCCTAGAAGCTGTATCTGTAAAGATATTGCTAACGACATATGTCTGATATGCCTATGGGTTCTTCTAAGATTTTTATGGTTTCCCATGTTACACTTAAGTCCTTCATCCATTTTGAGTTTATTTTTGTGAATGGTGTAAGTTGGTAGTCTAGTTTCATTTTTTTGTATGTATCTGTCCAATTTTCCCTACACCATTTATTGAAGAGATTGTCTTGACTCCATTGTATGCTCTTGCCTCCATTGTCAAATATTAATTGAACATAATGGATTGGGTCTATTTCTGGTTCTCTGTTCTGTTCCATTGGTATTTATGTCTGTTCTTGTTCCAGGACCAGGCAGTTTTGAGAACAAGTGGCTTTGTACTATAGCTTGATATCTGGTATTGTGATCCTTCCAATTTTGTTCTTCTTTCTCAGGATTGCTGTGGCTATTCGAGGTCTTTTTTTATTCCACATGAATTTTTGGAGAGTTTGTTCTAGGTCTGTGAAATATGCTGTTTTTATTTTAATGGGGAGTGCATTGAATCTATAGAATGCTTTGGGTGGTATGGATATTTTAATGATGTTGATTCTCCCAATCCATGAACATGGTATATTATTCCATTTGCTTATATCTTCCTCTATCTCTTTTTTTCAATTTCCTGTAGATTTATGAGTACAGGTCTTTTACCTCCTTAGTTAAGTTTATTCCTAGGTATCTTAATTTCTTGTTGCAATGGTAATGGGATTTTTTTTTAAGTTTCTCTTTCTGTGAGTACATTGTTGGTGTATAAAAAAGTCATAGATTTCTGGGTGTTAATTTTATATCCTGCTACATTGCCAAATTAATTTATTAAGTCTGGTAGTTTTTTGGTGGAGTGTTTAGGGTTATCTATGTACAATATCATGTCAACTGCAAATAGTGACAGTTTTACTTCTTCTTTTCCAATTTGGATGCCTTTTATTTCTTCTTCTTGTCTGATCGCTATGGCTAGCACTTCCAGGTCTATGTCGAACAGGAGTGGTGAAAGTGGGCATCCCTGTATTGTTCCTGTTGTTAGGGGAAATGGATTTAGCTTTTTCTCATTGAGTATGATGTTGGATGTAGGTTTGTCATATAAGGCTTTTACTATGTTGAGGTATGAGCCCTCTATCTCCACTTTGCTGAGAGATTTTATCAAGAGAGGGTTTTGGATTTTGTCAAATGCTTTTTCTGCATCAATTGATATGATTATGTGATTTTTATCTCTCAATTTGTTTATGTGATGTATCATGTTTTTTGATTTGAGGATATTGTACCATCCTTGCATCCCTGAAATAAATCCCACTTGGTCATGGTGGATGACCTTTCTAATGCAATGCTGGATCCAATTTGCTAGAATTTTGTTGAGGATTTTAGCATTTATGTCATCAGGGATATTGGTCTGTAACTTTATTTGTGGTGTCTTTATCTGGTTTTGAGATTAGGGTAATAATGGCTTCATAGACAGAGCTTGGAAGTGCTCCTTCACGTGAATATTTTGGAATAGTCTGAGGAGGATAGATTTAGTTCTTCTTTGAATGTTTGGTACAACTCCCTGTGAAGCCATCTGGTCCAGGGCTTTTGTTTGGTGGGAGCTTTTTGGTTACTCCTTCAATTTCATCAGTAGTTATTGGCCTATTCAGGTTTTTTTATTCTTCCTGATTGAATTTTGGAAGATTATATTTTTCTAGGAATATGTCCATTTTGTCTAGGTTGTCTAGTTTGTTTGAGTAAATTTGTTTGTAGTACTTTTTTACAATAATTTGTATGTCTGTGGGGTCAGTTGTTACTTTACCTCTTTCATTTCTGATTTTGTTTATTTGAGTCCTTTCTCATTGTTTCTTGTTGAGCCTTGCTAGAGGTTCATCTATCTTGTTTATCCTTTCAAAGAATGGGCTCTTGGTTTTATTGATCTTTTGTATTGTGTATTTTTTGTTTTGTTTTGTTTTGGTCTCTATGTCATTTATTTTCGCTCTGATATTTGTTATTTCCTTCCTTCTGCTTACTCTACGCTTTTCTTTTTGATCTCTTTTTAATTCTTTAAGTTGCAGGGTTAGAGAATTAATTACCATTTTTTCTTGTTTTGTTTTTTTTGAAGTAGGCTTGTAGAGCTATAAACTTCCCTCTCAGGACTGCTTTCACTGTGCCCCATAGATTTTGGATTGTTTTGTTTTCATTGTCAGTTATTTCCAGGATGCTTTTCACTTCTTCTTTGATCTCTTTGGTAACCCAGTCATTGTTTAATAGCATGCTATTTAGCCTCTAATGCTTGATTTTTTTCATTGTTTTTATTGTAGGTGATTTCTAATTTTATGCCATTGTGATCTGAGAAGATGCTTGATATGATTTCTATCTTCTTGAATTTGAAGATGCTTTGCCTGTGCCCCAATATGTGGTCTATCTTTGAAAATGTCCCGTGTGCACTTGGGAAGAATATACACTGAGTGGCCAGATTATTATGATCTCTGAACGCATAATAATTTGGCCACTCAGTGTATGTCCTATATAATAAAAGGCTAATATGCAAATTGTCCCCTTGACCAGGAGTTCGACCAGCAGGCAGGCCGGCCAACCGCCCATGTCCCCTCCCCCTGGCCAGGCTGACCGGACCCCACCCATGTACGAATTCATGCACCGGGCCTCTAATATATATGCTGAGTGGCCAGATTATTATGAGTTCAGGGATCATAATAATCTGGCCACTCAGTGTATAATCTGTTGCTTTGGGAAGAAATGTTCTGAAGATGTCAATTAATTCCATTGATCTAGTGAGTCATTGAGGATTGATGTTTCTTTGCTGATTTTTTGTTTAGAGGATTTATACAGTGGTGTCAATGGGGTATTAACGTCCCCTACTATGGTTGTATTGCTGCTGATCTGTCCCTTGGTATATTCCTGAAGTGTTTTTATTTTATGTATTTAGGTGCTCCTATATTGGGTGCATATATGTTTACCAGAGTTATATCCTCTTGTTGAATTGCTCCCTTAAGTATTATGAAGTGGTTCTCCTTATCTCTTGTTATGGCCTTCACTCTAAGGTCTTATTTGTCAGATATAAGTATTGCTACCCCAGCTTTTTTTTTCATTTCCAGTTGCCCGAAAAAATTTTTTTCATCCCTTCCTTATCAGTCTGTGTGAGTCCTTTGTTCTGAGGTTGGTGTCTTGTAGACAGCAGATATATGGATCATATTTTCTTATCCAGTCAGCTACCCTATGTCTTTTGATTGGAGTATTAATTCATTTACATTTAAGGTTATTATTGGTAGGGACCTGTTTGTAGCCATTTTTATTCTTTATGCCTTTGTTCCCTCTTTGCTTTCTACTCCTTCATTTTACAACAGTCTCGTTAGCATTTCTTGCATTGCTGGCTTGGTGGTAATAATTCCCTTAGCCTTTTTTTTGTCTGCGAAGCTCCTGATTTCACCTTCAATTTTGAGTGATAGCCTTGCTGAGTATAGATAGTATTCTTGGATGCATTCCCTTGCTTTGCATCACTTTGTATATCTCATTCCATTCCCTTTTGACCTGATGTGTTTCTGTTGCAAAATCAGTTGATATTCTAATGGGAGATCTCTTAAAGGTAACTTTCTGTCTCTCTCTGTCAGCCTTTAAAATTCTTATTTTGTTGTTGATGTTTACCAATTTAATTATGTTGTGTCTTGGTGTCAGTCTTTTTGGGTTCATCTTCTTTGGGACTCTGTGTGCTTTTTGGACTTGTGTGACTATTTTCTTCCCAAAATCAGAGATGTTTTCTGTCATTATTTATTTAAACAGGTTTTCTATTCCTTTCTACTCAGCTTTTTCTCCTTCTGGCACCTCTATTATGCAGATGTTGTTTCATTTCATGTTATCTGAAAGCTCCCATAGGCTTTCCTCCTGCTTTTTAAGTTTTTTTTTCAGTTGCTGCTCTGCTTGGGTGTCTTTTCTACCTTGTCGTCTAACTCACTGATGCTGTTCTCAGCTCCTTTTAGTCTACTGTTGAAGGCTTCCATTGTGGTTTTTTTTATTGCTTCTATGTCATTCTTCATGATCTCTTGATTCCTTTTCATATTGCTGCAATTCTAATTCAGCTCTTTATAATTCTCATTGATCTGTGTGCATTTGTCATCTAGACATTTGAACATCCTTATAACCATTATTCTGAATTCTTTCTGTGACATATTACTTGTCTCCTTTTCATTGAATTTCGTTTCTGATGATTCCACATTTTCTTTCCTTTGGGGATTATTTCTTTGTCTCCCCATTTATGCTGTAACATTGTAATTGTTTCTGTCTTAGATCCAACTGCTTTGCTACCCAGGTTCTTTTGGGGAGATAATGTGTAGTTGGTGATTTTTGGTTCCCAATGGTGCAGTGTCTCAGATCTCCTGAGCTTGGTGTTCTAGTGGAGCCACCTACTTGATCTATTTGGGTTCTTCTGATGTTTGGGTCTTGAATTTTAGTTTCTCATTTGTGGATGAACTCTCATCAAGGGTTGTCTGACAATGTGACTCACTCCTGGACTCATTGTGCAAGCTGTTCTAAATGTGCTCGTGGTTCTGGCTCTTGTGGAAAGGATTGCCTGAGGTTTCACTAGCATGCACTCATTGTGAGATCCTGGAGTCCACGGCCTGGGAGGAAGGGTCTAGGGGCCTGAGGCTCAGGTAGTGTGACTCTGGCCGGTGTTGTCTGACTCTTGCTGGGATAGCATCACTCTGCAAATCACTGAAAAGGTCCTGGAGCCTGTGATGGTGGGACACAGCTGTCCTGTAGTCTGTGGATGAGGCAGTGGGACTCTGGCCAGGGTGATTTCACTCTGTAAATCACCAGGAGGTCCAGGAGCCAGCGACTGGGGATGTGGGAATCTTGGAGTCTGTGGCTGAAACAGTGTGACCTTGTCTGGGTAGGCAAGCCCTCAGTAGCTCACCAAGGTGTCCAAAAACCAGCAGCCTGGGAGGGGTAAGTTGCAGATTCTGCTGAGGGAGCCATGTGCCCTTGGTTGGAGAGGTACATGCCCAGTGGCAGCTCACAGAGGAGCCCAGGAGCCATCTGCTGGGGTGGTGAGCTCACAGGGTCCGCTACTGGAGTGGCGCGACCACCGTGTCCAGAAGCCGGCAGCTGGGGAGGGTAGAGTTGTGGTTTCTGCTGAGGGACCTATGCATCCTTGTTTGTAGAGGCACACACCCAGTGGTGGCTCACAGAGGGTTTCAGGAGCCACCTGCTGGAGCAGTGGGCTCATGGGGCCCATGCACTGTAGCAGCATGACCACGGAATCCATATGCCGGCCTCTAGGGAGCAGGGAGTCATGGTTTCTGTTGGGTGAGCCCTGTGCCCTTGGTTGGAGAGTCATCTGCCCAGCGGAAGCTCACAGAGGGTCCCAGAAGCCACCTGCTGGGGCAGTGGGTTCGTGGGTCCTATGTGCTGGAGTGGCACCACCACAGTGCCCAGATTCAGGATGCTGGGAAGTGGGGAGTTGTGGTTTCTGTTGGTGGAGCTGTGCGCCCTTGGAGGTGGACATCCTGGGGTCTGTAGGTCTGTGGGTTAGGCAGCATGACTTTGGCTGGAGTGGCTTCAGGGTCCTGGGCAGTGTCCAAGGCCAGTCTAGGTGGTGGTGAGGCTGGATTCCTAGTGGAGGCTGTTCTCCACTCCAAGATGGCGTGGGCTCCATGCCCAAGCCCTGCAGCCCAGGGAGTGCCTGCAGCGGTGGCAGTGGCTCCCCATCCAGGAGAGCCTGGTCTGCCAGCCTCTGATACTCCTGCAGGATCTAACTGTTCCTCAGTCACACATGCACACACCACACATGTCCACACACACCCCTTTCACTCCGTCACTCACTCACACCCTCTCCCTCACTGCTGTCCTGCCAGCCACCATCTTGCGAATCCCTGGCCTTAATCTTTAAGACTGATGTTTATTTGGCATTCTGAGTAACTTCTACATTCAACTTATTTTTAAAACACTGCCCCTCCACTTGTCCTAAACCAAACAAAACCCAGCTAGGTCACCTTTTTGCTTTTTCATACTTGTGAAATAATGAAAACCTATGGTTATCTGGAAATTTGTTTACTCAACATAGGGTAAAATTCAACTTTATAATACCATCTCAAGTAAAATGGTAAGGGAAGAAGAGATATTGCTTGGAAGAAGTAGTACTTAAAGCCTTCAGAAATATATAAATGGAGAGAACCAAGATGGCGGCATAGGGAGGACGCCTGATTGTTGCCTACCACAACAATTTTGAAACTACAACTAGAAAACAGAACGGACACCATCCAGAACCACCGGAGGGCTGGCTGAGCGGATGCTCTACAACTAGAATAAAAGATAGGGGGACTCGGGATGATGCTGATGCTGGTGAACCAAAGATCACACTTTAAGAACTATGGCTCTGGGAGACCGAACCAAGATGGCGGCAAAGTTAAACAAATGAACTGCGCCATGCACAACAATTTCAAAAATACAACTAGAGGACAGAGCGTCTGCCACCCAGAACCACAGGAGAGCTGGCTGAATGGTGGATTTACAACTAAGAGGGAAGAGGAAAGAGCAAATGCCGAGGGGGCTGAGGTGCGGAGGCGCATGGGTCGGGCTGGTGGCGGGGGAAGGGACGCGCGGCTTTTTTTCCAACCCTAAGGGAGATAAGCTCCCCATAACTCTGAAATCCAGTTTCTGGGGATGCGCGGGAGACCCAGATACCTACATGGAGAAGCTGGACTCTCGGCCATCGTGTTGGAAAGTGAGAGTGACTTTTTTGCAGAGGTGCGCCCAGCAATCAATGTTTACTGCGCTGGAGCACGGGACGCGGGGACTTGGAAAAGCGGAAAGGCAGACTTGCAGCCATTGCTGTCTGCCACGCCCTAGCCTAGTGACGCCCTGAGACCTTGCCCCGCCCTGAGACCCGCCCCGCACATTCCACAAACCCACCCAGGCTCCAAACAGCAGCTTTTGCATATAAGATCACACTTTAAGAACTACGGCTCTGGAGACATGATGGCAGCCTGGAACGTGCTCAGCGCAGTTCCCCCGGCGGTCTCCGGCTGAGGGGTCAGCTCCACTCGCTGCCGAGCATGAACAGATGAGCCCCTGGGAGACATGGGGTGGGAGACCCCGCGCTTGCTGACCTCCAAGTCCTTCGAGAATCTCAGTGCCCCGGAAGCGGCCAGGTGCACACACCCGGCGACCGGCCACCACTGCAGACCCGAGCGCCGACGCAACGACCTCAGACCAGCCCGTCGCCGCGCACCGGGAGCACCGGAGCTTCGCCGAGCCCGCTGCCCAGTGAGTTCCGCAGCAGCTGCCCCAGAGCTTTGAGAAAATGGCCGGAGGAATTGCTGAGAAGGAATTGACCAATGAGAGTTGGGATTGGGAAGACGAGGCCCCGCTGGGTCCTGGATACAGGAGCGCTTGCCCGGCGACTGGTCGCCGCTGCAGACCTGAGTGCCGCCACAACGACCTCAGACCAGCCTGCCGTCGTGCACCAGGAGCACCGGAGCTTCGCCGAGCCCGCCGCCCAATGAATACGGTGGCAGCCGCCCTGGAGCTTTGAGAAAATGGCCGAAGGAATTGCTGAGAGGGAATTGACCGACAGGAATTGGGATCAAGAAGACGAAGCCCCGCTGGGTCCCGGGTCCGGGTGAGGCCGCGCGCCCCTGGGTCCGGGCTTGGCTGGGATCCGGGTCAGGATGAGGCTGAGTCCCGGGTCCGGGTGAAGCTGCGCGCCCCTGGGTCCAGGCGAGGCCACGCGCCCCTGGATCCGGGTGAGGCCGCACGCCCCTGGGTCCAGGTGAGGCTGGGTCCTGGGTCTAGGTGGGGCAGAGCCCCTGGGTCTGGGTGAGGCCACACACCCCTGGGTCCGGGTGAGGCTGGGTCCCGGGCCTATTTGTCCACCATCCAGAGCTGAAAAGTCAGTGCCGACATGTACACATAAGGAACTGGTGGACATTGAAATTGGGTCTCAAAAGAACTGTTGGTCCAGAAAGAAACTCACTACAGACTGATTCATTTGCCTGTCAGCATAACTATTATTGCTCATCTCACATTCGGTTCTTATAAATATATTTCTAGTAACACATGATCTCACTCATCTAGGGGAAATGATGAACAACATAGACTGATGAACAAGAACAGACCCAGAAACAAGGAGGCATCGATCGGACTGTCAGGCCTCAGAGGGAGGGTAGGGGAAGGTGGGGGTAGGGGGAAGAGATCAACCAAAGGACTGTGTGCATGCATACTAGCCTAACCAACGGTTAGGGACAACAGGGGGGTGGGGGCATCCGTGGGAGGGGTGTGGGATGGGAATGAAGGGATGAGAACAAATATGTGACACCTTAATCAATAAAGAAATTAATATATATATATATATATATATATATATATATATATATATATATATATAAATGCCAAATAAGATCAGGGAGACAATAGCTCTGGAGTGTGTGTGTGTGTGTATGTGTGTGTGTGTGTGTGTGTGTGTGTACTTCAATGTTTAAAATAAAACAATATGATTTGATTACATAACAATAAGATACACCTTATGGAAGTGGAAGTTTTATTCACTTGGATACACATTCTCCGTCTGGCTAAGGGGAAAGCTAATGAAAAACTCTATGTTATAAGGGATTTATTTTGGTTTGGGATTTTCCTGGCATATTTGTAGTCAGAAAAGAACAAGTTGTACAAAAGAATTGTGAGTTATGAGCGGTAGAGGGCTGCATCTTACAAGTGGAATATTTTGTCAAAGCTTGAAATTTCTTGAGTATTAGATTGCACTATCTTGATCTTCATCCATTGGTCAGGCAGGGCCCTCTGCCCACATTCTTATAAGCATGGCAGTAGCATAAATCGAGGAAAGAGCTTTGCATTTTTTCTCTGTAGGGTAGACTGAAAATACGATATTACAAGGTCAGGGTTAAAGAGAAATCCCCTACCAAAAAGGTTCCTAACCTTCTTCTATTACCCTATTTTTTGGAGAAAGTGTGTGTTTTATTGTTGTTGTTTTTGTTTTACCTAAGGAGAATAGCTGTCTCATGTCAGGATAGCTTCCTGTTGGAAGGCGAGAAATACCAGCAGAGTACAATGACTCCAGAATTTGATGGGCTTTTTACAAAACAGTCAAAGGGAAATAATAATACAGTTAATACTTATTTGATACAGATGAGAAGTTCCAAAATACTGAAGTATTGCATCAGACTGCTTGGTGGTAGGGCTAGCAGCAATGTTCCTATGGTTGCTACTACTGTTGCTACCTTGGCTATAAGTGTATCACTGGGTGGGATAGAGAGAAGGTTCAGTGACTTTTTTGAATCACTCCCCTTATCTGCTTGCCAATAGATAAGATTAGAGAGTTAGGATGAAGGTAAGAATTGATCTCTGAGAGGAATCTCATTGTCTAATGGGGGATGGAGGGACTGCAGAAAAAAAACAACAACAACAGTCTGACTGCTGGTGAACACACCCGGGTGAGATTAGCCCTCTGTATACAAATCAGTCCTATTTCTGTTATCAGATACTTTTGGTATGAATATATATTGGTGTCAGAGAGCTTCTTGGAGGGAGTGTTTGTAGAACTACAGAGCAAAAGGGGACACCTGAGCCAAGATACCCTTTCAAGCCATGCAAATAACCTTTGGCAAGTCCTGGAAGTCATTCCCTAACAAGGCTGCTACTAGGAAGCTGCTAAGTACTCACAGATGCACAGGAGTCCAAAGAGGAAAATAAAAGAATGAAAGCAGTTATCAACTACCTGTGTGTTTATTATCCTAAGGAGGATACTAGAAACCTCAAAATTTTTATTTGAAGAGTCAAAAGTGTCTCAAAGCCCTAAGGGCCTTGTTATTCCCATGGTCTAGAAACAGTCAGTTTAAAAGTCCAGCAAATGTCACAAAGAAAGGCTCATCGAGAAACCAAGATGGCCGCATAAGATATATACCTGTACGTGCTGCCTCTCACAACCAAAACTACAACTAAAAGACAAAATGGTTATCATCCAGAACCACGGGAAAGATGGCTGAGTAGAAGTTCTACAACTAGAAGGAAAGAAAAAAGCACATTGAGACTGGGTAGGAGGTGCAGAGGCATGGAAAAGCAGAGGTACAGAGGTGTGTGAACCGGGCAGACAACTGGGTGAGCTGTTTGTTTTTTTTTTAATCAGGAGGGAGATACAAGCTCCCAACTACTCTGAACTCCAGTTCCGGGCGAGAATCTTGGGACCCAGAGTCCTAAAATTAGAAACTGGACTCTCTGGCATTGGGTTGGGAAGCAAGGGTGGTTTTCTCACAGAGGTGTTTGCAGGAATCATTGTTACTGTGTGGGGGTGCAGAACACGGGGAAGTGGAGATGCTGAGACATGGAGATGGCTGACTGGCAGCCATAACTGTTTGCTCCACCCTGGTGACACCCTGAGACCCCACCCCACCCAAGCTGTGCACAGCAGATTTTGCATATGAATGGCCTGTCCTTTCACAGCCTAACCTAACAAACTGCAGTTGGGTCAGAGAGCTCCAAAACTTCCAAACCCCAAACAAAGCGGAGAAATATGCAGATTTTGCTGTAGCTTATGCTAGATGGCCTCAGGCAGTGGTTGACTTTGCACCTCCTTGGAGATGCAGGAGCCAGTGTACCTAGTGGTCAGTGTGAGATGATACCAGATTGCAACTCCTCACATCCATAAGTGACACACTCAAGAGGCAGACTCAGTGAGCACCAAAGCCCCACTAAAGCAAGTCCTGCCCCATAAGGGTGTCTCCAGCACAGCAGTTCTTCCATTATAGACACAGTGGGTCCTCACAACCAATTGGCCTGGAGGTCAATTCTTCCCAGTGATACCAACAGCAATGTAGGCTTAACTGTAACAAGACTGTGCACCCAGCCCACAAAGGGGTGCACCAAGAGTGTCCACATCAGGTTATTGGGGAGGCTGAGCCACTGGGCCCTATAGGACACCTACCACACAAAGCCACTCTATCAACACAGGGAAGCAGCCAAAATGCGGAGACAAAGAAACATGTCACCAATGAAAGAAATGGAGGAAAGCAAACTACTGGATAGAGAGTTCAAAACCACAGTTATAAGGTTACTCAAGAATCTTCTAGAAACCTCTGAGGAACTGAGTGAGACCTTCAAGTATCTTAATGAGAATGCCAAAAAAAAAAATGGAAAAAGACTAGTCATAAATTAAGCATACACTGTCTGAAATAAAGAATAATATACAGAAATTCAACAGTAGACCAGAGGATCCCAAGAATCAAGTCAAAGATTTGAAATATGAAGAAGCAAAAAACACCCAACTGGAAAAGCAAAAAGAAAAAAAAAATCCAAAAATATGAAGATAGTGTAAGGAGCCCCTGGGACAACTTCAAACATACCAACATTCAAATTATGGGGGTGCCAGAAGAAGAGAGAGAGCAAGATATCGAAAACCTATTAGAAGAAATAATGACAGAAAACTTCCCCTACCTGGTGAAAGAAATAGACTTACAAGTCCAGGAAGCACAGAACCACAAACAAGAGGAATCCAAACAGGACCACACCAAGACACATCATAATTAAAATGCCAAGGGCAAAAGACAAAGAGAGATAATTAAAAACAGCAAGAGAAAAACAGTTACATACAAGGGAGTACCCATATGACTGTCAGCTGATTTCTCAACAGAAACTATGCAGGCCAGAAAGTAGTGGCAAGAAATATTCAAAGTGATGAATAGCAAGAACCTACAACCAAGATTACTCTACCCAGCAAAGCTATCATTTAGAATTGAAGGTCAGACAAAGCGCTTCACAGACAAGAAAAAGCTAAAGGAGTTCAGCACCACCAAACCTGGATTATATGGAATGCTGAAGGATATTCTTTAAGAAGAGGAAGAAGAAAAAGGTAAAGATAAAAATTATGAACAACAAAGTGACAACAAATACATATCTATCAACAAGTGAATCTAAAAATCAAGTCAATTTAAAATCTGATGAACAGAATAAACTGGTGAATATAATAGAATCAGTGGCATATAAAGGGAGTGGACTGACAATTTTCGGGGGGAAGGAGGCATGAGGGGTGTGGGAAGAGATTGGACAAAAATCTTACACCTTTGGATGAGGACAGTGGCGTGGGTTAAGGGCATGGGGTTGGGGGGGAACCCGGTGGAGGGGAGCTATGGGGGGAAAAAAGAGGAATATCTGTAATAATCTGAACAATAAATATTTATTTTTTAAAAAAAGAAAGTAAAAAAAAAGAAAAAAGTTCATCACATTGAGTGCAATATCTTAAAAGACTTAGCCAACAAAATTAGAGAAAGATAAGTAGCTACGAAAGACTCCTGGAGACCATGCAAGAATCCCTGAGAAACCTGGTTAGTTGGACTCCCGCAACAACCCAAGCTCCACTCCACAACCCCACAAGTAATTGGATGGGTCCCAGAGTCAATATCAACCCATTCTTTCCCTCCCTTTTTCATTCTCTCGGGTAGAAGTTAGCTATCAGCAGAGCAGGTTGGGCAAATATTACCAAGTTTGACATAATATTTGTCCAACCTGAAACACTGGAAGGAGCTCAATGTAAGAAGATAAAGTTTGGATAGAGTGTTGGCCTGCGGACTGAAGGGTTCCAGGTTCAATTCCAGTCAAGGGCATGTACCTTGGTTGCAGGCACATCCGCAGTGTGCAGAAGGCAGCTGACCAACGTTTCTCTCTCATCATTGTTTCTGACTCTCCATCCTTCTCCCTTCCTCTCTGTAAAAAAAATCAATAAAATATATTAAAAAAATAACACTTGGGTAATGTATCAACTGTGGGCTGTGGCCAAGAATCTTTTAATAAGATAACGGAATGCTCGCTGTACCTGCATGGTTGGCTGAGGGCTGGGATATCTGCCCATGCTTCAGGTGAGAAGTGACATGACAAAAGATGGTTTGACTTTCATGGTGGGCACAGAGTGCAATATACAGATCTTGTATCACAGAAAATGAACTGGAAACCTGTATGATCCTATTAACCAATGTCATCCTGATAAATTTAATAAAACATAAAACTTGAAAAAAAATTTTCCTATTTATTGGATTTAAAGAAGGAGGAAGAAAAAGAGAAAGAAACATTGATTTGTTGTTCCACTTATTAATGCATTCATTGGTTAATTCTTGTATGTGTCCTGACCAGGGATAGAACCCACAACCTTGGCATGTCAGGATGATGCTGTAACCAACTGATCTACTTGGCCAAGGCCGAGAAGTGACATTCTTGATGGAGGGTTTTTCCCATTCAAGTGGTAAAAAGAGGTGAGGAGCCTCCCTTATTGCTTATCTTTCCTGGCTATGGCCCAATATGAGGTCCAAATGGAGAATGGGGAACAGAAACAAAAGAGGTCTTCAGCAATTGAGAGCAGTAGTAAAGGAGCAGAAACCATTGTCTGAAGTAATTTGGCCAAGGCTTTTGACTTAAGGACACCTATTCTGGAATTTGTTTAAACAAACAAAATAAAGTATGAATTATGTCAATTTAAAATCTGGAGCTTCAAAATAACTTTTTAATGGTTTAACAGTTTGAAGTGTTACTATTGTTTGTTTGTCCAAGCATCTCATCATGAAATCTTATGGAGAGGAATGTGGTCATTTCTTAGCAAATTATAGTGCCTAAGGACCTGAGGGGTCCTTACTAGTAGAACTGTCTGAGGATGTTTATACTGTCTTTGTAGCCACATGAAATCCTCTTAAAAATTCTGGTCAGTTCCTGCTTTGAGAAAAAGCTTTTTATAAAGAAGAAACAATGCAAGCATGTCCTGCCAAAGCTGAATCCTCTTTCCCCCCCCCATTTTTTAATTAAGGTATTACATGTGTACATATCTTCCCATTACCCCCCCCACCCCACTCCCATACATGCCCTCACCCTCAAGTGTCTTGTGTCCATTGGTTATGCTTATATGCATGCATACAAGTCCTTTGGTTGATCTCTTAGCTCCCCCACCTCTCCCTAACCTTCCCGCTGTAATTTGACAGTCTGTTTGATGCTTTACTGCCTCTGTATCTACCTTTTATTCATCAGTTTATAATGTTCTTTATTATCCACAAATGAGTGAGATCATGTGGTATTTTTCTTTCATTAACTGGCTTATTTCACTTAGCATAATGCTCTCCAGTTCCATCCAGGTTGCTGAAAATGGTAAGAATTCCTTCTTTTTTATGGCAGCATAGTATTCCATTGTGTAGATGTATCATAGTTTTCTGATCCAGTCATCTGCTGACAGACACCTAGGCTCTTTCCAAATCTTAGCTATTGTAAATTGTGCTGCTATGAACATAGGGGTGCATATATCCTTTCTGATTGGTGTTTCTAGTTTCTTAAGATATATTCCAAGGAGTGAGATTACTGGGTCAAATGGGAGTCCCATTTTTAGTTTTTTGAGGAAACTCCATACTCTTCTCCACAGTGGCTGCACCAGTCTGCATGCCCACCAGCAGTGCACGAGGGTTCCTTTTTCTCCGCATCCTCGCCAGTACTTGTCCTTTGTTGATTTGTTGATGATAGCCATTCTGACAGGTGGGAGATGGTACCGCATTGTCGTTTTAATTTGCAACTCTCAGATAATTAGTAACTTTGAGCATGTTTTCAGCTGTCTCTTGGCCTTCTTTCTCTCTTCTTTCAAAAAGATTCTATTTAAGTCCGTTGCTCATTTTTTTTGTTGGATCATTTATCTTCATTTTATTCACTTGTATAAGTTGCCTATAGATGTTGGAGATTAAACCTTTATCACTGATAACATTTGCAAATATGTTCTCCCATACAGTGGGCTTTCTTGTTGTTTTGTTGATGGTTTCTTTTGCTGTTCAAAAGCTTTTTATTTTGATGTAGTCCCATTTCTTTATTTTCTCTTTAGCTTCCATTGCCCTAGGAGCAGTATAAGTGAAGAAGTTCTTTCGGCATATGTCTGAGATTTTGCTGCCTGTGGATTCCTCTAGTATTTTTATGGTTTCCTGTCTTATGTTTAAGTCCTGTATTCATTTTGAGTTTATTTTTGTGTATGGTGTAAGTTAGTGGTCTAGTTTCATTTTTTTGCATGTATCTGTCCAATTTTCCCAACACCATTTATTGAAAAGACTGTCTTGACTCCATGGTATGTTCATGACTCCTTTGTCAAATATTAATTGAGAATAGTGGTTTGGGTCAATATCTGGATTCTCTATTCTATTCCATTGGTCTATATGTCTGTTCTTGTGCCAATACCAGGCTGTTTTGAGAACAGTGGCTTTGCAATACAGCTTGAAATCTGGTATTGAGATCCCACCTACTTTATTCTTCTTTCGAAAGATTGCTGTGGCTATTCAGGGTATTTTGTTATTCCAGATGAATTTTTGCAGAGTTCTTTCTCAATTTGTGAAATATGCCGTTGGTATTTTAATGGGGAGTGCATTGTATCTATAGATTGCTTTGGGTAGTATGTACATTTTAATGATGTTGATTCTACCAATCCATGAACATGGTTTGTTTTTCCATCTGTTTATGTCTTCCTCTATCTCTTTTGTCAGTGTCCTGTAGTTTTCCGTGTATAGGTCTTTTACTTCCTTATTTAAGTTTATTCCTAGGCATCTTAATTTTTTTGGTGCGATGGTAAATGGGATTGCTGTTTTAGTCTCTCTTTGTGTAAGTTCAGTATTGGTGTACAGAAATGCCATAGATTTCTTGGCATTAATTTTGTATCCTGCTACATTGCCGAATTCATTAATTAAGTCTAATAATTTTTGATGGAGTCTTTTGGGTTTTTTATGTACAATATCATGTCATCTGCAAATAAGGACAGCTTTACTTATTCTTTTCCAATTTGGATGCTTTTTATTTCTTCTTCTTGTCTAATTGCAATGGCTAATACTTCCAGTATTGTGTTTAACAGGAGTGTTGAGAGTGAGCATCCCTGTCTTGTTCCTGTTCTTTGGGGAAATGGTTTTAGTTTTTGCCCATTGAGTATGTTAGCTGTGGATTTATCATATATAGCTTTTATTATGTTCAGGTATGTTCCTTCTATTCCCACCTTGTTGAGACTTTTTATCAAGAAAGGGTGTTGGATTTTGTCAAATGTTTTTTCTGCATCAATTGATATGACTATGTGATTTTTATCTCTCAATTTGTTTATGTGATGTATCACGTTTATTGATTTGCGGATATTGTACTAGCCTGGCATTCCTGGGATAAATCCTACTTGGTCACGGTGTATGATCATTCTGATGTACTGCTGGATCTGATTTGCTAGAATTTTGTTGAGGATTTTGGCATCTATGTTCATGAGGGATATTGGCCTGTAATTCTCTTTCATTGTGTTGTCTTTATCTGGTTTTGGTATTAGGGTGATGCTGGCTTCATAGAAGGAGCTTGGAAGTGTTCCTTCCTCTTGAAAATTTTAGAATAGTCTGAGGAGGATAGGTTTTAGTTCTTCCTTGAATGTTTGGTAAAAATCCCCTGTCAAGCCGCCTGGCTCTGGGCTTTTGTTTGCTGAAAACTTTTTGATGACTGCTTCAATTTCTTGCGTAGTTATTGGCCGATGGAGCTGTTTAGATTCTTCCTGATTGAGTATTGGAAGGTTATATTTTTCAAGGAATATGTTCATTTCATCCAAGTTGTCCAGTTTGTTGGAATAGAGTTGTTCATAGTATTTTTTAACAATCTTTGTATTTATGTCGGGTCTGTTGTTATTTCACTTCTTTCATTTCTGATTTTGTTTATTTGGGTCCTCTCTCTTTGCTTCTTGGTGAGCCTGGCTAGAGGTTCATCAATCTTGTTTATCCTTTCAAAGAACCAGCTCTTGGTTTTGTTGATCATTTGTATTGTTTCTTTGGTCTCTATGTCATTTATCTCCACTCTGATCTTTATTATTTCCTTCCTTCTGCTTACACTGGGCTTTTCTTGTTGCTCTCTTTCTAACTCTTTGAGTTGTAGGGTTAGGTCATTTATTACCATTGTTTCTTGTTTTTTGCAGTAGACTTGTAGAGCTATGAACTTCCCTCTCAAGACTGCTTTCGCTGTGTCCCATAGACTTTGGATTGTTGTGTATTCATTGTCATTTGTTGCCATGATGTTTTTTATTTCTTCCTTAATCTCTCTGGTAACCCAGTCATTGTTTAATAGCATGCTGTTTAGTCTCCATGCATTTGATTTTTTTTTGGATTGTTTTTATGTGTATTGATTTCCAGTTTTATGCCACTGTGATCTGAGAAGATGCTTGATATGATTTCTATCTTCTTGAATTTGAAGAGACTTTGCCTGTGACCCAATATATGGTCTCTATTTAAAAATGACCCATGTGCACTTGAGAAAAATGTATATTCTGTGGCTTTGGAGTGAAATGTTCTGAAGATGTCAATTAATTCCATCTGGCCTAGTGAGTCATTTAGGATTGATGTTTGTTTGCTGATATTTTGTTTAGAGGATTTGTCCCATGGTGATAATGGGGTATTAAAGTCTCCTATTATGATTGTATTGCTGTCAATCTCTCCCTTGATATCCTCCAGGAGTTTTTTTATGTATTTGGGTGCTCCGGTATTGGGTGCGTATATGTTTACCAGAGTTATTTCTTCTTGTTGGATTTCTCCCTTTAGTATTATGAAGCGGCCTTCCTTATCTCTTGTTATGTCCTTCACTTTGAGATCTAATTTGTCAGATATAAGTATTGCTACCCCAGCTTTTTTTTCTCTTCCATTCGCCTGAAAAACCTGTTCCCATCCTTTCACCCTCAGTCTGTGTGCGTCTTTTTTTCTGAGGTGGGTTTCTGTAGACTGCAGATATACGGGGCATGTTTTCTTATCCAATCCATTACCTTATGTCTTTTGATTGGGTCATTTAATCTATTTACATTATAGTTATTTTTAATAGGTACTTATTTGTCGCCATTTTCATTGTTTACCCCTGTGCTCTTTCTTAGCTTCCTATTTCTTCTTTTTACAGCAGACCCTTTACCATTTCTTGCACTGCTGGTTTGGTGGTGATAAGTTTCATTAGTCCTTTTTTGTCTCTGAAGTTCCTGATTTCACCTTCAATTTTGATTGATAGCCTTTCTGGTACAGTATTCTTGGATTCAGACCGTTCCTTTGCATGACTTTTATATATTTCATTCCATTCCCTTCTGGCCTGATGAGTTTCTGTTGAGAAATCAGTTGCTAGTCTGATGGGGGATTCTTTGTAGGTAACTTTCTGTTTCTCTCTGGCCACTTTTAAGATTCTTACTTTGTCGTTGGTGTTTGCATATTTAATTATAATGTGCCTTGGCATTAGTCTTTTGGGCTTCAGTTTGTTTGGGACTCTGTGAGCATCTTGGATATGTGTGGGTTTTTTCTTTCCTATATCAGGGAAGTTTTCTGTCATTATTTCTTCAAACAGGTTTTCTATTCCTTGCTCAGTTTCCTCTCCTTCTGGAATGCCTATTATGCGGATGTTGTTTTGTTTCGTGTTGTCCCAAAGTTCCCTTAGGCTCTCCTCCTGCTTTTTAATTTGTTTTTCTGGAAGCTGCTCTACTTGGGTAATTTTTCCTACCTTGTCTTCTAGCTCACTGATGCTGTCCTCTGCTTCTTCTAGTCTACTCTTGATGCTTTCTATTGAGTTCTTTACAGCAGCGATGTCATTTTTCATTTCTTCTTGGTTCTTCTTCATTTCCTCTTGGTTCTTACCCATATTGTCAAATTTGTCTTCCATTCTTTTCAGCCACCTTATGCCCATTTCTCTGAATTCTTTCTCTGATAGGTTGCTTGCCTCCATTTCGTTTACTTCATTTTCTGGTGATGCCTGCTTTTCTTTCATATGTGGGCTGTTTCTTTGTCTCCCCATGGTCTCTCTTCTCTGGGTGTCTGGTTATGTAGTTCTCTCTCTCCTGCGTTGATTTAAAGGAACAAAATACAACACAACCAGGTACAACGCACAAGGCACTGAACAGGAATGTATTCACGATATTAATAACCCCAAATAAAGGTGACCACCAGAGAAAGGCAAATTAGAGGATAGGAGAGAAAGAAGAAGAGAGAAGAAAACGAAAAGAAAGAAAGGAGTGCCAAAATGAAATTGGAAGAAAGAAAAAAAAAGTAAGAGATAAAATAATGAGAATAAGAAAGAAAAGGGGGATTAGTGGCTATATATATATATGGAGGAAACTATATATATATGGAGAAAATTCGAATAGAACAGCCACTAATCCCAACAAATGCCAGAAACAAGTACCTGGAGATTAATACAAACTACAAACAACAACTTATATCAAGTGAGGTAAGAGAAAACAGAAGCAAAAACAAACAAAAACAAAGCAAACAAAAACAAAACAAAACAAAAGAATAAGCAAAACAATCTCACAAAAAAGCATTAAAAATAGATATAATCAACATTCAAGCAAACAACAACAAAAGGATAGAGAGAAAAACAATTTTTTGGATAGTGAAGACAGAGAAGAGTGAGGTGTGTATGGACTTATAGCAGTGGATTGGCAATCAGATATATAAGTAGGGTGAAATTTTAACAGGGGGTAAAAAGAAAGAATAGGGAAAATCTAAAGCAGGTAAAGGGTAAGAGAAACAGGTTACCAAAAGGGGAAAAGTTAGGAAGAGAGTGATGGCATAAAGGTAGAGTTGAGATAGAGTAAAATGATGCTAAAGGAAAGATGAAAATAGAATGTAGAGCACTAATCCCAAAGTAAAATAAAGTGAAAATAAAGTGTCACTTAAAAAAAAAAAAGGTAAAATAGTAGTAGCAATAATACTGATTGAAAATAAAAATGTAATAATTAAAAAGGTAAAATCAAGTGAGAAAAAAATTAGTTTCTTAAGTAAAAGATGAAAAAAATAAAATAAAAAAATAAAATGTGCAGTAGTGAAGGTCATTCACTTCCTCTATTGTTTTGTTTGGCATGCCTGTTTCCCAGTCAGGACATTATTGCAGTTCCCTGCGTTCCACTGCTCCTCAGTGTTGTAAGCCAGTCCTGATTTTTAAGCAGGCATTGTGTCTTAATTCCTTGTATTCCTTTATTTGTGATTACACAAGAGTCAATTTGTGATTCAGCCCCTGGGTGGTAGTGTTTCTGGATTGACCTCCGGGTCTATAGGTCCTCTCTAGCTTGTGCTTAGATCTTGCTTTCCCTGTGGCAGTCAATATTGGTTTGTGGGAGTGGGCTGCCCCAGAGCTGGTTCTCCGACGTTCACTCCCCACTCTGATCCCCAGGTTCCAGAATAACAACTTTCCCCTGTAGTCTCCTAGGGTGTCCCCAACTGGATGATCCTATGTATTGGGCTTAGTAATCAGAAGCAAGGATTTGAAGAGGAAAAAGTGCAAGTGTGTGAACTCCAGAGCTGCGTGCAAGTCTGTGCAGTCCTTTTTTCCCTCTTGGGTTTAAGCAGCTGGCCCACTTTTAAAATTTTTAGGCCATCCTTTTGCGTCAGATCAAAATGGGTTGCTTTTCAGAGATCCCTTCGGTTACCAGCTCTGAGGACCCCCTTCCGCATTCACAGATCAAGCCAGCCCCAACAGCCACGGATTTCTCCAGGCGTAGACTTTCCCCGGTCCTCCAGCTCCTGCAGTGTGCACATTTCTCTGTTGTGCCGGGACCAGAGACCTCACCTTATCCCAGGCTAAATCTGACCTTTCCATGGTGGAGTGTAGAGCTCCTCTGAATCCGTGTGTTTGTGCCAATTGGGGACTGGTGTTCTAGGGTTCGCAGCTGTTCAGTGGGTGCCACAGTTGTAGATTTTCAGGCTTCTGATAACATCCACTTTCCCCTTCAAGATGATGCGGTCTCCACGTCCGAGCCGGTGGCTCTGGGAGGGAACCCAGCAGCAGTGGGGGCTGCCCAATCAGGGGAGCCCCGTCCAGCAGTCCCTCACCTTCTCCTGGAGTATAGCTGTCCTTTAACTCACCAATGAACACTCCCCGTGCGACCCTCAGCTGTTCTATCTGCTCCAGGACAAGGCTCGGGACACGTCTTTCTATTCTGCCGCCATTTTTTTCTCCAAAGCTGAATCCTCTTGCTGAATAAATTATGGAATGAACTTATCTTCACAAAAATACTGGGTAGCAGAGCCATGTGCATTACTGAAGAGGTTCGTGTTTTGTTTTGTTTTTGAACACTTTAGAGGCTCTTTTCCCTAGTTAAGCTAAATCAGAAAAATATGATAAGAGCATCATTGACTCTGTCCCTATGGATCCCACTACATAAAGTTTGTATTAGCCAAAGCTGTTGACCATCAGGAACAACTGGTAATTCTCATTGGGTAGGTGGCCAAATTATGATGAATTTCTTGCTATATCTACAGCCATCATTTCTCAGCAGAGATAGGAAAGAGTGAGGAACTGGGTTTGGCCCTTCACCATAACATTCCAGTGGTAGCTTACTCCATTCAACTCATAGGGTCTGCCTGCCTAGGCCAGTAGCAAAGCTGATTCAGACCATTCCCTAGGAGCACAAGAACTTCCTGGATAAAAGCTGGAGGAAGAGAACCATCTTAGTAGTAGTTGGAAGCTAGTGGTAATCCCCCTATCCTTTTTTCCATCACACATGTGGCACAACTTTTTCTGAGCCAAGCAGCAAATGTTTCTGGTATTGTCAATAGGCTAAGGCATGTGGGAGGTAAAAGGGTTTGCATTTACCTCTTTTTTTTTGAAAATCACCAACTTGGATTTTTTTCTAGGGTTAAAGGCCCTGTGTCTCTGGGACTGTTTACAAACTTAAAAAAAAGATATTGATTGCTTGATTTGAGAGAGAGGGAGAAAGAGAGAGAGATTTGTTGTTCCACTTATTTATGCATCATTGGTTGATTCTTGTATGAACCCACAATCTTGGCATTTCGGGACAATGCTCTAACCAACTGAGCTAACTAGCCAAGACTACAAACTTCTTAAATGGACAGGAAATGGAGCATCTTGACTTTTGCTGCCTTTTATGTCACTAATGCTCTTGAGACACAAGTGAAATTTAGATTTGAGCAGTTCTGGGATACTTTGGGCCACTATAGAAGATATGGGACCAGTTGGAGCAGAAACCCAGGCCAATGATCCCATGAGGAAAGGTGTCTTTTCTGTGTGCATGCTAGCCAAAAAAGGAAAGCAAAGAAAAACACTACTCTTGAGATCTCTTTCAGTGGCATCATCATTTACATTAGCAAATGTTTATGTGTTTGTACACATGTGGCTACATGGTCTAAATAGTGGGAAAAGCATTGGGTTAGTAGTAAGATGACATGCATTCAAGGCCCTTAGTGGTTGGTTCTTAATTTTCTCATATACGAAATGGAGAGTAGGAAGGAACCAGAGCATCTTTTAGGTCCTCATTTTTGTAGAATTCTGATTACTCCCACTTTTCCCTGATGCTATGAGAATGAATCAGAAGAAACTCACTATCTCTAAAGTCAATGGATGGTCTCACTATATAATACAGGGATGAGCACATTGTTAGCCTGGTGTGGCTTCATGATCCTGTGCTTAGGGTGGAGGTGGGACACACTGCCTCGTCAGATGTGATTCAGCTGAATAGGTGCTTTAGAAAGAGGAGATTAAAGACAGGGCCAGTATTTATCATAGTCACCCCTGACCCTCAGGAAGGGGATTACACTTCCATCCTTTGACAGAGAGGTAAGGACATGGACTTTCTAGAAGCAGAGAAGTATAGGCCAATCTGGAAGGGCAATATGCACAAACCCTTCCTTCATTGATTTTCTCTGAATCCACGCAGACACACCTTATGTGTTGCTGTGTATATGACATGTGGATCTTGGAGCTTAAGTATTAAAGTCATGGTACTCTTGAAATCCACATGAGTGTGATTTGATGTTTTCTGGCATGGGAACAACACAAAGGTGATAAGACTGGTAGTTCATAGGGAGAATATCCTAAATATAGTGGGCATGACCAACTCCCATTGGAGCTTCTACAAATTGCTTGAAACCAAAGGATCCCTCATAGGTGGCATTGCATGTAAATCGCTGCCAACTCCCTTCTACTGGCAAACCCTAGAAAATTTGGCTGCTTTCATTTTTTAAAGACATCCAGGTAAAAGTCCACCAAATTCTGTTTGGAGACTAATTGCCAATATCTGAATATTATGGGGTTACAGTTCCTGATTGGAGTCTCTAGAGGTCTTTGAAGATTCAACAGAGGTTGTTCTGTCTAGTGGCCCTCATGAAAGTATACTGGGCTAAGTTGAAGGGGTGGGTGCATATGGAACTACTGAAGGTGCTATTGTAGGGCTTTACACACCCAAGTAGAGTCATTGGTGTTTAATAAGAAGAGAAATGGCACTGAATATCATGTTGTCTCTCTATCAGGCCTGAGGACCTTGCTTGGGCCAGCTGTGCCCCCAAAAGTTGTGAAGAATCAAGATTCTCAGCCAAGGTGTTCTTTTTTCATTCTCCAGTCCCAAGTTAGTAATTCTGTTACCATGATATAAATGTGAAAAGAATTAGTGATTACTGAGGCAAAAAAGGAGTAGTTTGAAAGGGATGGAAAAGGGCACTGGTAGTAGGTTATATAGGTACAGTGCTGTAGTGGACCACGGAGTTATAGTCGGGTGGTGGACTGTGGCTTTCGATGGTAGAATCCAGTGGCAGAAGGGACGTCTCTTTAATCTGGTCTTCCTCTTCAAGCTCAAAGGCTGAATGGTATTTCATAAGCTCCATCTCAGTCTCACTCTGAAGGGACTTCTGGTTCTTGTTGACAGTATTCAGGCTATTCAAAGAGAAAAAGAAACACACTTAGCCTAGATCTGATGATTTTAGAGATAGGAGGGCATATTTTAGACAGAGGGACGCTAGATGTTGGCAGACATATGGAAAGACTGAAGCTTCTTTTGAAAATATCAAGTTTTTCCCTTTGGTCAGCTCAAGTCTACATGAACTATGGTGACCTGTGCTAAGCAAATGAAAAAACTCAGGAATTAGAAACTGTGGCCCCTTCTGGCAGGCAATTTTTTATCTGACTGTGAAAGCCCTTAGCACTATTTACAATGTGGCATTTGTCTATTGCTAACACTTACTCAAGGCCCAAGAAGTTTTACAGAGATGTGTAACCTTGGGAAATTCGTGATGTGTGCTTCAATTCATTCAAATGTAGGATGAATTTGAGGAAAGAGAGTTGAATTAGATGATCTTTAAACTCTTTATGGTTCTAATATTTTCTTTGACTATTTTGGGCCTATAAAAATGGCAACCACATATAGTTTAACTTAAAGCTTTGAGGTGTCATGCTCTCTGTCACAGAAAGAATCCCTTGTGACCCTAGTATTGTTTCTTCTCTTCATTATCACTCACATTCTTCATATGTAAAAGAAGGAATGAAAGGTCTCTAGGCATACCAGAGTGGTTGCAGTAGGGGTAGAAGACTAGGAAGCAACTCCTTTCTCTGGACCCTGGGGCACTGAGTTTCTCTTCTTATATTCCTTTCTTCCTCATCTTGAGCCCCTATGCTACAAAGGAACTTCCCCTTATTTGTCTCTATCACCTAACAATCCCTGAGATCCCTTAGTGGAAGTTAAAGCCTGAGGGCACTCCCCTAAAGGGGCCTTCCTTGTTGCACAGACTGTTTAGGGCCCCAGGACCTTTGTAGCCTAGGTCCTGGGTTATGATCTGGGGACAAGAGCCCCAGTTTTCCTACCAGTTTAACAAAATTCTTAATAGGTATTTAATGAGATTCTTTTACATAAAATATTTTATTAAGAACTCTATTTTTATTGTACATGAGACTTTAGGAATCAAAATAAATAACATTTTTTTCTTTTTCCTGGAACATAATTCAATGATATATAGAATTTTTCAAGTTGAGGAAATGCTATAGCTTCCTGCATGCCATTCTTGAATGAGCTTCAGTGTGTTCAGGGAACGGGGGGAAAGGAGTCATCTCTTAGGGGCCCATACTTCTGTAACAAAGTGTACCACTGACATGGTTGTCATGCCATTTAAAGGTATATGGTTCTTCTGTCAAGTAGAAGATGCCTTCACCACTACCACTTATTCTTTTGTGGCTTAAGACTTTTATCTCCTGGGTAAGAGCAGCAAACCCTGAAAGAGGCTATATATAAAAATATTATATCATCTCCCATTGGGAAGAAACTTGTAAGTCTTTTCCAAAATGTAGACCTCATTTCCCCACTATGGATCAACTTGCTTATTCTCTAATCTGTCCAACACTTCTTGGCCTCCTTCATACTCTGCCTTTGCCCATGCTTTCCTATAACTGGAATACTTTCTTTTTACACACTTATCTAAATTCTACTTACCATCCCAGGTCTTATTCAGATCCCACTTTGCCAGACAGATCTTACCATCCCAGTAGGCAAGCACCCTTTTCCCCTACCTGCCTTGAACTCCTAAGGATTGTAGTTAAAAGAGAAGACTCTAGTGGCCAAAATTCTATGTTCAAATTAAGCTCTGATATTCATTAAGTTAATAAATATCTCTGTGCATTAGTTTCCCTGTCAAAGAAACACATAATTAACACAATGAAGTGTTGATCTCATCTGATCTCGGAGAATTATAGGCCAATATCCCTCATGAACATAGATGCCAAAATCCTCAACAAAATTCTAACAAATCGGATCCAGCATTACATCAGAAAGATCATACATAATGACCGACTAGGATTTATCCCAGGGATGCAAGGATGGTACAATATCCACAAATCAATAAATGGGATACATCACATAAACAAATTGAGAGATAAAAATCACATAGTCATTTCAATTGATGCAGAAAAAGCATTTGACAAAATCCAACACCCTTTCTTGATAAAAACTCTCAGCAAGGTGGGAATAGAATGATCATACCTCAGCATAATAAAACCCATATATGACAAACCCACAGCCAACATCATACTCAATGGGCAAAAAGTAAAAACATTTCCCCTAAGAACAGGAACAAGACAGGGATGCCCACTCTCACCACTCCTATTAAACATAGTACTAGAAGTACTAGCCATAGCGATCAGAAAAGAAGGAGAAATAAAAGGCATCCAAATTGGAAAAGAAGTAAAACTGTCCTTATTCACAGATAACATGATACTGTACATAGAAAACCCTAAAGACTCCATCAAAAATTACTAGACTTAATTAATGAATTCGGCAATTTAGCAGGATACAAAATTAATGCCAATAAATCTGTGGGATTTCTATACATCAATAGTGAACTTACAGAAATAGAGACTAAAAAAACAATCCTATTTACCATCACAACAAAAAAACTTAGGAATAAACTTAACTAAGAAGGTAAAAGACCCTGTACTCAGAAAACCACAGGACACTGAAAAAAGAGATAGAGGAAGACATAAAGAGATGGTAGAACATACCGTGTTCATGGATTGGTAGAATCAACATCATTAAAATGTCCATACTACTCACAGTAATCTATAGATTCAATGCACTCCCCATTAAAATACCAATGGAATATTTCATAGACCTAGAATAAATGCTCCAAAAATTCATCTGGAATAAAAATAAACAAACAAACAAAAAAAAACACCCCAAATAGCTGCAGCCATCCTGAGAAAGAAGAACAAAGTAGGTGGGATCTCAATACCAGGTATCAAGCTGTATTACAAAGCTACTGTTCTCAAAACTACCTGGTACTGGCACAAGAACAGACAAATAGATAAATGGAATAGAATAGAGAACCCAGAAATCAACACAAACCACTATGCTCAATTAATATTTGGCAAAGAAGGCAAGAATATACAATGGAGTCAAGACAGTCTCTTCAATAAATGGTGTTGGGAAAATTGGGCAGATATATGCAAAAAAAATGAAACTAGACCACCAACTTACACCATACACAAAAATAAACTCAAAATGGATAAAGACTTAAACATAAGATGGGAAACGATAAAAACTAGAGGAATCCACAGGCAGCAAAATCTCAGACATATGCTGAAGTAATTTCTTCACTGATACATCTCCTAGGGCAATGGAAACTAAAGAGAAAATAAACAAATGGGACTACATTTAAAAAAAAAACACAAAAAACTTTTGCACAGCAAAAGAAACCATCAACAAAACAACAAGAAAGCCCACTGCATGGGAGAACATATTTGCCAATGTTAACACCAATAAGGGTTTAATCTCCAACATTTACAGAGAACTCATACAACTTAACAAAATGAAGACAAACAACCCAATCAAAAATGGGCAATGGGCCTAAATAGATACTTTTTGAAAGAAGACAGAAGGAAGGCCAAGAGACATATGAAAACATTCTTAAAGTCACTAATCATCCGAAAGATGCAAATCAAAATGACAATGAGGTACCAACTCACACCTGTCAGAATGGCTATCATAAACACATGACAAGTGCTGGTGAGGATGCGGAAAAAATGGAACCCTCATGCACTGCTGGTGGGAATGCAGACTGGTGCAGCCACTGTGGAGAACAGTATGGAGTTTCCTCAAAAAATTAAATATGGAACTCCCATTTGATCCCACTTGTAGGCATATATCCAAAGGAACTAGAAACACCAATCAGAAAGGATATATGCACCCATATGTTCATAGCAGCACAAGAAACAATAGCTAAGATTTGGAAACAGCCTAAGTGCTAATCAGCAGATGAGTGGATTAAAAACTTTGGTACATCTACACAATGGAATACTACACTGCAGTAAAAAAGAAGGAATTCTTACCATTTGCAACAGCATGGATGGAACAGGAGAGCATTATGCTAAGTGAAATAAGCCAGTCAGAGAAAGACAAATATCACATGTTCTCACTCATTTATAGAATATAATGAACAACATAAACTGATGAACAAAAACAGATCCAGAGACAGAGAGCTGTCCATCAGACTATCAAACCTCAGATGGAAGGTAGGAGAGGGTGGGTGGAAAGGGGAGAGATCAACCCAAGGACTTGTATGCATGCATATAAGCCTAACCAATGGACACAGACAACATTGGGGTAAGGGAATGAGTGGGAGTGTGGGAGGCAATGGGACGATAAGGACACATATGTAATACCTTAATCAATAAAGAAAAAATTCAAAAAAAAGCTTATACACTATAGGGTGCAAGATTGGTACAATATCTACAAATCAAATAACATGATACACCAGCTTAAAAAAAATGGAGGATAAAGATCATATGATATAAATAGATGCAGGAAAAATATTTTACATAAACAAGCACCAATCCTATCTAATAAAACAGTAATATGCAAATGGACCATCGCTCCAACACAGAATGTGGCCGCCCCCATGTGGTCAAAGATGACCACCACAAGATGGCCAGCAGGGGAGGGCAGTTGTGGGTGACCAGGCTAGTAGGAGAGGGCAGTTGTGGGGGACCCAGGCCTGCAGGGGAGGGCAGTTGGGGGCGGACCAAGGCAGCAGAGGAGGACAGTTGGGGGGGACCAGGCTAGCAGGGGAGGGCAGTTGGGGGAGACCAGGCCAGCATGGGAGGCCAGTTGTGGGGGACCAGGCCAGCAGGGGAGGGTAGTTGGGAGGGACAAGGCCTGCAAGGGAGGGTAGTTGGGGGTGATCAGGCCAACAGGGGAGGGCAGTTGTGGGTGACCAGGCCAGCAGGGGAGGGAAGTTGGGTGGGACAAGGCCTGCAAGGGAGGGCAGTTGGGGGTGATCAGGCCTGCAGGGGAGGGCAGTTATGGATGACCAGGTCAGCAGAGGAGGGCAGTTTGGGGGGACCAGGCCAGGAGGGGAGGGCAGTTGGGGGGGACCAGGCCTGCAGGGGCAGGCAGTTGGGGGGGACCAGGACAGTTGGGGGGGGAAACAGTCCTGCAGGGGAGGGCAGTTGGGGGAACCAGGCCTGCAGGGGATGGCAGCTGGTGGTGACTAGGCCAGCAGGGGAGGGCAGTTAGGGGTGACCAGGCTTGCAGGGGAGGGCAGTTAGGGGTGACCGGGCCAGCAGGGGAGGGCAGTTAGGAGCAACCAGGATGGCAAGGGAGGGAAATTATGGGTGACCAGGCCTGCAGGGTGGGGAAGCTGGGGGTGACCAGGCCGGCATAGGTGGGCATTTGGTGGCGACCAGGCCTACACGGGAGGACAGTTAGGGGTGACCAGGCTATCAAGGGATGGCAGTTAAGGGTGACCCGGCCAGCAGGGGAGGGCAGTTGGGGGCAACCAGGCCTGCAGGAGAGTACAGTTAGGGGTGACCTGACCAGCAGGGGAGGGCAGTTAAGGGTGACCAGGTATGCAGGGGAAGAGCAGTTAGGGACAATTGGGCTGGCAGGGGAGCAGTTAGGCATTGATCAGGCTGGCAGGGGAGTGGTTAGGGGTGATCATGCTGGCAGGCAGAAGCAGTTAGGGGCAATCAGGCAGGCAGGCAGGTGAGCAGTTGGGAGCCAGTAGTCCTGGATTGTGAGAGGGATGTCTGACTGCCCGTTTAGGTCTGAACCAGGTTCGGGCCTAAACAGGCAGTCGGACATCCCTCTAAGGGTCCCAGATTGGAGTGGATACAGGCTGGGCTGAGTGACACACCTCTCCCTCCACCCCCCGTGCATGAATTTCGTGCACCAGGTCTCTAGTTTATGATAATCTCAAAAAGTGGGAATAAAGGGAATATATCTCAACATAATAATGGCCATATATATGACAAACCCATAGCCAATTTAACACTTAAAGGGGAAAAACTAAGTGTTTCCCTTATTAGGGGTGGGGAGCCATTTTTTTCTGCCAAGGACCATTTGTATATTTATAACATCATTTATGAGCCAAATAAATTTATCAACTTAAAAATTAGCTTGCCTGGCTGGTGTAGCTCAGTAGTTGAGCATCAACCTATGAACAAGGAGGTGACGGTTTGATTCCAGGTCAAAGCACATGCCCGGGTTGAGGGCTTGATCCCCAGTGTGGGGGGAGGGCATTCAGGAGGCAGCGGATCAATAATTCTGTCATCATTGATGTTCCTACCTTTCGCTCCCTCTCCCTTCCTCTCTGAAACTAATAAAAATATATTTTAAAAAATTAGTCTGCTACATTTGGTCAAACATTTAATTCACTCACCCCTAATGCCAGACCAAATGATATTGTGGGCCTTATAAGGCCCATAGGCCGGACGTTCCCCACCCTTGCCTTGCATTGTTAAGATCAGTAACAAGGCAGGGATCCACTTTCACCACTCTTATTAAATATAGTTCTGGAAATAATAGCCAGAAAATTCAAACAAGAAGAAGAAATAAAAGGCAGCAAAATTGGAAAGAAAGAAATAAACTATCATTATTTGCAGATGACATGATACTATATATATAGAACTAAAGATTCCACCAGAGCTTATAAGAATGATAAATAAATTCAGTAAAGTAGCAGGATACAAAATAAACATCCAGATTTATACACCAATAATGAACTATAATAAGTAGAAAATAAAAAACCAACTCCATCAAAAAATATAAAATACTTAGGAATAAATTTAACCAGGGATGTGAAAGACCTGTACTCAAAATACTATAAGATCCTAAAGAAAGAAATTGAAAAGGATACAAATAAATGTATTATATACTGTGCTCATGGTTAGGAAGAATTAAAATCATTAAAATCCATATTACCCAAAGCAATTTATAGATTCAATGTAATTGTGAAAATATCAATGGCATATTTCACAGAACTAGAACAAAAAATCCAAAAATATATATTAAACCACTAACGATCCCAAATAGACTCAGCAATCTTGAGAAAGAAGAACAAAGTTATACATATCATGCTACATGATATCAAAGTATACTAAAATGCCATAGCAATCAAAACAGCATGGCACTAGAATAAAAACAGAAATATAGATCAGTAGCACAGAATAGAGAGCGCAGAAATAAACCCAGGCCTTAACGTTAAATTAATATTTGACAAAGAAGGCAAAATTATGCAATTGGGGAAGGACATCTATTCAATAACTGGTGTTTAGAAAACTAGATACATGCAAAAAAAATAAATAAAATCAGAGCACCTTCTTACAGAATATGTAAGAATAAACTCAAATTGATTTAAGATTTAAATATAAGATTAAAATCCATAAAAGGCCAAGAAAAAAATTCAGACAGTAAACTCTCTGACATTTCTCTTAGCAATATTTTCTTCAATATATCACCTTAATAATGGGATTACGTCAAACAAAAAAGTTTTTGCACAGCAAACTATCAACAAAACTAAAGGACAACCTCTTGAATGTGATTTGTCCATGACACATCTGATAAGGGGTTAATATCCAAACTTTATAAAGGTCTCCGACAACTTAACACCGGAAAAACTAACAATCCAATTAAAAAGTGGGCAAAAGACCTGAATAAACACTTCTCCACAGAGGACATACAGATGGCCAGTGGACATATGAAAATATGTTCAACATCTCTAACCATCAGAGAAATGAAAATTACAACCACAATGAGATATTATCTCATACTTTTCAGAAAAGCTATCATCAATAAATTAAAAACAGCTAGTGTTGTCAAGGATGTGCAGAAAATAGAAAACTTGTGCACTGTTAGTGGGAATGAAGACTGGTGAAGCCACTGTGGAGAACAGTATGGAGTTTCCTCAAAAAATTAAAAATGGAACTTCCATTTGACCCAGTAATCCTACTTCTAGGAATATGTCCCAAGAAAACAGAAACACCAATCAGAAAGGATATATGCACCCCTATGTTCATAGCAGCACAAGAAACAATAGCTAAGATTTGGAAACAGCCTAAGTGCCCATCAGCAGATGAGTGGATTAGGAAACTGTGGTACATCTACACAATGGAATACTATGCTGCTGTAAAAAAGAAGGAATTCTTACCATTTGCAAACAGCATGGATGGAATTGGAGAACATTATGCTAAGCAAAATAAGCCAGTCAGAGAAAGATAAATATCACATGATCTCACTCATTTGTGGAATATAATGAACAACATAAACTGATGAACAAAAACAGAACCAGAGTCATAGAAGCATCAAACAGACTGTCCAACTTATGAGGGAAGGCAGGGGGTGAGGGGATAAGAGATCAACCAAAGGACTTGTATGCATGCATATGAGCATAACCAATGGACACAGATCGGGGGCGGGGGTGGGAGGGAGAGGTCAAGGGGTGGGGGAAGAGACATATGTAATACTTTAAACAATAAAGAAATTAAATTTTAAAAAATGGAACTTCCATTTGACCAAGTGATTCCACTTCTGGGAATATATCACAAGAACCCTGAAACATCAGAAAGAATATATGGTTTCCCATCTTATGTTTAAGTCCTTTATCCATTTTGAGTTTGTTTTTGTGTATGGTGTAAGTTGTTGGTCTAGTTTCATTTTTTGCATGTATCTGTCCAATTTTCTCAACACTATTTACTGAAGAGACTTTCTTGACTCCATTGTATGCTCTTGCCTCCTTTGTCAAATATTAGTTGAACATAATGGCTTGGGTCTACTTCTGAGTTCTCTGTTCTGTTCCATTGGTCTATATGTATGTGCTTGTGCCAGTACCAGGTAGTTTTGAGAACAGTGGCTTTGTAATATAGCTTGACTAGAGGCCCAGTGCACGAATTCATGCATGGGTAGGGTCCCTCTGGGTGGCCTATAGGGATCGGGCTGAAACCTGCAGTCCAACACCACCTGCAGCTCCTTCCTGCCGCTCCCGCTCACCCCGGTCCCACTCTGCCTGCTGCGGGTTCACAACCAACCAGTCCCAATTGGGAGAGGCTCACGCTGCCACAGCAGTGCTTGCCAGCCATGAGCCCTTCATCTGGCATCCTCCCAAGGGGAGTGGCCTGTGGGATCGGGCTGAAACCGGCTCTCTGATATCCCCCGAGGGGTCCTGGATTGTGAAAGGGCACAGGCCAGGCTGAGGGACCCCACTGGTGCACGATTGGCCTGGGGAGGGACTGTGGGAGGGCTCTAGGGCATGTCTGGCCCATCTAGCTCAGTCCAGATCAGCCAGACCCCAGCAGCAAGCTAAACTACCAGTCAGAGCATCTGCCTCCTGGTGGTCAGTGCACATCATAGTGTTGGTCGACCAGTTGACTGTCTGCCCCCTGGTGGTCTGTGCACGTCATAGTGAGTGGTTGAGCAGCCTTAGCATATCATTGGCATATTACACTTTGATTGGTTGTTCAGTTGTTCTGCTGTTCGGTCTATTTGCATATTACCATTTTATTATATAGGACTAGAGGCCCAGAGTGCGAAATCATGCGAGACCCAAAGTCTCTCCTGCCACTGCCGCCACAGGACCCAGAGTCCCTACCGCCGCTGCCATGGGACCCAAGAATGCACCTCCTGGTGACTGGTCATTTGGTCGTTCCAGCGTTCCAGCCACTGGCTTTTTATAATATATATATCTGGTATTGTGATCCCTCCAACTTTGTTCTCAGGATTGCTGAAGCTATTTGGGGTCATTTTTTATTCCATATGAATTTTTGGAGAGTTTGTTCTAGGTCTGTGAAGTATGCCATTGGTGTTTTAATGGGGATTTTATTGAATCTATAGATTGCTTTGGGTAGTATGGACATTTTAATGATTTTGATTCTACCAATCCATGAACACGGTATAATCTTCCATTTATTTATATCTTCTTCTATCTCTTTTTGAAATGCCCTGTAGTTCTCTGAGTACATGTCTTTTACCTCTGTGGTTAACTTCATTTGTAAGTATCTTAATTTTTAGTTGCAATGGTAAATTGGATTGATTGTTTAGTTTCTCTTTCTGTGAGTTCATTGTGGGTATATAAAAAAGCCATAGATTTCTGTGTGTTAATTTTATATCCAGCTACATTGCCGAATTCATTTATTAAGTCTGGTAGTTTTTTTATGGAATCTTTAGGGTTTTCTATGTACAATATCATGTCATCTGTGAATAATGAGAGTTTTACTTCCTCCTTTCCAACTTGGAGGCCTTTTATTTCTTCTTCTTGTCTGATCACCATGGCTAGGACTTCAGGTACTATGTTGAATATGAGTAGTAAAAACAGACATCCCTGTCTTGTTCCTGTTCTAAGTTGAAACGGTTTTAGTTTTTTCCCATTGAGTATGATGTTGGCTTTAGTTTGTCATATAAGGCTTTTATCATGTTGAGGTATGATCCCTCTATTCCAACTTTGCTGAGAGTTTTTATCAAGGAAGGGTGTTGGATTTTATTAAATATTTTTTCTGTGTCTATTGATATGACCATATGATTTTTGTCTTTCAATTTGTTTATGTGATGTATCAGGTTTACTGATTTGCAAGTAGTGTACCAGTCTTGTTTCCCTGTAATAAGTCCCACTTGGTCATGGTGTATGATCCTTTCTTTTATTGCTGGATCTCATTTGCTAATATTTTGTTGAGGATTTTTGGAATCTATATTAATCATGGATATTGGCATTTAATTCTCTTTCTTTGTAGTGTCTTTATCTGGTTTTGGAATTAGGATAATACTGGCCTCTTAAAAAGAGCATGGAAGTGTTCCTTCCTCTTGGATTTTTTGGAATAGTTTGAGAAGAATAGGTCTTAGTTCTTTGAATATTAGGTAAAATTTCCCTCTGAAGCCACATTTACCGCTGGACACAGACTTTTGTTTGCTGGGAGTTTTTGATTACTGCTTCGACTTCATCAGTTGTCATTGGCCTATTTAGATTTTCTGATTCAACCTGATTCAGTTTCGGGAGATTGTATTTTTCTAGGAATTTGTCCATTTCATCCATGTTGTGCAGCTTGTTGGCATACAGTTGTTCATAGTATTTTCTTACAATCCTTTATATTCCTCTGGTGTCAGTGGTTACTTCTCCAATTTCATTTCTGATTTTATTTATTTGGGATCTTTCTTTTTGTTTCTTGATGTGTATGGCTAATGGTTCATCAATCTTGTTTACCCTTTCAAAAAAAAAGAGCTTTTGGTTTCATTGATTTTTGTATTGTTTCTTTAGTCTCTATGCCATTTATTTCTACTCTAATCTTTATTCTTTCCTTCCTTGTATGTACTCTGGGCTTTTCTTGTTGTTCTCTTTCAATTTTTTACGTTGTAGGGTTAGATAATTTATTTTTAATTTTTCTTGTTATTTTTTAGTTAGTCGTATAGTGCTATGAACTTCCTTCTCATGACTGCTTTTACTGTGTTGCAGAGATTTGAGGTTGTTGTGTGTTTATTTTCATTTGTTTCCGGAAAGATTTTATTTCTTTCTTGATCTCATTGGTAACTCATTAAGTGTTTAATAACGTGCTATTTAGCCTCCATTTGTTTGAATGTTTTTGTGTGTTTTTACTTTTGTTGATTTCTACTTTCATTCCACCATGATCTATGAAGATGTTTGATATGATCTAATTCTTCTTGAACTTGTAGAGACTTGTTTTGTGTCCTAACATGTGGTCTACCTTTGTGAATGACCCATGTGCACCTGAGAAAAATGTATATTCTGAAGCTTTGGGATGAAATGTTCTATAAATGTTAATGAAATCCATCGGATCCAGTGTGTTGTTTAGAGTCACTGTTTCCTTGTTCAGTTTTTGTCTGGAAGATGTATCCAGTGAAGTCATTGGGGTATTAAAGTCAACTACTATGACTGTATTGTTGTTAATCTCTCTGTTAAAGACCTATAGAAGTTAATTTATTATTTAGATGCTCCTATATTGGGTACATACATGCTTACCAGGGTTATATCTTATTGTTGAATCGATCCCTTTAGTATGATGTAGTGACTTTTGTCTCTTGTGATGGCCTTCATTTTGAAGTCTATTTTGTCAGATATGAATATTGCTACCCTGGCCTTTTCTTTGTTTGTTTCCATTTGCATGAAAACTTTTCCCCATGCCCTCACTTTCATCCTGCTTTGAGGTGGGTTTCTTGTAGACAGCATATAGTTGGGTCATTTTTTTTCCCATTCAGCTACCCTGTATCTTTAATTGGACCATTTAATCCATTTACATTTAAGGTTATTATTGATAGGTACTTATTATTTTTAAATACATTTTTATTGATTTCAGAGAGAAAGGGAGAGGGAGAGAGAGATGGAAACATCAATGATGAGAGAGAATCATCGACCAGCTGCCTCCTGCACCCCCCCCCACTGGGGATTGAGCCCACAACCCAGGCACGTGCCCTTGACCAGAATCGAACCCAGGACCCTTCAGTCCACAGACCGACGCTCTATCCACTGAGCCAAACCGGCTAGGGCTATAGGTACTTATTTATTGCCATTTTAATTCTGTATGTGCAGGTTTCTCTATTCCTTCTTCTCTTTACAGCAGTCCCTTTAGCCTTTCTTGTAATGCTGGCTTGGTGGTGATGAACTCCTTTCGCCTTTTTTTTTTTATTATTAATTGGGGAAGCTGTTTATTTCACCATCTATTTTGAATGATAGCCTTGCTGGATATAGTAATCTTAGTTCCAGATCCTTGCTTTCTATTACCTTGATTACTTCATGCCATTCCCATCTGGCCTGTAGAATTTCTGATGAGAAATCAGGTGTCAGCCTCATGGGAACTCCTTTGTAGGTAACAGTTTGCTTTTCTCTTGCTTCCTTCAAGATTCTCTCTTTGTCATTAATTTTTGGCATTTTAAATATGGTGTGTCTGAGCCTTGGCCTGTTTGGGTTCTTCTTGCTTGGGACTCTCTGTGCCACCTGAACTGATGTTACTTTTTCCTTTACCAGGTTAGGGAAGTTTTCTGCTATTATTTCTTCAATCACATTCTCTATCTCTTTTTCCCTTTCTGCCTCTTCTGTGTCACACCTATTATTCAAATATTGTTAAATTTCATGTTGTTCCACATCTACCTTATGCTGTCATCCTGTTTTTCAATTTTTTTTATTTTTTGTTCTCTGATTGAGTGATTTTTCAACCCTGTCTTCTAATTCACTGATACAATCCTCAGCTTTCCCTAATCTGCTGTGTATTCCTTCCAATGTGTTCTTTATTTGTGCTAGATCATGCTTTATTTATGTTTCATAGTTACTATATTTTTTCTCATGCTGTTGAGCATTTTTACCATCATTACTCTGACCTCTACATCAGATAAATTTCTTATCTCCATTTCATTTATCTCTTCTTCTGGAGAATTCTCTTGTTCTTTCATTTGGGTTTTTTTTTATCTCCCCATTTTGGCTGCCTGTTTTTGTTTGAGACTATGTATTAGGTAGATCTGCTATGCCTGTCAATCTCTAGTGCAGGACAGCATCAAAAACTGTTTCTGACTAATTAGATGAGGCAAACACTCAAAGACTCCAAAGACCACCTCTGCCTTCAGACTGATAGGATTCTGTCTTGAATAGCCCTCAGGCAATTGTCCACAGGTGTGGTGAGAGTTTTTTTCAGCAGGGCTTGGGCAATTGCTTCTGCCTGGAGTTTAATTGTTATTCTGTCTCTTAATGGGCCTCAGAAACTCTGCACTGTGGGGAAAGGTGTTTTTTAATAGGGTGGGTCAACTGTCTTCCCCCCAAGGAAAGCCACCTGGATAGCAAATATCTGTGTGAGAAAGATGACCTCCATAGCATGAAAGAATGACTCAACACAGGAAACTGTGATGTTGATGTTTGCCTTCTGAGATTTAACCCCAGAGATCCTGATGCTGGCTTTTGCTCACACAGCTCCAGTCTCCTCTGCCCTCTCTCTGCTGGAGCATAAGGTGATTTGCTCCACAGGAAATTTTGTGTGTTGGCCCTTTAAAAGGGTGCCTGCATTTCCAGCTGTCTCTCCTTGGCAGATAGCAACCTTGCTACTTTCACAACCAGATGTTATGTGGGTACCTTCTCAGGTCTGGTGCTCTCTGATGGAGGGCCCAGCTTGGGGATTAGACCCCAGAGTTCTCAGTGGCAACTCCCCATAGCTGACATATCTCTCCGGAACTTCAGTTGTTGTCTGTGGGAGCCGGGCCAGCCCTTTCATGCCTCCACTCCTCCTTCCAGTCTCTTTGGCAGTGATGGCGAACCTATGACACACGTGTCAGCACTGACACGCGTAGCCATTTCTGCTGATGCGGCCGCATGCCGAAGATGAAACATTTGCTGATCCTGAGGATGAAACTTTTGCGAAAAAATGTTTTTTTCTCAAAGTGACACACTACCCGAGTTATGCTCAGTTTTTTGGCGAAGTTTGACACACCAAGCTCAAAAGGTTGCCCATCACTGCTCTATGGGGTCTCTATTTTCTGTCTTCAGTTATCAGGGTTCTCTCCAGTGAGTCATAAGTTGCTAATCCAGGGAGTTTTTCTGTATTTTAGTTGTAGTTCCAATTTGGTCCTAGGAACGTGTCCATGCAGCATCCACTTTTTCTGCTGCCATTTTTAATCCCTCCTTTGTGATAATTTTAAAAAGTACCCTTTTCTTTTAGGAAAAATAGATGTATCACCATGCCAGAACATATTGATGGTGTACCCTTGTGCAGGACACAAACTGCACAATCATACATAGCTGCCTTTGCCTTTGAGTAGATTTGAAGTGCTAAATATGAAAATATTGCAGCCAATGATATCATGTATAGGACAGGGCTGTGCTTGAGGCCTAGATATTGCAGAAAAATGTCATGGCTGGCCCCAGGGTAACATAGTTTATATTGGTAGCCCAATGCTGAGAAGTTTAACCTACTTAGATGGGATAAACATGAAAAATAATATAGGACCAGAGACTGGGACTGCTCGTGTCACAGATGCCTACCTGAAGACCACACATATCATCAATCAAGACAAAAATATGGCTACCAAGCAGATCTCAAATGATATATATTCTCTACATATTCTCTCACACTATGAACAATAAACAATAAGCTTCTCTGCCCTTACTCACTCAGGGTTATTGCTGACTTAGTACTCCCAGATTAATAGCATTACTAATTTCTTCCCTGAACACTTTTTAAAAAATATATGTCTATTATTGATTTCAGAGAGGAAGGGAGAGGGAGAGAGAGATAGGAACATCAATGATGACAGAGAATCATTGATCAACTGCCCCCTACATGTCCCACACTGGGGATCAAGCCCACAACCAGGGCATGTGCCCTGACCAATAACTGAACTGTGACCTCCTGGTTCATAGTCAATGTTCAACCACTGAGTCATGCCCACCAGGCCAGGCCTTCCCAAAACTCTTGATGATAAAATTAAATGACTAAAGGAAGTTCTAACATCCCAGCTAGGTTTTGTCACTTTGTTGTTTTGAGTGGGTGGAATAAGCTGGCTTAGGTGAAATAAAAAATGTAAGTATGAAGAAGAAAAAGAAAATACTAACAAGATGGCATAGACTTGAATTTCCTTATTACTCCCCTGTTAATATAACCAAATGCCCTAGAAATGACTCAACAGAAATTACTTTTAAAAAGACTCTGAAAGCTGGAAAAAAAATTAGTCAAATGACCTAAGAATTTGAGGTACAACAATGCAGTGAGTTCCGTGAGTTTACTCTTTGTCTATCATGTATCCATTGACTTGGTCTTAGAGGTCTGAAAGCAAGAATCATCAAATGACCTTAAGGAGAAGTAGGACAAAATGGGACATTAGAGGATGCTGAGCTTACCCCCTCCAAAGAACACATCAAATGTGTACTTATATTTAGAGCAATTCCTCCTCAGAGATAACTGAGGGCCAATTGAATAGCTTCAGTACAACAAACATGAGAGAGAGAGACCTCATAGAGAATTTTGGGGGAAGTATAAGAGGTCTTCAGGAGCTGAGGAAAAACTCTAAGAACAGAGGACTCTGTGAGTGCCAGTGTTTACATTTCAGCTGTACTTAGAAAGCTAGAGGGAGCTTTATCCTGTTGCAGTGGTCAACCTGCAGGGTCGTTATAACTTGTCTCCAGACACCTCTACCATAGTTAGCTAGAGCAGGAACATGAGAGTGCCAGAGTGCATATGCACAGGGCTCCTCTACCTTGAAATTGATTCACTGGGTACAGCAAAGTGCTGGTACACATACCCACTGGGCTATTTATCCATATAGGCCCACCCAGAGAAAATGCAGAACTATCAGGGTGATGTGGTACCTGCACATAGAGCTGCCCCATTTAGAAAAAGTGAAAAACCAGCAGGACACAGCTGCATGTGCACATAGTGGTACCTCTCCCAGGGAAAGTCTAATACTAACAGGGAGGGCACTGCAGTGCCTGCACACAGGGCATCCCTTTCAAGAGAAAGGGCAGAACTGGTTGGGTGCTACTGCATATGCACATAAGGCTGCCCACCCAGTAAAAGTGTAAAACTAGTGGGTAACTGCTGCATAGGCATTTAAGACTGCTCCACCCAAAGAGAATGCAAAACTACCAAAGCATTGTGGTAAATGCACAAAGGACTGTCTGATATAAAGAAAATGTGGAACTAGTAGGGTTTGTGACACACACACTCTCTCTCTCTCTCTCTCTCTCTCACACACACACACACACACACACACACACACACACACACGGAAGCCCTGTCCAGACCAAGCTCAGAGAACAGACATTTAAAGCAACCAGGTGTGCCATGTACACACTGGGCTGCCATGCCCCAATCATAAGGTAAGGCAGAATGCATACATCAGGCTTCCCCACTCTGATTTCATTCTGACCATCTATAGCCTGAACAACAGGGAGCTACCACACATGAATGTACACCAGGCTGCTCCAACTGGAACCTATACCTTCTGGCCAGTTGGCACACCAGGCACTACACAAGACTGCTCCAACACCAACCAGCCTACTCAAACCATCCTGGATTCCATATTTATAGAAGTCACTTCTACACGAAACCTTTTATTTAAGATTGAGATAGACAGCTATATCCTCTAACTCAGTGGTTCTCAACCTTTCTAATGCCGCGACCCTTTAATACAGTTCCTCATGTTGTGGTGACCCCCAACCATAAAATTATTTTTGTTTCTACTTCAAAACTATAATTTTGCTACTTTTATGAATCATAATGTAAATATCTGTGTTTTCCGATGGTCTTAGGCGACCCTGCTAGCAGTTCTCAACCTGTGGGTCGCGACCCACAGGTTGAGAACCGCTGCTGTAGAGCCTAAGACCATCGGAAAACACAGATATTTACATTATGATTCATAAAAGTAGCAAAATTACAGTTTTGAAGTAGCAACAAAAATAATTTTATGGTTGGGGGTCACCACAACATGAGGAACTGTATTAAAAGGTCACGGCATTAGAAAGGTTGAGAACCACTGCTCTAACTCATAGGTGAAACACACACACTCACACACACTCTCTCTCTCTCTCTCTCTCTCACACACACACACACACACACACACACACACACACACACACACAATGGGGAAATGGAAGAATATGCCACAAATAAAGAAAAAGAAACCCAGAGGGAAAACTCTGATGAAATACAGATCAGTTGTTTTCATGAGAAAGAAGTCAAAGAAACTGTCATCAGGATGCTCGATACACTTGAGAGTAGACTGAAAGAACTCAGAGTGAAACTCAACAAAAAGTTAGAAAATATAATAAAAAAGCAATCACAAATGTAGACTACAATAATTGAAATGAAAAATACTTTAGAAGGTTTTGAGAGCAGATAAGTTAATACATAACAGATTAGCAACCTAGAAGACAGTATAGTGGAAATCACCTAATCAGAACAACAAAGTGAGAAATTAAATTTTTAAAAAAATAGTGAAATATAAGGGACCTATGAGACAACATCAAGCACTCTAACATTTGCATTATAGGGATTCTAGAAGCAGAAGAGAGAGAGGAAAGGGCAGAAAGTGTATTTTCAGAAATAATAGCTGAAAACTTTCCTAATCTGGAGAAAGAGCCATACTTTATGTATCACTTGACAATTCCAGGTTTCATTGAGTTCTCCCTTTTGGACCCTCTAAAAAATTTCTTATCCCCAAAACCAATTCCCTGGCCAATTTCTCCTTCTTGCATCTGCTCTCACCCTTCCTCCAAGCTCTCCAAACACCTCAGTACATGAACATGAAAAATAATATAGGACCAGAGCCTGGGACTGCTCGTGTCACAGATGCCTACCTGAAGACCACACATATCATCTTAGGAAAAGGAACTAAATGAAATGGAAGCAAGCAATTTATCAGATAGAGATCAATTTAGTTTATAAGGATGCTAAATGGTTGAGAAAGAAGAACAAAGTTAGAGGAATCATGCTACCTAATATCAAACTACACTACAAGGCCACAGTAATTAAAACAGCATGGTACTGGCATAAAACAGATATATAAATCAATGGAACAGTGTAGAGTATGAAACAAAATTAGTTGGCTTCCAGTCAAGATGGAGGAGTAGGTAAATGCTGTACTTGCCTCCTCCAACAATCATATTCAAATTACAACTAAACCACATAACAACCATCATTGTGTACCACCTGAAGTCTATAGCTAAACAGAAGTCCTATAAGTAATGTTATACAGATGATTCCACATTAATACTGATAAGAGGGGCAGGGACACGAAACAATCCGCTCCCACACCCACACGTTGGGGTTAAAAATCAAAAGGAATTTCGGGGATTCAACATGGTGACAAGCAGGACTGGAGTGAGACTGAGAGTGTGAGTGAGTGTAAGGGAGAGTGTGGGGTTGTGATTGTGGGAGGGCATCTTTCTGGGGAAGCGGATCTAGCTCTCTGGGTGGAGGAGCTGCTGGCCTCAGCCTGATGCTTGGCAGGACACTTCTCTCTGCTTGAGAGAATGTAGCTCACCATTTTGAGGGAGCTTCAGGATCCTTTGAGGGAGGACCCTGCTCCAGCTGTCCCAGGCCATGGTGGGAAGTGCATTGCCCCTTGCCTGAAACCCAAAGCCCCCAACACACAGATTATCCATAGAAGCTCTGTGTGTCTGATCTGTGGGTCTTGGGGGACTGGCTGGCAAATTTGCCAGGTATTGTGTGGGCCTTGCCCTGCCATGTTGCTGAGCTGGGCATGTGGACAGCCCTGTAGCCTCCACCAGCAGAGAGGCATTTGGCCTAGCCTTACCAATGGAGAAGCACCCTGCACTAGTGGAGAGGCACCTGGCCCAGCCTATACCCTGCACCAGTGGAGAAGCATCTGGTCTTCCCCAAACCCGCATGAGTGGAGCACCTGACCTGCCCCAACACCTTGACAAGAGGCCTTCCTGGACACGGGGACCTGCTGCCTTGACTCAGCACGCCTAACCCAATGCCCCTGGATGACTGGCCGTGCTGTTTCTTAGAAGTGGCCTAATGCCCTCTGAGCCCTCTGATGAACATACCTGCCACAGTGACCCAGAACACCTCATAGGGTGTCTCCAGAAGATCAGATCCAAATCTGTGACCTGGAGTGATCAGTTGCCACAGCTAGGCACATATTAATTAATACAAAGGGACAGCCAAAATGGGGAGACAGAAAACAGACCCCAAATTAAATAACAGGAAGAATCTTAGGAAAAGGAACTAAATGAAATGGAAGCAAGCAATTTATCAGATAGAGATCAAATTAGTTTATAAGGATGCTCAAGGTTGAGAAAGAAGAACAAAGTTAGAGGAATCATGCTACCTAATATCAAACTACACTACAAGGCCATAGTAATTAAAACAGCATGGTACTGGCATAAAACAGATATATAAATCAATAGAACAGTGTAGAGAGCCCAGAAATAAACCCACACCTTTATAGTCAATTAATATTTGACAAAGGAGGCATAAACATACAATGGACTAAAGATAGTATATTCATTAAATGAGGAAACTTGGACAGATACATGCAAAAAAACTGAAACTAAACCACCTTCTTACACTGCACACAAGAATAAACTCAAATGGATTAAAAACTTAAATGTTAGACCCAAAACCATAAAAACTCTAGAAGAAAACACAGACAGTAAAATATCAGACATTTTTCCTAGCAATATTTTTTCTGCTATATCTTCTCAGTCAAGGAAATAAAAGAAAAAAGAAACAAATGGGATAACATCGAACTAAAGAGTTTTTGCACAGCAAAAGAAACCACCAACAAAATGGAAAGACAACCCACTGAATGGGAGAACATATTAGTCAATGATACATCTGATAAGGGATTAATATCCAAAATGTATAAAGAACTTACAGAACTCAATACCAAAAGATCCCCAAACAATCCAATTAAAAAATGTCCAAAAGACCTGAATAGATATTTCTCCAAAGAGGATATACAGATGGACAATAGACATATGAAATGATGATCAATGTCACGAATTATCAGAGAAATGCAAATTAAAACCACAATGAGATATTACCTCATACCTGCCAGAAAGGCTATCATCAACAAATTAGCAAGCAACAAGTGTTGGCGAGGATGTGAAAAAAAAGAGGACCCTAGTGTACTGTTGGTGGGAATGCAGATTTGTGCATACACTGAGTAAAATGGTATAGAGGTACCACAAAAACTTAAAAATTGAACTGCCTTATGACCCAGCTCTTCCACTTCTGGGAATTTATTTGAAGAATCCAAAAACACTAATTTGAAAGAATATATGTACCCCATCTTCATTGCAGCATTATTTACAATAATCAAGATTTGGAAGCTGGCCTGGTGTCTTTCAGAAGATGAATGGATTAAAAATCTGTGGTATAAAAAACAAAAACAAAAACAAAACAAAACAAAAAAAGCTATGGTACATTTACACAATGCCATGAAAAGGAAGAAAAGTTTACCCTTTGTGACATCATGGATATACCCGGAGACCATTATGCTAAGTGAAATCAGCTGGTCAGAGAAAGACAAGTACCATTTGATTTCACTCATATATCGAATTTAATGAACAAACTGAACTACCAATCAAAATAGAGACAGACTCATAGATAGAGAGCAGGCAGGCAGCTCTGGTGTGGGGGGAGTCTTGGGGAGTGAAGGGATTGAGCAAAAATAATAAAAAGAGAGAACTCATGGACATGGGCAACAATGTGGTAATTGCAGGTGGAAGGGTGTGGGTGTGGACAAAAGAGGGCATAGAGTGGATAAATGGTGATGGAGAAAATAAAATAAATTAAAACAACAACAAAATGGATGTTTAAGGAACTTAATGAGAACAACAGCAGGAAAAAGTATATAGAAACTATGAAATATTATCACTCAGAAATGAAGAATACCATATGTGAAATACAGAATACACTGGAAGTAATAGCCAGTAGGCTGGATGAAGCAGTAGATTGGATCAGTGAATTAGAAGACAAGATAGAAAAATATCACTCAAACAGAATAGCAGAAAGCAAAAATAATTAAAAAGCAAATGGATAGTTTAAGGGAACTTTGGGACACCATGGAAAGTGCATCATAGGGTTACCATCTGCATCATAGGGTTGGTTACCAGAAGGAGAAGAAAACAAGCATGTGATAGAAAACCTCTTTGAAGAAATAGTGATAGTAAATTTCCCTAGCCTTGTGAAGGAAAATACCATACAAGTTCAGGAAGCACAGAGAGTCACAATTAAGATAAACCAAAGAGACCCACACCAAGACATACCATAATTAAAATGACCAAGATTAAAAACAAAAAGAGAATCTTAAAAGAAGCAAGAGAGAATCAGTTACTATAAGGAAGTTCCCAAAGACAGTCTGCTGATTTCTCAACAGAAACACTTCAGGCCAGAAGGGATTGGCATGAAATATTCAAAGTAATGAAAATCAAGAAAAGTGCAAGCAACACTGCTCTATCTATCAAGGCTATCAGTTAAAAAATCAAAGGTGAAATAAAGAGCTTCCCAGACAAACGTATACTAAAGGAGTTCATTACCACCAAACCAGCATTGCAAAAAATGCTAATGGAACTGCTTTAAGAAGAAGAGGGAGGAACATAGGCATAAAGATGAAAAATGGCAATAAATAAGTACCTATTAATAATATATTCAATCAATAGATATAAGGTAGCCAAATGAATAAGAAAACACAACCCATAAATATGCTTTCTACAAGAGACCCACTTCAGAACAAAAAATACACACAGGCTGAAAGTAAAGGGATGTAAAAAAAAATTCCATACAAATGGAAATGAAAAAAACCTGGGGTAGAAATATTTATATCTGACAAAATAGACTTCAAAAAAAGACCATAAAAGAGACAAAGAAGGTCCCTACATAATAATTAAGGGATTGATACAACAAGAGGATAGGACCCTTAAAATCATATACGCTCCCAATATTGGAGCACATAATCTTGGTGAACTGTAAAGGAGAAAGCAACGGCAATACAGCCATAGTGGGGGACTTTCACACCGCAGTGTCATCAATGGTTAGATCTTCCAGACAAAAAATCAACAAGGAAACAGTGACTTAAATGACACACTAGATTAGATGGATTTAATTGATATTTACAGAACATTTCATCCCAAAGAAGCAGAATATACATTCTTCTCAAGTGCACATGAGTTATTCTTAAAGATAGACCACATGTTAGGATGCAAAATAAGTCTTAACAAATTCAAGAAGTTTGAAATCATAAAAAGCATCTTCTCGGACCATAATAGCATAAAACTATAAATCAACCACAATAAAAAGCTCAAAAACTATTCAAACACATGGAAGCTAAATAGCATTTTATTAAACAATGAATGGGTTATCAATGAGATCAAAGAATAAATTAAAAATAACCTGGAAACAAATGAAAATGAAAACACAAACATCCAAAATCTACTGGACACAGGGAAAGAAGTCCTGAGAAAGTTCATAGTGTTACAAGCCCATCTCAAGAAGCAAGAAAAATCTCCAGTAAAAAATGTCACCCTACACCTAAAAGAATTGGGAAAAAGAACAGTAGAAAAAGCTGAGAGCAAGTAGAAAGAAAGAAATAATAAAGATCAGAGCAGAAATAAATGACATAAAAATGAAACAAAAACAAAAAACAGCACAAAATATCAATGAAACAAAAACCTGTTTCTTTGAAAGTATAAACAATATTGATAAACCTTTAACCAGACTTACCAAGAAACAAATAAAGAGGACCCAAATAAATAAAATCAGAAATCAAAGAGGAGAGGTAACAACTGATATCACAAAAATACAAATGTTTGTAAGAAAATATCACAAACAACTATGTGCCAACAAAAATGACAACCTAGGCAAAATGGACAAATTCCTAGAAACATACAATCTTCTAAGACTGAATCAGGAAAAAGTGGAACACCTGAATAGACCAATAACAACTAGTGAAATCGAAGCAGTAATAAAAAATAAAAAATATATAAAATATAAACCTCCCAGGAAACAAAAGTCCTGGACTGGATGGCTTCACAGGTGGATTTTACCAAACCTTCAAAGAAGAACTAACACCTATCCTCCTCAATCTTTTCCAAAATCTCCAACAGGAAGGAAGACTTCCAAGCTCTTTTTATTAGGCCAATGTTATCCTGATACCATAACCAGATAAAGACACAACAAAGAAAGAAAATTATAGACAAATATCCCTGATGAACATAGATGCTAAAATTTTCAACGAAATATTAGCAAATCAGATCCTGCCATGCATTAAAAAAATCTTACACCATGATCAAGTGCAATTTATTCTGGAGACACAAGGTTGGTCCAATATTTGCAAATCAATAAATGTGTTACATTACATAAACAAAATGAAAAATAAATATCACATGATCATATCAATAGATTTAGAAAAAGCATTCAATAAACTCCAGCATGCATTCATGATAAAACCTCTTAGCTAAGTGAAATACGTCAGACAGAGAAAGACAAATACCATGATTTCACTTACAGGTGGAATCTAAAGAACAAAATAAACAAACAAAATAGAAACAGACTCATACAGAGAACAGATTGACAGTTATCAGATGGGAGGGGGCTTGGGTGACTGGGTGAAAAATATGAAGGATTAAAAATTACAAATTGGTTGTTTCAGAATAGACAGATATATGTAGATTACAGCATTGGGAATATAGTCAATTATATTATAACTGTTTATGGGGTCAGGTGGGTACTTGAAACATTGGGAGGAACACTATGTAAAGCACATGATTTTCTAACCACTATGCTGTACATCTGAAACTAATACAGAATGATGTTGAATATCAAATGTAATTGAAAAATAAAAAAGGAATTAACTATTGATATGGACAACATCTTAGATGAAAGTGAAGGTAATGATGTTTAGGGAGAAGAATGCCAATCTCAGTAAGGTATCAATTGCATGATACCATTTATGTATGTAATATTTGTGAAGTAACATAATTATACATATGGAAAATATATTGGTTGCTCTGGGCTATGGACAGGGAGAGAGGGTGTGGGCATAGTTATAAAGTGGTAGCATAAGGGGCCAATAGTACCTGTGGTTATGGTACTATTATCTATCTTGATAGGTGGTGATTACACAAAGCTATATGTGCTTTAAAATTGCTCAGAGCTATAAATACACACATTCATATGTAACTGGGGGCATGTGAATAGCTCCATGGATTCTATCAATATTATTTCCTTGATTGTGACATTGTACTATAGTTACACAAGATGTTAAAGGAGACTGAGTGAAGGGTGCTTGGGACTTCCATATTTCTTTACACATTCCTATAAATCCAATTGTTTCAAAATGAAAAGTCAAAATGAATATAAAAATTTAAGAAATTTTAAAAATTTAGAAAGCAAATGCTGTCTTTGGATTTTTTGGGCCCTTGAAACTTTGTAAGTTCTGGTGTGGTAAAAATACATTCATCTAAGGGGGGACAAAATAAATATTTTGCATGACAGGTGTAAGATATAACTAAGATGGGTGAAATTTAACTACCTAAATAAAAACTTCCTTGACCCTTTCTAACTCTTAGCAGTGGTAGTGCGGTGGTGGTGGTGATGGTGGTAATGGTATTGAAATAAAGATGGTTCCTTCTGAGATGTCTGCCAGGCACCTGACCAAGCAGCTCAACTGGTGACTCCCTTTCCAATGTGCCAGTAATGATAAGCTATTCATGCTAGCAGTACTGCAATGAGGAATAAAAAACCTCAAATGCAAATTTCAAAAAAATCAGTTAATTCCTACATAAAACAGAAATAAAACTCATCCTTATAAATTAACTTAACCACGGGCCAGGCACTGAGCTATGTGATTTATACTTATTCATTCCTTTAATATATATCACTACCTTATGAAATGGAGAACACTCCTTTTTTTCATATATATGAAGAAACTGACTAAAAGCATTGCTGTTACTTGCCCAAGGTCTCACATACTCAGCTGGGAAGATGTAGAATGAGGGCTGGTACATAAATGTGTACCAATCTGTAAAATGTTTCCCCAAAAAGTAAAATAATACAATGGATGCAAAAGTTACTTTTTTGAAGACTATAAACACATAGGGATTAAAAAAATAAAGCAGGCTGTAAGGTCCTTGTAATGTGCTTGTTTTTTGAATAATATATTCTTAATACTATGGTTGTTTTTGTGTGCACAGATATTCACATACATCAGAACGATGGCTTGGATGGATGGGATGGGTGAAGAATGTCAAACCTGTGACATGTTAAATTGGAAAGCTTTCTCTTGAGAGAAGCAAGTAACCCAAGCCATGGGTAGCACAACTATCTTGCAAGTAACAATCCACAACCCGGGTGCTATTGGAAAATTGAATTTCCCCTTTCAATAAAAATAATTGTAGACAATAGTCTGGAATGCACCTGTAGCATTCATCTTGGTAAAAAGAGATAGCACTTGTCACTTTACCTCTGGCAACCTCCTTTAAGAACTTTCCCCTCTACTTAATTACAGAGCTAATGAGAACTTTCAGGGGGTAAGTAAGCTTCTGAAACTGGTGAATGCTTGAAGTAAGGAAAAAAGTTCACTCTCCAGAAAAAAAGAACTTCACAGTGGGAGAGCCTCTGTCTGCCAGTGTTGCTTCTGAGCTGTTTCTGAAACACTGCACCATACTTGGAGCTACTGGGATGCGCCAAACAGCTGTCATATATCTCTGGGATCACCATACCCAAGAGTCTCTGTGTTTGTTGAATTTTCACTGCCTGATTCTTTGTCTTTACCTTTGGATTTATTTAGTAATTACACATATTGGAAAAAGCATCTATCCAGGAGTCTGGAGAAGGGACTTTAGTTAGCTTTATGCTAGAGAGATCAAGCTCTAAAACAAGACTGGATTTAGCAGGAAGTAGAGGGTTGAAATCCTGTCTCTAATACTTAGTAGTTGTCAGAACTTTGTAAATTATTTAAACTTTCAGTATTTACCTCATGGAGCTGTTGTGAAGACTGAGTAACTGGTGCATAGTGTAAGAGTATAGTAGTTGTACATTATTATTATTATTATTATTATTATTATTATTATTATTATTTTAAAGAGTGCCTTTGACCAAAGTTTATCTCTCTGGGCACCCACACCTATGAAACAAGAATCTTGAAATGCACAAGGTCTTGAGTGTCTTTCCTGATCTAATGGTGACAGATAAGTTTTGGAGTAAAGAAAAGTGAGACAGTACATATGAGGTTCTCTTGCTAACTTTATTTGAGACTGTTAGCAGTCTGTCTCTTCCTCCTGAATGTATGAGCAGAACCCAGAGGTAAGTGTGTGGAACTGGGGTGAGAGGGAGTGGGTAGAAATCTATCTCTGAACACAAAGACATCCTGATCAGAGTGGGTTCATGCCTAACTTAGAAGCTGAATAAAGGGTGTGTCAGGTATCTTTGGAGAATGACAGTGTAGTGGCATCAGCACTTAGGCCTTGAACTTCAGCAGGTAAGTGTTATATACCAAATGTCTGTGTCTCCCAAAATTCATATGTCGAAATTTAATTCACAATGTGATGGTATTTAGAGGTGAGGTTTTTGGGAGGTGATTAAGTCATGAGGGTACAGCCCTTACATGAGGAGATCAGAAAGCTAGCTTGTTGGAAGCTGCCCATTGTCTTCACCAGCAGGGAGGTGTGGACAAGGAACCCGGAAGGCTGGTCAACCTTGAAGCTCTGAAAGATCAGAGCCAAGCACCCACTATTTAGTTGAGACAATGGTAGCTAAAGCGACTTCCACCTTTTAGTTTTATGTAAATTCTTGCTGATTGGCTATTATTGGAATTGCCTGCCTAAAGGCTATGGGTGCATCCCATGTCTTTATAAAAGGGATAGCAAGGCCAGAGCGGGGTGAAGTCCTTCTTCTTGAGCTGGGCTCCCGCCTGGCCCCCAATATTTCCAAATTAATATTTTCTAGTCTCTTTGATTTGTGTGTGGCCTCCTCCAGAGCCCGAACCCTGAACCTGAACCCTGAACCTGAACCCTAAAACCATGCAGGTTGTGGGTGGGGACACTCACAACTGGCAGCCCAACATGGGGCACTTGCAACTGGTGCCTTTGATGTGGGACCTCTGGAGGGGATATTTCGCCTAGAGTGAAGAAAGGAAGATTACAACGAAAAGGTGGGGAAAAGATCACCATATAGGTGAGGGAAATTCACCTCATGCAAAGCCCACGATCAGCTGCAGAAGTCGCGATCTGTAAGTAGGGTGGGAACGTCTTTTTCAGCCAGGCTAATGGGGAAGAATTAGGTTATAAAGTAAACTTTATTATAGACTTTTGGTTTGCATGCTTAAGGAATGTGGTTTCTTGTTCAAATTAAAATCTTAATTTGTATTTGGAATCTAAAATCTGTAATAAGAAATGAAACTCCGCTGCTGAAACCGCTTCTGGTGTGGAGAAATTCAAAGTTGGCAGGAGAGGGCAGGGCTATCCGCTCTCCCACAATGAGATTACTTAAAGTTTTGTTTAAAAATTATAGAAGAACTCGCAGGGAAATGCAAAATTTGGCCAAATTGGGTACTAGTAATTACTTTGGAAAATGAAAAAGAATGAAAAAATTTAAGATCTGTCTTAATCTATTAAGCATGAAAAGATATGTGGCCAGATCTGTTACTGACTCCTTCTCCCAAAGCAAGCAGGATGTGGGGGAAGGGAGACATGTGGCAATCCAATATGGAAGGCCACTCTCCCAGTATGCTAATTTAAAGTCTCCTTTCTCGCCATGAAAAGGTCTTCTCGCCTTAAAAATTTAGAAATGCGTCTGGGTCTGTGCACTTGTAAAGGGAAAAGCTAATTTAAGACAAAATGTGCGCACAGTTCGATTTCGGATATTAGATAGGTCTTAAACTGGACTTGACTCTTTACAAGGGCTACAGAAATGAAAAATCCAAGACTGTTTTTTTCCTAAGAAAAATGGTGGATTTGACCAAAAGGAAAGAAATTCAAGCTAGTTCCAGCAACAGAATTCGCATTTCCATAATAAAGAGTAGTTTTTAAAATGCTAATGAAGGGTGTTAAAAAGCCAACTTTTAAGGCCTTCAAGAAAATCAGTGAATTGTGTTACAAAAGAATTTATCCAAAGTAAATGCCTTAAAATAATTGGAATTGGATTTGAAACTCAAAAATTGTTGAAAAATATATTATAAAGATCTAAGTAGCTCAGGTAACTGGCTACGCCCTTTGTTAATGGAGGAAGGGGTGGTCACCCTTCCCCCATCAGACAGGTAAATCAGCTTCCCGCCAGTAGCCATTCTTTAAGGACAATTTTGCATTTGAATACCTACAAGCTTGCTACTCAACTTGCTCTGGCAGAGAAAAAACATCGTCGGTTTAAAGTTAATTATTGTATTTTTGAAATTTATTCTTAAAAATATAAGTGTTAATAATCAAAGAAATGCTAAATATTTGACTTGCCAGCTCTAAAAGTTCAAGATTCAAATTAAATTGGGAGAAATTATATAGTTGTGGTAATTAAATGCCTAAAGTATAAAAATTTATTGTTGAAAAAAATGTTGTGTTTTCTCTGAAAATAATTAGGAATTCAAAATATGTTGCTTATAGGTCTAATTAAATAAGAAGGATTAATTCTGTGATCCCAACCAAATTTTGAATATAAAGACCAGTTTAAATTTTAATTGATATCTTTAAGATTATTATAAAAAGTAATATAATCTTTAAATCATATATAGATATTTGTTTGATGGTTTTTTCCATGTTAAAATTTCAAGGCTTTAACTGAGAGATGATTCTTGGAGAGCTCCAAGGGCCCGGAGTAATTCAAGAAATTTGTGCTCTCTTCTTAAAGGAAATATTTTGAATTTAACCGATCTAATATACTTGAAATCACATGGAAAGCTTTATCAAATAAATATTAATAACTATATTTTACTTATAAATGTTATGGAAGTTTTGGCCTCTATGGAGGACAAAATGTTTCTTATAATCCAACAGCGGAAAGTTAAAATGACAAAAAGCCCATAAGCTGCCTGCATTTTTAATTGGGCTGAAGGTGGGGCCATTTTTGTACCTTGTGAATCAGACGTAAACATTTACTAAATTTACTTTGCTTTGCTTTTTTAATTAAAGATACCTACTTAAATTATAAACAATTAAATTCTAATAAAGCCAATAGAAACAGCTAGTGAGATTTCTGTTTGGCTGCAGTGTAGTTTTGGCTTTAACAGTTTAGACAGTCACCATTTTGGGACTGCCTGACTTGGCAGCCACCATGTTGGCTGCATGGCTTGCGGCTCCCCTGGGGGCTGCCATCTTGAAACAGCAAAGGCCAACCCCTCCCTTTGAATAAGCCAATGTCTTTGTAAGCAATTTGATTAAGTCTTCTAAGAAAGTTACTGAAGGCCTCCCATGATCCCTCTGTATATGCTAATTAGCCAAAGGGGATACTCTTTTAAAAATAAAATTCTAGCTTAATAAAAAGGAGAAATTTGAAAATTTTGAAATCTCTTTCACTGATATTTATAGGGTAAACTAAGATTGTTGTTAGAGTATTAAATCTGACAGTAAAATAGTAGTCAAGTTTACTGTAATGAGATTGCTTGTGACATGGCTATTCGGATGCACAAGCAAATATTAAGCAGCAGCCCTGTAGGTTGCTTAGTAAAAAGAAAGACAAAGATTCTTAAATGAAACTCTCTGTAGCCTGAGAATTATTTTGGAAGGAAATAAAGAGAGGTTTTCTTCACACACCTGAAGAACTGTAATTAAAAGTCAATAAATTTCGCCTCATAAACTGAAGTAAATAATTTGTGTCTTTGTTTCCCTGATAAAGTTTATGTTGTTACTTAAAGATTAATTGCAAAAGTCTAATTAATGTCATTCATTGTTCATAACCTAGGACAAGTGAAGTTAAAAAATAAACTTTATTTCAAATTATTTAATTTAGCTAATTGAAATAAGTGAATATTCATAACAACTTAATTGTACTGGACAAAAAAAAAAACTATTCCTGAAGTATTAACTAAAATTTTTATTGATAGTTCATCTCATAGTAAAATTGCCAAACATGCTATGAATCCAAAGCAGTCATATTTCTGTGCAAAAATTAAAATTAAAAGTTAGCAAGACTGCATTATACAATTTCCAAAAGCCTTCTAAATTTAAAAAATCAAAAAGGGGGGATAGTGGAAAAATATCCTGTAAGTAAATTATATCAAGAAATTTTTACCTTGAAAATTAATTTTCATTTGTAAATGCTAATAGCAAGACACCCATGAAAACACACATGGTGTCAAAATAAGCCAAAGGAAAATTGTTTGGGCAAAAAATGAAAAAGGATCCCAAGTCTAATTTATAGAAAAGATTCCTTTATTAAACTTTGGTCAAGAATATGTTTGTATATTTCCAGAAAACTACAAGCCCATGTGGATTCCTGCAACAACAGATCCCGGAGAGGAGCTAACCAGATTGCTCCAGCCATGAAGACAAGAGGAGAAACAGTCCAGAAATGAAGACGCTGAAGATGCCTTGCCATACTAGCAGTCAGCAGCTGTGCATTGATGCAGGTTGCCCAGGACTAAACCAGAGAGGGTCGGACCTGCATTGCCACCGTTCGTCCACCATCCAGAACTAGCATATCATTGCTGACATGTACACATAAGGAACTGTTGGAGATTGAAATTGGGACTCAAAACTGTTGGACATTGAAATTGGGACTCAAGGAACTGTTGGCCCAGAAAGAAACTTACTACAGATTGATTCATTTGCCTCTCAGCATAACCATTATTGCTTGTCTCATTTTTGTTCTTATATGTTTATTTCTAGTCTGCAGATGCAAGATATTTTAAGGAAAAAAAACGGGGGATATATTGGAAGCCACCCATTGTCTTCACTAGCAGAGAGGTGTGGACAAGGAACCTGGAAGGCTGGTCAACCTTGAAGCTTTGAAAGGTCAGAGCCAAGCACCCACTGTTTAGTTGAGATAATGGTAGGCAAAGCAATTTCCACCTTTTAGTTTTATGTAAATTCTTGCTGATTGGCTATTATTGGAATTGCCTGCCTAAAGGCTATGGGTGCATCCCATAGTCTTAATAAAAGGGATAGCAAGACCAGAGTGGGGTGGAGTCCTTCCTCTTGAGCTGGGCTCCAGCCTGGCCCCCAATATTTCCAAATTAATATTTTCTAGTCTCTTTGATTTGTGTGTGGCCTCCTCCAGAGCCCAAACCCTGAACATGAACCCTGAACCACGCGGGACATGGTGGGGACACTTGCAACTGGCAGCCCAATGTGGGGCACTCGCAACTGGCAGCCCAAGGTAGAGTACTCGCAACTGGCACCCCAACGTAGCGTACTCACACTAGCTCACTCTTCTTTCTGCCATGTGAGGATACAAGTACAAGTCAGCCATCTGCAACATAGAAGATGCTCCTTACCAAAACCTGATCATCCTGGCATCATGATCTTAGATGTCCAGCATTCAGAACTGTCATAAATAAATTTTGGTTGTTAGTGAAAAACCAAATTTAAGATCTTTTATTATAACAGTCCAAACAGTGAGTATGTTTGAAAGGAACTTTGTTAAAACGTGAAGAAGGGTTTATTATTTGCTTTAAATAAATTCCACTTCAAGTAATTTGCTGCTGATGAAAAGGGTTGGTCCTGCAGAATAATTTCATAGGTGTCTATATAATCATGAAGAAGGTAGGGAAGGAAGAAAGGGCCAAGGATCTGGGGAACTGATAAAACATAAATCATGGTTCTTCAGACATTCATCAATTTCTTTTGTTGCCTTGGAGGTGGAGTGTGGGGATAAAAGAGAGAAAACAGTGGATGAAGATCAAAGCTGTGGTCCTTTTAAAACCTTTGACTAATTGGTTATCTTTGATACTTTGCTTCCAACAATGTTTTGTTGTAGGTATGAATTATTAATCCTACTTTACAGACAAGGAAACTGAGGTCAAGAGATAATCTAACAACCGACGTCAACAATCTTCAATGTTCAATAAATATGTCTTTCTCACATCCATTCCAAGCCACCATCATTTCTCACCTTGACTAGAGCAATAACCTTCTAACTGATATTCCTACTTCCATTGTTACTTTCTTACAATCTATTCTTCATACAATAGCCAAAGTGATTCCTTATAAAAACTATTATTTATTTATTGAGTTTTAGAGAGAGATGAGAGAGAGAGAGAGAGAGAGAGAGAGATCAATTTATTGCTCCACTTGTTTATACATACATTGGTTGATTCTTGTATGTGTCCTGACTGGGGGTCGGACCTGTAACCTTGTCATATAAAGACTATGCTCTAACCAACTGAGCTACCCGCTACTGAGCTAGGGCTCAAAGTGATTCTTTTAAAATATATTTTTATTGATTTCAGAGAGAGGAAGGGAGAGGGAGAGAAATAACACATTGATGAGAGAGAAACATCAACCAGCTACCTCTTGCATGCTCCCTACTGGGGATCCAACTTGCAACCTGGGCATGTGTCGTGACCCAGAATCGAACCAATGACCTCTCAGTTCATGGTTCATGGGTCAATGCTTAACTACTGAGTCACACCTGCTGGGCTCAAAGTGATATTTAAAAAATACAAGTCAGACCATGTCATCTCACAGTTCTGAACCCTCCAATGGCTGCTCAACTCACTCAGAATAAAATCATAAATTCACAAAGCCTAAATGATCTTGTTCTTATATAATTCAAAAAGTTCATCTCATGTCATACTCTTTTCTGCTCTCTCTTTTCCAGGTGTGTTCCCAGCAATACAATGGTACCCAGCCCAAAATAAGCATGCAATAAATATTTGCTGAAATAAGTTAGTGAATAAATCAATGAAAGAATATACGCCATGTGCCTGAAACAGTGCTGGGAGCCAGCCTCTGAGTGAGTACCCTTTATGCTAGAGGGGCTTTAAGTAGAGGCTAGGAACATACACAGTATAACCCCTTCCTTTAGAGAACTAACATTCTGAGTATAGTAACAGACCCTCTGCCAGCCTGGAAAAACAGTGAGGAACACTTACAGAGTAGTAGAAAGGAGTAGAATGCAAACATGATTATATTCTATCCTCAAATATAGGATAAAATGTGCCAGAAACTGCATCTTTAGTTTCCTCCTCTTCCCAATATCCATTAATCCCAAATTTTAACCTTGGTTAATCTATCTTCTCAGCAATTTCAAATGCTATTAGAAAAATTTGAAAAAAGTGAGGGCTTTAGATATAATGCTCAGAAGGTCTGTGGCTTCTGGGGACTATCTGGGAAGATGTCTCTCATCACTAAGGTGCAATGGTGCACCCATATCCCAAGTGCCACTGAGAGAGAGAAATCATATATGTGGTAACATGTCTTTTATTGACACTGTGGATTAGAATCATATATGTGCATCTCTCCCCTGATTAAATATCCTTAAGTATGGTACTCACTCTATGGTCATCATCCCATGTGGCCAGAAGTGATTTTCCAGGTGTTTCTGGGTCTTGATTTCATCCCAATTCAGCACAGTTGCATAATCTCCTTCAATGTCCTGGACAGAAAAAGGATAAAGATATTAGTATACTACCTGACCCATGGAATCAAGCATCTGAGAAGTTGATGAAGGCTTGCAGGATATGGTCTACCCTTCTTCCCTTTAGGAAGCTGAGTACCTAACACCCAGCTAAAAACCATTCCTCAGCTTCCCTTGAAGCCAGGTGTGGCCCTGTGAAATTTAGATGTGCGCAGAAGTGATGTGTGCAACTTTAGGGTCATTCCTTAAAAGAAAATTGCTGGTCTTTGATTTCCATTTCTTTCAGGCTTGTATGCATATGAGCCAGCTATAACCATGTGAATAAAGATAACTCCCTTCAATTTTGATTGATAGTTTTGCTGGATAGAGTATTCTTGGATTCAGTCCTTTGCTTTGCATCACTTTGTATGCCTCCTTCCATTCCCTTCTAGCTTGATGTGTTTCTGTTGAGAAATCATTTGATAATCTGATGGGGGATCCTTTGTAGGTAACTCTCTGTCTCTCTCTTGCAGCCTTTAAGATTCTCTGTCGTTAACATTTGCCATTGTAATTTTTGTTTCCTCAAAAAACTAAAAATGGAACTCCTATTTGATCCAGTGATCCCACTTCTAGGAATATATCCCAAGAAGCTAGAAACACCAATCAGAAAGGATATATGCACCCTATGTTCATAGCAGCACAATTCACCATAGCTAAGATTTGGAAACAGCCTAAGTGTCCATCAGCAGATGAGTGGATTAAAAAACTGTGGTACATCTTGTGGACGAAAGGGGCCACATGCTGACCTGACAAGTTCAGGGGAGGCCTGCATGGCAGTCTTGAAAACTCAGAGACCTAAAGTAACCACAAAGGATGGTCTGAAATTAAACTATAACTAAAAGCAGTTATGGTGGCCAGTTACATCCTAGGCCGGTATCTTCACTGACAAGATCAATCTTTACCTTAACTGAGCCTATCTGTCTTTTTGCGTCTATAATAACATACCCTTGAAATGTCTGGGTAACTTGTAACTTCCCTTTTTCTGGAGCCCCTGGGGCACAACCAAATGTGCTGGGCACCAGGACAGATACCACAGATTCCTTCATTATCATGTTAATTGTTCTTGCACCCACCTAAGTATGTGTCCATCATTTTACTTTTTATCCAATCCCAGGGGTTTCCCACGCTTTGCTTTATCCCACCTCCTTAATCTATCACCAATGAATTTCATGTAACCCACCTACGTCCCTCCTTTGATTGCAATGTATAAATACAAATGTAACCCACCATTCTCCGGAACATTATCTCAATTCATTGAGGTTCTGCTTCCGAGCATATGTCGACAGTTTGGCTCAAATAAACTCACAAAAATTCTTTACAGGTTTCAATGTTTTTTTGTTTTGTTTTGTTTTTTGTTTTACGTTAACAATCTACACAATGGAATACTATGCTGTGGTAAAAAAGAAGGAATTCTTACCATTTGCAACAGCATGGATGGAACTGGAGAGCATTATGCTAAGTGAAATAAGCCATTCAGAGAAAGATAAATATCACATGATCTCACTCATTTATGGAATATAATGAACAAGATAAACTGATGAACAAAAACAGATCCAGAAACAGAGAAGCATTGATCAGACTGTCAAACCTCTGAGGGAAGGTAGGGGAGGGTGGGGGTAAGGGGGAAAGATGAACCAAAGGAGTTATATGCATGCATATAAGCCTAACCAATAGACACAGACAACAGGGGCTTGACAGCATGAGCAGGGGGTTGGGGGGGTAATGGGGGGATGAGGACACATATGTAATACCTTAATCAATAAAGAAATTAAAAAATAAATAAATAAAAATAAAAGATCATTTTTAGCCATAAAAAAATAACCCCCTATGCCCTAAGGAAAAGTAAAGTAACAATAAAAAAGGAACCTAGATCTTTAGATTACTTCCTAGAGCTGAGTCATTTCCCAGTATGTACTGGCCCCTTACTCTTGGACTATCACTAAGTGAGAAAGAAACTTCTAACTTTTTAAACACTTTATTTAAAGTTGAAAAGCCATTTTTATTGAGGAATTTGGAGGAAGAAATTTCTATTTTGTTAAAATCCTTGTATTTTAGGGATTTAAAAAAAAAATTATAGTAGCTTAGCCTATCCCCTAATAAGTTTTTCCTGTAGAGAATAACCAATGTGGAGTCTCAGAGAAGTATTGTGTTTCTATTTTTGTTCTTGTTATGTTAATTTATGACTGGAGAAAGTCTATACATTTCTTTGGACCCACTTATTTTAACTTCTGCATTGGGTTATTAGGTGAAGATAAAATTATCTATGTGTCTTTATTGAAGAATTTGAAAGAAAAAAGGATAAACCCTCTGTAAAAAGAGGAAATGTTGCCTCCAAACAGCATGGAGGAACGAGACCTGGATGGCTTCCCAGAAGTCAGTGTTTCCAGCACAATGGGCCCCCTTCTCCTGACAAGCACTAGACATGTCACACTACTGCCAGCAGCTCCCACCCACCCCTCTTCTCTCTCCTCCCCATCCCACAACTCTGGGTCCCCTACAGCCAGGTACCAATGGTTTTCTGAAGGCCCAGGGATAGATGCACTAGGCTTTCCTCTAAACTGGGTCAAAGTGGGAGGCCACCGTTCAATTCCTGGTCAGGACATATTCCCCAGGTTGTGGGCTCAATCCCCAGTAGGGAGTGGGCAGAAGGCAGCTAATCAATGATTCTCTCTCATCACTGATGTTACTATCTCTCTATCTCCCTTCCCCTCAGATAGCAATAAAAGTAAGGCCTTTATCATATTAAGGTATACTCCCTCTATTTCCACTTTACCAAGAGTTTTTATCAAAAATTGATGTTGGATTTTGGAGAATGATTTTTCTGCACCTATTGATATGATCATGTGGTTTTTATCACTCAGTTTGTTTATGTGATATATCACATTTATTGATTTACGAATATTGTACTAGCCTTGCATTCCTGAAATAAATCCCACTTGGTCATGGTGTATGAACTTTTTTTTCATTATTTATTATTATTTTTAAATAATTATTTATTGTTGAAAGTATTACATATGCCCATTTCCCCAACTGACACCCCTCCAGTCCATCCCCGTCCCCAGCCTCAGGCCTTCAGCACCCTATTGTCTGTGATCATGGGTTATGCATATATGCATACAAGTTCTTTAGTTGATCTCTTCCCACCCACCCACCCTCCCCTGCCTTCCCTCTGAGATTCTGCAGTCTGTTCCATGCTTCTATGTCTCTAAATCTATTTTGTATATCAGTTTATTTTGTCCATTGAGTATGATATTCGCTATAGGTTTGTCATATGTGGCCTTTATCATGTTGAGATATGCTCCCTCTATTCCCACTTTGCTGAGAGTTTTCATCAAAAATCAGTGTTGGATTTTGTTGAATGCTTTTTCTGCATCTATTGATATGATCATGCGATTTTTGTATTTCATTTTGTTAATGTGATGTGTCACGTTTATTGATTTGATAATATTGTACCAGCCTTGCATCCCTGAAATAAGTCCAACTTTGTCATGGTGTATGATCTTTTTAATATATTGCTGGATCCGACTTGCTAATATTTTGTTGAGGATTTTAGTATCCATGTTCATCCGGGATATTGGCCTGTAATTTTCTTTGTAGTGTCTTTATCTGGTTTTGGAATTGGGATAATGTTAGCTTCATAAAAAGTGCTTGGAAGTGTTCCTTCCCATTGTATATTTTAGAATAGTTTTAGGAGTATAGGTATTAATTCTTCTTTGAATGTTTGGTAAAACTCCCCTGTGAAGCCATCCAGACAAGGGCATTTGTTGGCTTCAAGTGTTTTGATTACTGCTTCAATTTCATCAGTTGTTACTGGCCTATTCAGATTTCATGATTCTTCCTGATTCAGTTTTGGGGGATTGAATATTTCTAGGAATTTGTCCATTTCATCCACATTTCCAGCTTGTTGGCATATAGTTGCTCATGGTATTTTCTTACAAACCTTTGTACTTCTGTGGTGTCAGTAGTCACTTCTTTACTTTTGTTTCTGATTTTATTTATTTGGGTCCTCTCTCTTTGTTTCTTGATTAGTCTGTCTAACCATTTATCAATCTTGTTTATCCTTTCAAAAAACCAGCTCTTAGTTTCATTGATTTTTTTGTAGTATTTTTTTAGTCTCTATGTCATTTATTTCTGCTCTGGTTTTTATTATTTCACTAGAGGCCCCCTCTCCAATCCAGGAGTCCTTGGGGGATGTCCAACTGCCAGTTTAGGCCTGATCCCTGGCAGTTGGACATCCCTCTCGCAATCCGAGACCTCTGGCTCCTAACTGCTCACCTGCCTGCCTGCCCTAACCACTCTGCCTGCCTCCCTGCCTGATCCCCCTAACTGCCCTCCCCTGCTGGCCTGGTCACCCCTATTAACTTTCTTTTTTAATCTTATCCCCTTCACACACAATTGTATTTTACTTCCTTATTGGTTTCTCCCTCTCACACAATTTTTCTCTCTCCTTTATGTAACACTTTTTCCTACTGACTCATCATTTATAAACTTTTCTTTCCTCCTTATTTCCTACTTCTCTGTTCCATCATCCTACCCATCTTTCTCCTACCCTCCCCACATTCCTTCTTTCCTTTATCTTTACCCCTCCCTACCTCCCCTTTTCCTTCCTTCCCACCTTAATTTTTTTCTTCACTTCCTCCCTCAGACCTGCTTTGCTCCCTCCCCCATTTCTTCCTTCTTTCCATTCTCCTTTTAAGCTCTACCGGCTGTCTTTTAAAACTTTTCTTCCCTCCCTATTTCTCTCTCATCCTACCTTTCCCATACATTCTTCTCTACTTACTTCCACTGTTTTAATATCTATCTATCTACCTGCCTAATTATTCACTATCATTTATCTTTTTTCTTTTCTGACTCCTACTTTTAAAATATGTCCCCAGTACACAACTATATTTGATTTTCATTATAACTCCTACAGTTCACTCATATATCCTCTTTTCTTCTTTAACTCTGCTGTCTACTGACTCCTTCATAAAGTTCTTCCCTCCCTCCTTCCTTCTTTTTTTTCCACCAAGCAATTCTATTGGTTTAAGATGAGCTGCATATGAGGTAATAAAGCTGTCTGGAGGGGGAGGGGTGTGAGGCCCGGGGGTGTGGCCAGGTCATCTGTCCAGAAGTTGTGTCCCCATTTTTGGCATCTCTGGTAGGTAGGGCAAGGCTGGCGTCTCCACAGATCCCAGAGCAGGTAAGGGGTGGGGGAGAGAGAATGGGTGAAACGAGAGAGAGAGAGAGAAAGAGAGAGAGAAAGAGAGAGAGAGAAACAGAATAGTTGTGTATGTGTCTATGAGAGAGAGAGAGGATCTGAAAGATAGGGTTCTGGGTGTGTTTCTGTGTAAGAAATGGGGAGATAAAAAGATTTAAAAGAAGGGAAAAAAGGGGAGACAGACCCCACCTTCCCCTTAGGGGACCCCCTTCTCCTTGCCATGTAGTCAGCAATCCTAGCACTGAGTTGGCTGGGGTAGGGTGACCCCATTTGCCTTTCTCCATCTTATGATCCTCCTGTGCCTGGGGCTTGTCCTCTGGATGCCTTTGTCCTCTCAACAAGAGTCACCTCATGAGCTTCCACCCTGTGGCCCTGAGGGGTGAGATCAGTTGGAAGTGTCAGAATGAACGCTCCGTGGTCCTTCTGTTGGGGACGTCACTGAGGATGGGGTCACAGCCTCCTGTCAGCCGCCGTTTGCCCTCATTCCTGAGGGCTGTACATCTGGCCTCCCCTGAGGTTATATCCATAGCCTGCTGAGCCTATCAAGTGTCGGAGTGATTCCACCTGGGAAGCAGGCTAGGAATCTCCGTTGAGCCCGGGCATCCCCAGAAACATGTCTCCAGATCCTGAACGATTGAAAGAGCCGCCAGAGCCTGCAGAGGAAGGGGGTGTCAGGAAGCTGGTGTGGCTGTGGCCCCCCTGGGTGACACAGAGGTCTTGACCGCATAGATGTTTGCCTCTTCTTGAAACTTTCCGATATTTTTCTTACAGCGGATCCGCTTGTTGCCAAACCAGTTGGAGACCTGAGAGATGGTGATGCCACACTTCTTGGCAAGCTCCTCCTTATCCTCATCACTGAGGTACGGGTTACTCAGGTGGGAATAGAAATACTCACTTAGGACTTCAGTGGCCTGTTTGCTGAAGTTGCGGTGTTTCCATCTGGCATCCAGGAACCAGGAGTGCAGGATCATGACAGCCTCGCAGGTGCTCTGCTTGAGCTGCATCTGGATGGCGCTGAACTTACGGTGTATGATGCTCACCATCGGCTCCATTTCCTTGGGTGCCACAGGCCTCATGCATCTCTGATCCCTCAGCATGTTCACGATGTGGGTCGTGAACTCATTACATGCCTGCTCATACTTCTCCAGCTCTGAGTGGTAGATATGGCGAATCTGGGCAAGTTTGCTGCGATAGTCTGAGTGTTCCATGGAGTTGTCAGGGGACATGCCACCCCCGGAAGCTGCTGTGGCTGCAGCTGCGGCCGCTGAGCCCCCTCCCCTTTCTCAGGCCCAGCCACACCTTCTGCCAGAAGCATGTTGTCCAAGCACATAAGCTGGGGGTCCACTGGCTCCTCCTCCTGGGAGCTTCCAATGCTGAGGCAGGTTTTCTCCTTGATTTCACACAGGACGCTAAAGAGAGCTGGCTTCATTCGGTGGCAGTTTAGGGATTGTTTCTTGGCCTGGGCCTCATCCAGGCTCTGGTCCATGATGGTCATTATCTGCTGCAGAATATCCCTGATGTCTTGCTTACCTCAGCCTCCTGGGACACCCTCGCACCACCCCACCGGGAGGCTCTCCAGGGCCCCCAGGCTCCCCACCCACCAGCCCCAGGCTCCCCGGCCCTCACCTGGAGGGGATGGCCCCAGCAGCTGCTCGTCTATAGTTGGGGGAGTCCTGAGACCTCCTCCCTGTTTCGCCCCTCCCCCACCTGGTTACTTCCCCCCAAACTCGCCAGGGTCGCTGCTCCCTCTGCCCGACCCCTGCCCTTCTCTCCATCTCCTGGTTCCCCTGGGGGTTCACCCTGGCTCTGAAGGGAGACCTGGGGTATTGGCTGGGCCCCCTACAGGAGACCTTGGCCCCTGGCAGGGGAGAAAATGGAGCTGGAGAGAGAGGAGGCCCAGGGAGGGGTGTGTGTAAGTGAGAGGGAGGAGTCCTCCTTCCCTCCTTAAAGATTCCATTATGGGGGGCATTAACCCCCAGCCCTGGGCTCAACACCAGCCAGGTGTTCACTGCCTCCCCTTCCCTGGCCTCACTGCCTGGGACCCCAGGCCCAGTGAGAGTGGCCGAGGACAGCACAGCCCAGGTGCTGCTGCTGCAAAGTAAGAGCGCCTCCACCCAGAATGCCTCGGACTGTCCACCCCTCCATTCAAGGACCTGCCAGAGGCCCACACGGGGTGTCTGGGCAAGGCTCCCCGCTCCATGCTGCCTGCATCCTGCCCCTTGCCTGCTTGTTCCCTTTCTGTATTTCTGTTTCTCCTCTAGGCCTGTCTGCATGCAGGCCTGCCTTCCTCTCCCTCTCCTTTCTTATCCCCTCCTATTGTATCCTATCCTATCCCAGGCCTTGCAGCTGCCTGAGCAGAGGGTGGGGATGCAGCCTGCTGATCTGGTCATGACCGTTATGGTGTAATGGATAATTAGCATATTCCTCTCTTATTATATAGGATTCCTTCTACTTACTCTGGGCTTTTCTTGTTGCTCTCTTTCTAGTTCTTTAAGTTGTAGGGTGAAATAGTTTATTGTTGGTGTGTGTGTGTGTTTTGTTTTGTTTTGTTTGAAGTAGGCCTGTAGTGCTATGAACTTCCCTCTCCGGACTGCTTTTGAAGTGTCCCAGAGATTTTGTGTTGTTGTATGTTCATTTTAATTTGTTTCTAAGAAATTTTTTATTTCATTCTTGATCTTATTGGTAACCCATTCATTGTTTAATAACATGCTATTTAGCCTGCATGTGTTTGAGTATTTTGGGGTGTTTTTACTGTAGTTGATTTCTAATTTCATTCTACTGTGATCTGAGAAGATGATTGCATTGAATCTGTAGACTTCCTTGAGTAGTATGGACATTTTTATGATGTCCATAGTATTTTAATGATGTCCATACTACCCAAGGTAATCTACAGTTTCAATGCAATTCCTATTAAAACACCAACAGCATATTTTACATATCTAGAAAAAATACTCCAAAAATTTATATGAAACCACAAAAGACCCCTGCATATATCTTGAGAAAGTAGAACAATGTTGAAAGAATCACATTACCAGATATCAAGTTATACTACAAAGTCACCGTAAGCAAATCAGCCTGGTACTGGAACAAGAACAGGCATATAGATCAATGGAACAGAACAGAGACTCCTGAAATTGACCCAAGCTATTATGCTCAATTAATATTTGACAAAGGAGGCAAGAGCATACAATGGAGTCAAGATAGTCTCTTCAGTAAATGGTGTTTGGAAAATTAACATATACATGTAAAAAAATGACACTAGACCTCCTACTTACACCATACACAAGAATTAACTCAAAATGGATAAGGCTTAAATGTAAGATGGGAAGTCATAAAAACCCTAGAAGAAACCATAGGCAGAAAAAATCTCTCATGGCAATCTGTTTACAGATACATCTCCTAGGCCAAAGGAAACTAAGGAGAAAATAAACAAATGTGACTACATCAAAATAAAAAGCTTCTGCACAACAAAAGAAACCATCAATAAATGAAAAGGTATCCCACTGTATGGGAGAACACATTTGGCAATGATCCTATCTAATAAAAGGGTAATATACAAATTGACCATCACCCCAACACACAAGATGGCTGCCCCCATGTGGTCAAAGATGGCTGCCCCCATATGGACACAAGATGGCCACCATAAGATGGCCAGCAGTGGAGGACAGTTGTGGGTGATCAGGCCAACAGGGGAGGGCAGTTGGGAGGGACCAGGCCTGCAAGGGAGGGCAGTTGGGGGCAACCAGGCCTGCAGGAGAGAGCAGTTGGGGGGGACCAGGCCTGCAGAGGAGAGCAGTTGGGGGGACCAGGCCAGCAGAGGAGGACAGTTAGGGGCAACCAGGCTGACAGGGGAAGGCAGTTAGGGGTGACCAGGCCTGCAGGGGAGGGCAGTTAGGAGCAATGGGGCCGGCAGGGGAGCAGTTAGGCGTCAATCAGGCTGGCAGGGGAGTGGTTAGGGGGTGATCAGGTCGGCAGACAGAAGCAGTTAGGGGCAATCAGGCAGGCAGGCAGGCGAGCGGTTGGGAGCCAGCAGTCCTGGATTGTGAGAAGGATGTCCAACTGCCCATTTAGGCCCGATCCCAGGGATCAGGCCTAAACGGGCAGTTGGGCATCCCACAAGGTGTCCCAGATTGGAGACAGTGCAGGCTGGGCTGAGGGACAACCACCCTCCATGCATGAATTTTGTGCACTGGGCCTCTAGCACATCTGATAAAAGGTTAATATCCAAACTATATCAGGAACTCATACAACTTAACCAAATGAAGATAAACCATCCAATTACAAAATGGGTAAAGGACCTAAATAGACACTTCTCCAAAATGGACATACAGATGACCAAGAGACATAGGGAAAAATGCTCAGTCACTGATCATCAGAGAGATGAAAATTAAAATGACAATGAGGTATCACCTCAGACCTGTCAGAATGGCTACCATCAACAAATCAATATATGACAAGTGCTGGCAAAGATGTAGAGAAAAGGAAACCTTAGTACACTGCTGGTGGGAATGCAGACTGGTGCAGATATTATGGAAAATAGTATGGAATTCCTTCAAAAATTAAATATGGAACTTCCATTTGACCCAGTGATCCCACTTCTAGGAATATATCCTAAGAAACCTGAAATACCAATCAGAAAGAAGGTATGCACCCCTATGTTCATAGAAGCACAATTTACAGTAGCTAAGATCTGGAAACAGCCTAAGAGCCCATCAGTAGATGAGTGGATACAAAAGCTGTGGTATATTTATACCATGGAATACTATGCAGCAATAAAAAAGAAGACTCTCTTACCCTCTGAGACAGCATGGAGGGACCTGGAGAGTATTATACTAAGTGAAATAAGTCAGTCAGAGAAAGTCAAGTATCATATGATCTCACTCATATGTGGAATCTAATTAACAAAATAAAATGATGAATGGATTGGATCAGAGGCATGGAAGCATGGAACAAAGGGCAGAATCTAAGAGGGAAGCTGGGGGAGGGTGGGTGGGTGGGTGGGTGGGAGGTAATCAACCAAAGACCTTGTACATATACATGCATAACCCTTGGACATAGACAGTGGGGTGGTAAGGGCCTGGGGTGGAGGGTAGGGGTGGGCTGGAGGGGGTTAATGAGGTAAAAAGGGGACATATGTAATACTTTCAAAAATGAAGATTTTAAAAAACATATTGTATTTTTTGCCCAATCAGCATGGCTCAGTGTTTGAGCATTGACCTATGATCCAGGAGGTCATGGTTCCATTCTTGATCAGCTGGATCCCTAGTGTGGGGCATGCAGGAAGCAGCCAATTAATGATTCTCTCTCAACATTTATGTTTATATCTCTCTTTGCCTCTCCCTTCCACTCCGAAATCAGTAAAATATATTTTTAAAAATTATCTTTTTCAATCTAAAAACATAGGATGTCTTCTTTTTTTATTTATGTCTTCTTTAATTTATTTCAACAATGTTTTGTTCTTGTCAAAAATCTAAGACTTGTATAAACTGGGTTGAATTTATTTTTTATTTTTATTTGAATTTAGTTTTAGTATATTATTCTTTTTGATGTTTTCGTAAATGAAGTTATTTTCTTAGTTTATTTTCTGTTGTTTATTTGTTGCTAGTTTATAGAAATTAAACTGATTTATTTTGAAGTGTTGACCTTGTATCCTACAGCATCTTTGTTGAATTTATGTATTAGCGCTACTTGGTTATACTATCAAATATATATGTGTGTATATATATATATATATATATATTTATTTATATTTATAAAATGTATAATATATATATAGAACTATATAAAATATATAATTTTATTTATTCCTTTCCTATATAGGTGCCTTTTGCTCCTGCCTAGAACATCCAGTATAATTTTAGTAGAAGTGGCAAGAGCGAACATCTTTGTCTTGTTCCTGTTCTAAGGGTGAAAACTTTCAATCTTTTATCTGTAACTATGATTTTAGCTGAGATTTTCATTACTACTGTTTATCTTTTTTACCTTTCTTTATAGTTGAAGGTATTACAGATGTCACTTTTGTTTGTTTTTTTCCCATTGACTTCCCCTCCCAAGCCTTCACCACTCAATTGTCTGTGTCCATAAATTAATATAAGTCCCCCAGTTAATCAGTTCACAATCAACCCCCACACCCACCTTCCCTCTGAAATTCATCATTCTGTTCCATGCTTCTATGTCACTGGATCTATTTTTTCATCAATTTGTTTTTTTCATTAGATTCCACTTATGAGTGAGATCATGTGATACCTATCTATCTCTGACTAGCTTATTTCATTTAGCATAATACTCTCCAGGTCCATCCATGCTATGGCAAATGGTAAGAGTTCTTTCTTTTTTTACTGCTGCATAGTATTCCATTCTGTAAATGTTCCACAGCTTTTTTATCCACTCATCTGCTTATGGGAACTTGGGCTGTTTCCAAATCTTAGCTATTATAAATTGGGGATATACATAGGGGTGCATATATTATTTCTGATTAGTGTTTCTGGATTCTTAGGATATATTCCTAGAAGTGGGAACAGTGGGTCAGATGTAAGTTCCATTTTTAATTTTTTGAGGAAACTCTATACTGTTTTCCACAGTAGCTGCATTCCCACTAGCATAGTATTAGGGCTCCCTTTCTCCACATCCTGGCCAACACTTTCCGTTTGTTGAATTGTTGATGATACCCATTCTGACAGATGTGAGGTGATACCTCGTGTGGTTAATTTGCATCTCGTGGATAATTAGTGAGTAAGCAATTTTTCATATGTCTCTTGGTCTTCTGTATGTCAACTTTGGAGAAGTGTCTATATAGATACTTTGCCTGTTTTTAAATTGGATTGTCCTCCTTTTGTTAAGTTATATGAGCACCTTACATATTTTGGAAATTAACCCCTTATTGCATGTGTCATTGGCCAATAAGTTCTCCCATGCAGTGGGCTCTCTTTTCATTATTTGTTGGTTTCTTTTGCTGTGCAAAAGCTTTTTATTTTGATGTGGTCTCATATATACTCTAGAAAACTGATATATTTTGCTCCTGTCAAGTGAAATCGTCTGTAGATACCTATTAATTTTAGGTAATTTGTAGTAGTGTTCGAGTCTTCTATTTCCTTGTTGGTCTTCTGTCTAGTTGTCCTATTACAGTTTGGCTTTTAAGTGCCAGGCTTGGCAAAAGGTCCATTAAATATATTCCCATGGAGCAGAAGACATCATTAGTGTTTAGCGAGAATCAGGTACAAACTGGAAGGGTCTTAAGGTGTATTTGAGTTCTTTCTCTCTCTCTTTTTTAATTTAGCTGTGAGGAAATGCTTTAGTGATATCTTAGTTCCACACCATGTGATAAGACATGCTGGGATCTGTTTGTAACATAATCTACTGTGAATATTGCATTAGAACACTATTTATGTGATGAATTGCTGTCATGTGTTAGAGTGTTGCATAGAAATACTTTTGTTTTGGAAGATTTTCAAGAGGAATAATCCCAGGTTTCTGTGATCAAGAACTTGTGCCAGATTCAGTGGCTAGATTTTAAAGGTGGGATCCGTTTGGCTAAGACAGCAGCCATAAGTTAGTGTTTTAGTGATATTAATAATATCGGATATTTACATTTTATAAGGCTCTTTCCCAAGTGCTTTGTGTTAATGATTGTAATGGGGTAAATTATTCATTTAATTTTATTTTAGGATTTAGAATATTGACATATTTTTTCCAGTTCATCATTTTCAATGTAATAAGCTTTTTATGAGGACTAGAGTGCCATGAATTTGAGTTTCTACACTTCCACTACTAGCACTGTGATCTTAACTCACATCACTAATCACTTCAATTTTTCATGTTAAAAGGATCATTAGGTTAAATACTTTCCAAGGACCTTTCACCATTCTCATTCCCTAGCTCTCACTTTGTCTTACCAGTTTATCTCTTTTTTAAAAAAAATTATTTTTGACACTATTACAGATGTCCCCATTTCATCCCCCAGTTAGCCCCTCTCTCCTTCCCTCTGGCCATCTCCACACTGTTGTCTGTGTCTATGGGTTATGCATATATGTTCTTTGGCTAATCTCTTCACCTTCTTTCATCCAGTCCCCCTTCATGCTCCCCTCTGATAGCTGTCAGTCTGTTCCATGTATCAATGCCTCTGTTTCTTTTTTTTCTTTTTAAAATATATTTTATTAATTTTTTACAGAGAGAAAGGGAGAGGGATAGAGAGTTAGAAACATCGATGGGAGAAAAACATCCATCAGCTGCCTCCTGCACACCTCCCACTGGGGATGTGCCTGCAACCGAGGTACATGCCCTTGACTGGAATCAAACCCAGGACCTTTCAGTCTGCAGGCCGACGCTCTATCTACTGAGCCAAACCAGTTAGGGCTCAATGCCTCTGTTTTCATTTTGTGTATTATATTCCACATATAAATGTTTATCTCTTATTCTTGACAGCAATCTGGACTTCATATCTTGGGTCACTCCCAAAAGGCATGTGGGTGACTTTAGGGACTGCTTCACAAAGGAAACTCCAAATATCTTGCAACTTGGAGCCATGTAGAAATCAAACAATACTAACCTTAAATACAGGTTCCTCATTTTTCTTGGCCACCCTTATCTCATCAAATGACTCAATCAGTGGATCCTTCTGGGATTCAATGCTGTTGTGGAAAAAAAGGAGAGTTTTGTATGAGCCCCTCTTCTTCCTTTTCTGGGATTGCTGCCTCTCATGGGACAGACTCTTTCAGATTTTTAGCCATTTTGGCATATAACTTGGTTTTTAGAAAGAACATATTTTAGCCCTTTGGAACATCCTCTAACAGTACCTGTGGGAAAAGTCTGTTATTTGATTGATGACACTTGAGGGAGTGTGGCATTCCCAAATTAGCCCATGAGTTTTAAAACTCTTAAGTTTATTTCTTGAATCTGTAAATGAATAGTTATATAGCACCCAGGCTTTAGAGACTCAGTTTCCTCACCTGTAAAATGGAGAGGGGATTGTTCAAAATGAAGAATTCTTAACCTGGAAGACCCATAGCCAAGCGTACAAAGATAAAATCCCCATAAACTTTCTTAAGTTGTACGCAAAACTATATTTGCACATATTTTGGGTAGATAGTGGAGAGCCTTCATTAGATTCTAAAACATATCCCATAATTGGAAAGAGGTTAAATAACCACTCTTCTAAATGAGCTAATTTAGAACTCTATACTGAGACCCTTTAAAGTAACCTAGAAAAGTGGTTCTCAAAGTATGGTCTATGGACCAGAAGAACTGCATCACTTGAGAACTTGTTAAAAACTCAAGGTATATATTCTACTCCCAGACATATAAAATCACATTTTTAAGTGGGGTTCAGAAATCTGTGTTATAGCAAGCCATTGAGGTGATTCTAATGTACACTAAACTTTGAGAACAACTGACCTAGAACAATTCCATCTTGTTGCTTGGCTGGAAAACCAAGTTTCAGGGAGGGAAAAGATTCACCTAAGGTCATGCAGTAAATCAGAATCCAGGTCTTTTTACTCCTAAGGCAAAACTCACTTCCTTGTAGTGGGTTTTCATAGCTCTGAAATTCTATGGATCTAAGCAAAGGAAAATCACTGAAAAAACTATCAGTAAAGACAATAGCTTTGTTCCATAGTTCAAAATACTTCATTGCCTTGAGTACCTTCTTCCACTTTAGAGCTGCTATGATTAAGGAATGCTTATATGCCTCAGTGTATTTTTATAGGAGAAATAGAACAAAACTCTGTAATATGGTAAAACTCATTTATTCTGACCTAGTGCATTGCTTTAACTTCCCTTTTGTTGATGCCCATAAAAAAAGTAAGTATATTTTTCCATCCTCTTTTTCTTTGACTGAAGGTATCAGCTCTGAAACCAGGCGATACAATTATTGCTGTAAATTAGAGAAAACTTAGACCTAAAGCTATTTTGATGGATCAATGATGAAAACAATCTCATGTACACACTCCATGAAAAGCATCACAGAACAAGAACTAAAATAAGACACATATACCAATTTTATAAAATGTTCCCTTCTAGATACAATTTAGTTTTTAGCCAGTGTGATATTAGAGGAAAAAATAGTCTTAAGCTGAGAGCTGAGGGTCTCAATTTTACTTTTTGACAAATAGGATTATAGCTATCTTACAAGGCTTTTAGGATACTTGCAAGGTCAATTGTGGAAGCAGGTATGAAGGTGCTTTAGACATAGCTTTAAAAATATAGAAGCATAAAAGTTAGTTCTCTCTCATTGGATGCCTTTTATGTGTTTCCGTTTGTTCCAAAATATCATATAATAATTCTCACTGTTCAAAAATCCTGAGGAGCCCTAGCTGGTTGGCTCAGTGGATAGAGCGTTGGCCTGAGGACTGAAGAGTCCCAGGTTCAATTCTGGTTCAGGGCACATGACGGGGTTGTGGGTTCGATCTCCACTAGGGCACACTCAGGAGGCAGCCAAAGATTCTCTCTCATCATTGATGTTTCTATCTCTCTTTCTCTCTTCCTTTATGAAATAAATAAAAATATATATTTTTTTAAATCCTGAGGAAATAACAACTGATCCCACAGAAATACAAACAATTATGAAAAAATACCATAAACAACTCTATTCCAACAAAATGGACAACCTAGATGAAATGGACATATTCCTAGAAAAATACAAGCTCCAAAAACTCAACCAAGAAGAATCAAAAAACCTGAATAGGCCGATAACTACCAAAGAAATTGAAACAGTGATAAAAAATCTTACAGCAAACAAAAGCCCTGGTCTGGATGGCTTTACAGGGGAGTTCTACCAAGCATTCAAAGAAGAAATAAAACCTATCCTCCTCAGACTATTCCAAAAAATTCAAGAGGAAGGCATACTTTCAAGCTCTTTCTATGAAGCCAGCATTACCCTAATCCCAAAACCAGATAAAGATACCACACAAAAAGAGAACTACAGGCCAATATCCCTCATGAACATAGATGCCAAAATTTTTAACAAAATCTAGCAAATCGAATCCAGCAGTAAATCAGAAAGATCATACACAATGACCAAGTGGGATTTATTCCGGGGATGCAAGGATGGTACAATATCCACAAATGAATAAATGTGATATATCACATAAACAAACAGAGAGGCAAAAATCACATAATCATATAAATTGATGCAGAAAAAGCATTTGACAAAATCCAACAACCTTTCTTCATAAAAACTCTCAGCAAAGTGGGAATAGAGGAATCATACATCAACATAATAAAAGCCCTATATGACAAACTTACAGCCTACATCATATTCAATGGGCAAAAGCTAAACTCATTTCCCCTAAGAACAGGAGCAAGACAAGGATGCCCACTTTCACCACTCCTGTTCGACATAGTATTAGAAGTACTAGCCATAGCGATCAGACAAGAAGAAGAAATAAAAGGCATCCAAATTGGAAAAGAAGTAAAACTGTCCATATTTGCAGATGACATGATACTATACATAGAAAACCGCAAGGACTCCATCAAATAGACCTAATAAATGAATTTGGCAATGTAGCAGGATACAAAATTAATGCCCGGAAATCTATGGCTTTTTATACACCAATAATGAACTCACAGAAAGAGAAATGAAAAAAAAAATCCCATTTACCATTGCACCAAAAAAAATTAAGATACCTAAGAGTAAACTTAACCAATGATGTAAAAGACCTGTACTCAGAAAACTACAGGACATTGTAAAAAGAGATAGAGGAAGACATAAATAAATGGAAGGACATATCATGTTCATAAATTGGTAGAATCAACATCATTAAAATGTCCATACTACCTAAAGCAATCTATAGATTCAATGCAATACCTATGAAAATACCAATGGCATATTTCAAAGATCTAGAACAAACTCTCCAAAAATTCATCTGGAATAAAAAGACCCTGAATAGCCACAGCTATCCTGAGACAGAACAACAAAGTTGGAGGGATCACAATACCAGACTTCAAACTATATTACCAAGCCATGGTTCTCAAAACTGCCTGGTACGGGCACAAGAACAGACATATAGAACAATGGAACAGAATAGAGGACCCAGAAATTGACCCAAGCCATTATACTCAATTAATATTTGACAAAGGAGGCAAGAACATACAATGGAGTCAAAACAGCCTCTTTAATAAATGATGCTGGGAAATTTGGACAGATACATGCAAAAAAAATAAACTAGATCGCCAACTTACACCATACACAAAAATAAACTCAAAATGGCTAAAGAACTTGAAGATAAGATGGTAAACCATAAAAATCCTACAAGACTCCATAGGCAGCAAAATGGCAGACATATGTCGTAGCAATACCTTTACAGACACAGATCCTATGGCAAGAGAGACTAAGGAGAAAACAAACAAATGGGACTACGTCAAAATAAAAAGCTTCTGCTTAGCAAAAGAAACTATCAACAAAACAACAAGAAAGCCCACTGCATGGGAGAACATATTTGCTAATGTTATCTCTGATTAGGGTTTAATCTCCAAAATGTACAGGGAACTCATATAATTTAACAAAAGGAAGAAGAACAACCCAATAAAAAAATAGGTAAAAGACCTAAATAGACACTTTTCGACGACATTCAGAAAGCCACGAGACACATGAAAACATGCTCAAAATCACTAATCATCCGAGAGATGCAAATCAAAACAACAATGAGGTACCACCTCACACCTGTCAGAATGGCTATCATCAACAAATCAACAAATGGCAAGTGCTGGAGAATATGTGGAGAAAAAGGAACCCTCCTTCACTGCTGGTGGGAATACAGACTGGTGCAGCCATTGTGGAAAACATTATGGCATTTCCTCAAAAATTTAAAAATGGAACTGCCATTTGACCCAGTAATACCACTTCTAGGAATATATCCCAAGAAAACAGAAACACCAATCAGAAAGGATATATGCACCCCTATGTTCATAGCAGCACAATTCACAATGGCTAATATTTGGAAACAGCCTAAATGCCCATCAGCAGATGAGTGGATTAGAAAACTATGGTACATCTACACAATGGAATACTACGCTGCTATAAAAAAGAAGGAATGTTTACCATTTGCAGCAGCATGGATGGAACTGGAGAGCATTATGCTAAGTGAAATAAGCCAGGCAATGAAAGAAAAATACCACATGATCTCACTCATTTATGGATAATAAAGAACATTATAACCTGATGAACAAAAAGATAGATACAGAGGCAGAGAAGCATGGAAAAGACTGTCAGATTACAGCAGGAAGACTGGGGAGTGGTGGGGGTGGAGGGTAAGAGATAAACCAAAGGACTTGTATGCATGCATATAAGCATAACCAATGGACACAAGACACTGGGGGAGGAGGGGGGAGGGCATGTGCCAGGGGGTAGGGGAGGCTGGGGGAAGGTCAATGGGGGAAAAAATGAGACATATGTTCTACTATTTGTAATACTTTAAACAATAACAAAATAAAATAAAAATCCTGAGGAAAATGCAGCAAAAATGTGGGAAGACAGTTTTGGCCGGGTGGTTCAGATGGTTGGAGCATTGCCGTATAAACCAAAAAAAATTGCAGGTTGAATTCTGGTCAGAGCACATACCAAAGTTGTGGGTTTGGTTCCCGGTAGGAGAGTATACTGAAGGCAACTCATTGATGTTTCTCTCTCACCTGGCTCACATGGATGTTTCCTCTCTCTCTCTCTCTAAAATTTAATAAAAGCATATCCTCAAAAAAATTGGGAAGATAATTCTGCCATTTTACAGGCAGTATAAAAGAGCAGATAAGATCATGCGCTCTGGGGCAATTTTTCTTATGTTTGCATCCTAGCTGTGAGGCCTTTGACACATTAATTAACTTCTTTATGTCTTAGTTTCTTCATCTATAAACTAAAAATAATAATAGTGGCAAAGTTATAATGAAGGGTACATGAGTAAATACATGTAAGATACATATAATAATGCCTGGAAATTATTACTTGATAAAAGTTAGCCGTTAGTCTTGTTGTTGTTATTGAAAGAAGCTCCTGAAGTCATATAAGGTCTGTTATCAGATATTTTGTGGAGTGGTTCATTGTAGCCAGGCCTAAACATCGGAAGATGCACCAAATGGAGGTTTCTGAGCAAGGAGACAGGGCATCCAGATTATGAGGCAGCCATTAATGAAGCAGAAATGTTGTCTAGCTCTACTAAGATATAACTGACATATAAAAATATATACATTTAGACAGGGAAGATGGCTACTGGCAGGAAGGTAGGGAGGGAGAGAGTATGAGAGAGTGAGGGAGCGATAGAGGAGTGTGTGGACATGTGTGTGTGTATGAGCTAGGGACAGTTAGATTCTGCAGGTCTTCCAAGGGGCTGCAAAACTGGGCAGTCTTAGACGGCAGAGCCCCGCGCACAATGCAGACACTTCTGGGCAGCCAGTGCAGGCACAGAGACCACGCCATCTTGAGAAACAGAGCTGCTTGAGACTAGGATCCTGGCCTCAGCACCACCCATTCTGGTCTCAGACACAAATCAGGACCCTGCAGCCACCAGGGACAAAGACCTGCAACCACAGCTGCAGACCAACAGACAACAAGAATCCAGACATCGCAGATGCAGATTTCTGTGAGTCAAGGAGCCTATCCCCTGCCCGCAGGCTTGCAGGCAATGCCATAGTAACTGATAGACCTGTCCCTCACACTGGCAGCAGTACAACTACAGGAATTTGAGCCTGCGTGCACAGGGACACTGGGAATCTGCAACCCGCAACGCAATCTGGCGACCAAACCTGAAGCCCATGCATGGTGGCAGTGCCACCTGACTTCAATTCTGGCCAAGTGCACACGGAAGTCTGTTTTCCACAGCACAGGAGCAGACCTCCAGCCAACACAGTGCTACTGTACAACACAGTCCCCCAAGCTGACCTGAACCGCAATTCTCTGGGCAGGGGGCAGCACTGAGAACCACTGACTTGACCCTGTTTCTTATAGCATGCACCTGGGATCCCTGACTCCCAGTGCACTCCCACTAAGAGCCAGGGTCTCCAATTTTTGGTGCATGCACACACAGGGACCCTGATTCTCAGTGAGAGGCTGCACGAAGCAACAGAGACTCTGATACTCAATTCTTGGTGCAGACACAGGGGAACTCTGACTCCTGGCACGCACTAGGGGACTCTGATTTTTGGCACACGCCAACAGTACAGTGCAGGCGGGGTCCATGATTCTAGGTGCGCACATATGACCACACTGAGCGCTGGTTACACTGATCCTGGGCTAGTCTGGTTCCCACAAACCCATGGCAACCACACGTCTTAGTGTCAGAGCACTTCAGTGATACTCAGGTGGTGCGAAGCTCTCACTGCACATGGCTCAGGTCCACGCGACTCGAAGTTTGAACCTTCTGGTGATAGTCAGAATGGGGAGATGACACAATCCCCAGAGGAAAGAAAATGAGGAATCACCAAGAAAGGAAGTTAGTGAAATTAAAGCATGAAACATGACTGAAAAAGAATTCAGAGTAATGGTCGTGGAATTCATACATCGTATTGAGGAGAAAATCAACAACCTATGCAAGAATCAGGAAGAAATGAAAAGTGATATAGCTACAATCAAAAACACCATGGAAAGTTTCAACAGTAGACTAGAAGAAGTAGAGGACCGAATAAGTAAGTTAGAAGATAAGGTAGAGAAACAAGCTCAATCTGAACAGCAACTGGAGGAAAAAATTAAAAAGCAGGAGGAGAGCCTAAGGGAGCTTTGGGACAACATGAAACAAAGTAACATACGTATAATAGGGCTGCCAGAAGGACGAGAAGAGCAGGAAGGATTAGAAAATCTATTTGAAGAAATAATGACAGAAAACTTCCCAGATATGGGGAAGAAAAAAGTTACACAAGTACAGAGAGTCCCAAGCAAGATCAGTCCCAAAAGACCCACACCAAGACACCTCATAATTTCAATGGCAAATATTAACAACAAAGAGAGAATCTTAAAGGTTGCAAGAGAGAGACAGAGTGTTACCTACAAAGGATCCCCCATCAGATTATCAAATGATTTCACAACAGAAACACATCAAACTAGAAGGGAATGGAAGGAGGTATACAAAGTGTTGCAAAGCAAAGGACTGATTCCATGAATAATCTATCCAGCAAGACTATCAATCAAAATTGAAGGGGAAATCAGGAGCTTTGCAGACAAAAAAAGGCTAAGGGTGTTTATCGCCACCAAACCAGCAATGCAAGACATGCTAAAGGGAATGCTATAAAAAGAAGAAACAAACAGGTAGGAAGGAACACAGGCACAAAAATAGAAATGAATACAAACAAGTACCTTTCAGTAATAACTTTAAATTTAAACAGACTAAATGATCCAATCAAAAGACATAGAATGGCTGAATGGCTATAAAACACGACCCATATATATGCTGTCTACAAGAAACCCACATCAGAACAAGGGACTCATACAGACTTAAAGTGAAAGGATGGAAAAATATCTTCCAGGCAAATGGAAATGAAAAAGCTGGGGTAGCAGTACTTATATCTGACAAAATAGACTTCAAAATGAAGGCCATAACAAGAGATAAGGAAGGCCACTTCATAATACTAAAAGGATTGATACAACAACAGGATATAACCCTGAGAAACATATATGCACCTAAAGCAGGAGCACCCAAATACATAACAAAACTCCTGGAAGGTATCAAGGGAGAGATCGACAACAATACAATCATAGTAGGGGACTTTAATACACCACTGACATCACTGGATAAATCCTCTAGACAAAAAATCAGCAAAGACACAGAAATCCTAAATGACTCACTAGATCAGATGGACTTAACTCACATCTTCAGAACATTTCACCCCAAAGCCACGGAATATACGTTCTTCTCAAGTGCACATGGGACATTTTCAAAAATAGACCACATATTGGGTCACAAACAAATCTCCCCAAATTCAAGAAGATTGAAATCATACCAAGCACCTTCTCAGACCACAATGGTATAAAATTAGAAATAAAATACAATAAAAACAATCAAAAAAACTCAAATACCATGGAAGCTGAATAGCATGCTATTAAATAATGATTGGGTTACCAATGAGATCAAAGATGTAATTAAAAACATCCTGGAAACTAATGACAATAAGAATACAACAATCCAAAACCTATGGGACACAATGAAAGCAGTCCTGAGAGGGAAGTTTATAGCTCTACAGGCCTACCTCAAAAAAAAAAAAAAAAAAAGGAAAAAATGGTAGTAAATCATCTAACTCTACAGCTCAAAGAATTAGAAAGAGAGCAATAAGAAAAGCCCAGAGTGAGTAGAAGGAAGGAGATAATAAAGATCAGAGCAGAAAAAATGACATAGAGACAAACAAACAAAAAAAAAACAATACAAAAGATCAATGAAACCAAGAGCTGATTCTTTGAAAGGATAAACAAGATTGATGAACATCTAACCAGGCTCACCAAGAAGCAAAGAGAGAGGACCCAAATAAACAAAATCAGAAATGAGAGAGGCAAAATAACAACAGACCCCTTATAAATACAAAGGATTGTTAAAAAACACTATGAATAACTCTATTCCAACAAACTAGACAACATGGGGGAAATGGACATATTCCTAGAAAAATACAACCTTCCAAAACTCAATCAGGAAGATTCTAAAAATCTCAATAGGCCGATAACTATGGAAGGAATAGAAGCAGTCATCAAAAAGCTTCCTGCAAACAAAAGCCCGGGGCCAGATGGCTTCACAGGGGAGTTATACCAAACACTCAAAGAAGAAATAAAGCCTATCCTCCTCAGACTATTCCAAAATATTCAAGAGGAAGAAACACTTCCAAGCTCCTTCTATGAAGCCAGCATTACCCTAATACCAAAACCAGATAAAGACAACACAGTGAAAGAGAATTATAGGCCAATATACCAGATGAACATAGATGCCAAAATCCTCAACCAAATTCTAGCAAATGGGATCCAACAGTACATCAGAAAGATCACACACCGTGACCAAGTAGGATTTATCCCGGGGATGCAAGAATGGTACAATATCTGCAAATCAATAAATGTGATACATCACATAAACAAATTGAGAGATAAAAGTCACATAGTCATATCAATTGATGCAGAAAAAGCATTTGACAAATTCCAACAAACTTTCTTGATAAAACCTCTCAGCAAGGTTGGAATAGAAGGATCATACCTCAACATAATAAAAGCCATATGCGACAAACCCACAGCCAACATCATACTCAATGGAGAAAAACTAAAACCATTTCCCCTAAGAACAGGAACAAGACAGGGATGCCCACTCTCACCACTCCTGTTCCACATAGTACTGGAGGTACTAGCCATTGTGATCAGACAAGAAGAAGAAATAAAAGGCATCCAAATTTGAAAAGAAGAAGTAAAACTGTCCTTTTTCACAGATGACATGATATTGTACATAGAAAACCCTAAAGACTCCATCAATAAACTATTAGACTCAATAAATGAATTCGGCAATGTAGCAGGATACAAATTAATGCCAAGAAATCTATGGCATTTCTTTACACCACTAGTGAACTTACAGAAAGAGAGACTAAAAAAGCAATCCTATTTACCATTGCACCAAAAAAATTAATATACCTAGGTATAAAGTTAACTAAGGAGGTAAGAGACCTATATGTGAAAAACTACAGGACACTGAAAAGCAATAGAGGAAGACATAAACAGTTGGAAGAACATACACTCTTCATGGATTGGTAGAATCAACATCATCAAAATATCCATACTACCCAAAGCAATCTATTGATTCAATGCAATCCCCATTAAAATACTAACGGCATATTTCACAGACCTAGAATGAACTTTCCAAAATTCATCTGTAATAAAAAAAGACTCCGAATAGCCACAGCAATCCTGAGAAAGAAGAACAAAGTAGGTTGGATCTCAGTACCAGATATCAAGCTGTATTACAAAGCCACTGTTCTCAAAACAGCCTGGTACTGGCACAAGACAGACATATAGATCAATGGAATAGAATAGAGAACCCAGAAATCGATCAAACCACTATGCCCAATTAATATTTGACAAATGAGGCATGAACATAAAATGGAGTCAAAACAGTCTCTTTAACAAATGGTGTTGGGAAAATTGGACAGATAGATGCAAAAAAATGAAACTAGACCACCAACTTACACCATACACAAAAATAAACTCAAAATGGATAAAGGACTTAAACATATAATGGGAAACCATAAAAATACTAGAGGAATCCACAAGCAGAGAAATCTCAGACATACGCTGAATCAATTTCTTCACTGATGCTGCTCCTAGGGCAATGGAAACTAAAAGAAAAAATAAACAAATGGGACTATATCAAAATAAAAAGTTTTGCACAGAAAAAGAAACCATCAACAAAACAACAAGAAAGCCCACTGTATGGGAGAACATATTTGCCAATGTCATCACCAATAATGGTTTAATCTCCAACATTTACAGGGAATTCATACAACTTAACAAAAGGAAAATAAACAATCCAATCAAAAAATGGGCAACAGACCTAAATAGATACTTTTCAAAAGAAGACAAAAGGAAGGCCAAGAGACATATGGAAACATGCTCAAAGTCACTAATTATCCGAGAGATGCAAATCAAAACCACAATGCGGTATCATCTCACACTTGTCAGAATGGCTATCATCAACAAATCAACAAATGACAAGTGTTGGCAAGACTGTGGAGAAAAAGGAACTCTTTTGCACTGCTGGTGGGAATGCAGACTGGTGCAGCCTCTATAGGAAACTGTATGGAGTTTCCTCAAAAAATTAAAAATGGAACTCCCACTTGACCCAGTAATCCCACTCCTAAGAATATATCCCAAAAAATCAGAAACACCAACCAGAATGAATATATGCACCCCTATTTTCATAGCAGCACAATTTACAATAGCTAAGATTTGGAAACAGCCTCAGTGCCCATCAGTAGATGAGTGGATTAAAAAAACTGTGGTACATCTCCACAATGGAATACTATGCTGCAGTAAAAAGGAAGGAATTCTTACCATTTGCAACAGCATGGATGGAACTGGAGAGCATTATGCTAAGTGAAATAAGCCATTCAGAGAAAGATAAATACCACGTGATCTCACTCATTTATGGAATATAATGAACAAGATAAACTGATGAACAAAAACAGATCCAGAAACAGAGAAGCATTGATCAGACTGTCAAACCTCAGAGAAAGATATGGGAGGGTGGGGTTAAGGGGGAGAGATCAACCAAAGGACTTGTATGCATGCATATAAGCCTAACCAATGGACACGAACACCAGGGGGGGTGAGGGCATGAATGGTGGGGGTTTGGAGGGTTAATTGAGGGATGAGGACACATATGTAATACCTTAATCAATAAAGAAATTAAAAAATAAAATAAAAATATATACATTTAAGTTGTACAATGTGATTATTTGTTACACTTACATATTGTGGACTATTTACCAAGATAAATTTAGTTAACACATTCTTGTAATATGTTTTTTTTAGAGAGAGAGAGAGGAAGGGAGAGATAAAAAACATCGATGAGAGAGGGAGACATTGATTTGATGCCTCCTGCATGCCCCCTACTGGGGATCAAGCCTGCAACCCAGGCATGTGCCTCGACTGGGAATTGAACTGGTAAACTATTGGTTCATGGGTTGATGCTAAACCACTGAGTCACACTGGCCAGCCTAGTTAACACATTCTTCGCCTCATGTTATTATCATTTTGTTGTTGTTATGGTGAGAATATAAACCTCTACTCTCATAGAAAATTTCAAATATACAATACAGTGTTTTTAAACTATAGTCATCATGTTGCACATTAGAGCCCTGGAACTTATTTATCTTATAACCAAAAGTGTGTACCCTTTGACCAACATCTCCCCATTTTTCACAACTCTGATCATACTCTATTTGTTTGTTTGTTTGTTTGTTTGCAATAGCTAAGCTCTGGAAACAGCCTAAGTGCCCATCAGTAGATGAGTGAATAAAAAAGCTATAGAACATTTACACAATGGAATATTATGCAGCTGTAAAGAAGAAGGATTATCCTTTGAGACAGCATAAAAGGACATGGAGAGTAGCATGCTAAACAAAATAAGCCAGACAGAGGAAGACATATAACACATGATCTCACTTATATGTGGAATCTAATGAACAAAATAAACTCACCAATAAAATAGAACCAGAGGCATGGAACCATGGAACAGACTGACGAATCTCAGAGGAAAGGGTGCCGGGAAGAGATTAATCAAAGAACTTATATGCATTGCCCATGGACACAGACAATAGAGTGATGAAGGCCGGGGTGGGCAGGAACCGGGTGGAAGTGGGCAATGGAGGGAAAACAGGGGGATGGGAGGGGACAGACACCTATAATACTCTCAACAATAAAGATACAAAATAATAAAAAAGGTTTGATATATTTAGATTCCCCATGTAGTGAGATCATGTAGTACTTTTCATTTACTGTATGATTTATTTCACTTAACACAATGCCCTCAAGATCCATCTATGTTATTTCAATGGTAGGAATTACTGCTTTTGATGGTTGAAAAATATTTCATTGTATTTATATACACACTAGAGGCCCAGTTCATGAATTTGTGCACAGGTGGGGTCCAGCTGGCCTGGCCCCAATCAGGGCGGATCGGGAATGGGCCTGTCAGGAGGAGGAGATGGTGGGAGGTTGGCCAGCTGGCCCACCTGGATCAGGGCCCGATCAGGGTCCCCGATCTGGGTCGGGCCAGCTGGGGAAGGGGCTGCAGGCAATTGGCCAGTGGGCCCTGACCCCTATTGGGGTTGGGGGGGTTGGGGGTGGGGCTGGCCATGGGGAGGGGCTGTGGGCAGTGAGCCAGCTGCCCCCGCCCCTGAATGGGGTGGCTGGGGGTGCAAATTGGGTGCCAGCAGCCTGTCAGATGGGCCATGGGTGGTTGGCCAGCTGGCCCTGCCCCTGATCATGGTGGGGGTGCCGATCTGGGGTAGGGCCAGCTGGGGGGAGGGGCTGCAGGCCTATCAGGATGGTGGCGGCCCATTGAGGGCATGGCTGGCCAGGGGAAGTGTTGCAGGAGGTTGGCTGGCCAGCCCTGCCCCCTATTGAGGTGAGGTGGTGATCAGGGCCTGTACTGGCCAGGGGCAGGGGCTGCGGGCTGATCAAGGTGGTAGGGGCCCATCAAAGGTGGGGCCGGACAGGGGGAGGGGCTGCAGGAGGTTGGCTGGCCAGCCCTGCCCTATTGGGGTGAAGGGGTGTGATCAGGGGCAGGCTAGCCAGGGGGAGGGGCTGCGGGCCTATCTTTGTAGGGCAGGCTGATGGGGGCGGGAAGGGATGGAGCTCTTGATCGAGGTGGGAGAGTCTGATCAGGGGCAGGCCGGCAGGGGGGAGGGGCCGCGAGATGGGCCGCGAGATTGGCCGCTGGCCAAACCCCCTGATTGGATAGTTCACTGGCCACAGTGGGCATCATAGCCACTGGTTGTTAGGTTGTTATGGCCTAGAGGTGCTCCATGCACCTCCTGGTGACAGGTCGATTGGTTGTTTTCATTGTGACTAACACTTTTTGGCTTTTTATTATTATGATTATTTTCTCTATTCATCAATTAATGGACACCAGGATTATTTCCATATCTAGGATACTCTGAACAATACTACAACAAATAGGGGAGTGCAGGTATCTCTTCAAGAGAGTGATTTCATTTCCTTCAGATACATACCCGATAAGTAGTTTGGAAATGTTTACTCCCATTCTGTAGGCTGCCTTTCAATTTTGTTTATTGTTTCTTTTTTTGGATTATTATTGTTGAGAGTATTACAGGTGTCTCCACATCACCGCCCCCCCCCCACGACCTGGTTTCTTATGTTGTTTGGCATAGTTCCACTTGTCCGTTTCTGCTTTTGTAGCCTATGCTTTTGGTGTCAGATCCACACATCATTAACAAGATTAAGGTCTAGGAGATTATTCCCATGTTTGTTTCTTTTTTTTCTGGGAGTTTTATGGTTTCAGGTCTTATGTTTAAGTCCTTAATCCACTTTGAGATGATTTTTTGTGAGTGGTGTAAGATAGAGGCCTGATTTTATTCTTTTTCATGTGTATATCCAGTTTTCCCAAGACCATTTATTGAAAGTACTATTATTTCACATTGACTAATTTTGGCTCCCTTGCCAAATATTAGTAATAAACAATCCAATCAAAAAATGGGCAACAGACCTAAATAGATACTTTTCAAAAGAAGACAAAAGGAAGGCCAAGAGACATATGGAAACATGCTCAAAGTCACTAATTATCCGAGAGATGCAAATCAAAACCACAATGCGGTATCATCTCACACTTGTCAGAATGGCTATCATCAACAAATCAACAAATGACAAGTGTTGGCAAGACTGTGGAGAAAAAGGAACTCTTTTGCACTGCTGGTGGGAATGCAGACTGGTGCAGCCTCTATAGGAAACTGTATGGAGTTTCCCTCAAAAAATTAAAAATGGAACTCCCCCACTTGACCCAGTAATCCCACTCCTAAGAATATATCCCAAAAAATCAGAAACACCAACCAGAATGAATATATGCACCCCTATTTTCATAGCAGCACAATTTACAATAGCTAAGATTTGGAAACAGCCTCAGTGCCCATCAGTAGATGAGTGGATTAAAAAAACTGTGGTACATCTCCACAATGGAATACTATGCTGCAGTAAAAAGGAAGGAATTCTTACCATTTGCAACAGCATGGATGGAACTGGAGAGCATTATGCTAAGTGAAATAAGCCATTCAGAGAAAGATAAATACCACGTGATCTCACTCATTTATGGAATATAATGAACAAGATAAACTGATGAACAAAAACAGATCCAGAAACAGAGAAGCATTGATCAGACTGTCAAACCTCAGAGAAAGATATGGGAGGGTGGGGTTAAGGGGGAGAGATCAACCAAAGGACTTGTATGCATGCATATAAGCCTAACCAATGGACACGAACACCAGGGGGGGTGAGGGCATGAATGGTGGGGGTTTGGAGGGTTAATTGAGGGATGAGGACACATATGTAATACCTTAATCAATAAAGAAATTAAAAAATAAAATAAAAATATATACATTTAAGTTGTACAATGTGATTATTTGTTACACTTACATATTGTGGACTATTTACCAAGATAAATTTAGTTAACACATTCTTGTAATATGTTTTTTTTAGAGAGAGAGAGAGGAAGGGAGAGATAAAAAACATCGATGAGAGAGGGAGACATTGATTTGATGCCTCCTGCATGCCCCCTACTGGGGATCAAGCCTGCAACCCAGGCATGTGCCTCGACTGGGAATTGAACTGGTAAACTATTGGTTCATGGGTTGATGCTAAACCACTGAGTCACACTGGCCAGCCTAGTTAACACATTCTTCGCCTCATGTTATTATCATTTTGTTGTTGTTATGGTGAGAATATAAACCTCTACTCTCATAGAAAATTTCAAATATACAATACAGTGTTTTTAACTATAGTCATCATGTTGCACATTAGAGCCCTGGAACTTATTTATCTTATAACCAAAAGTGTGTACCCTTTGACCAACATCTCCCCATTTTTCACAACTCTGATCATACTCTATTTGTTTGTTTGTTTGTTTGTTTGTTTGCAATAGCTAAGCTCTGGAAACAGCCTAAGTGCCCATCAGTAGATGAGTGAATAAAAAAGCTATAGAACATTTACACAATGGAATATTATGCAGCTGTAAAGAAGAAGGATTATCCTTTGAGACAGCATAAAAGGACATGGAGAGTAGCATGCTAAACAAAATAAGCCAGACAGAGGAAGACATATAACACATGATCTCACTTATATGTGGAATCTAATGAACAAAATAAACTCACCAATAAAATAGAACCAGAGGCATGGAACCATGGAACAGACTGACGAATCTCAGAGGAAAGGGTGCCGGGAAGAGATTAATCAAAGAACTTATATGCATTGCCCATGGACACAGACAATAGAGTGATGAAGGCCGGGGTGGGCAGGAACCGGGTGGAAGTGGGCAATGGAGGGAAACAGGGGGATGGGAGGGGACAGACACCTATAATACTCTCAACAATAAAGATACAAAATAATAAAAAAGGTTTGATATATTTAGATTCCCCATGTAGTGAGATCATGTAGTACTTTTCATTTACTGTATGATTTATTTCACTTAACACAATGCCCTCAAGATCCATCTATGTTATTTCAATGGTAGGAATTACTGCTTTTGATGGTTGAAAAATATTTCATTGTATTTATATACACACTAGAGGCCCAGTTCATGAATTTGTGCACAGGTGGGGTCCAGCTGGCCTGGCCCCAATCAGGGCGGATCGGGAATGGGCCTGTCAGGAGGAGGAGATGGTGGGAGGTTGGCCAGCTGGCCCACCTGGATCAGGGCCCGATCAGGGTCCCCGATCTGGGTCGGGCCAGCTGGGGAAGGGGCTGCAGGCAATTGGCCAGTGGGCCCTGACCCCTATTGGGGTTGGGGGGGGTGGGGGGGGGGGCTGGCCATGGGGAGGGGCTGTGGGCAGTGAGCCAGCTGCCCCCGCCCCTGAATGGGGTGGCTGGGGGTGCAAATTGGGTGCCAGCAGCCTGTCAGATGGGCCATGGGTGGTTGGCCAGCTGGCCCCTGCCCCTGATCATGGTGGGGGTGCCGATCTGGGGTAGGGGCCAGCTGGGGGGAGGGGCTGCAGGCCTATCAGGATGGTGGCGGCCCATTGAGGGCATGGCTGGCCAGGGGAAGTGTTGCAGGAGGTTGGCTGGCCAGCCCTGCCCCCTATTGAGGTGAGGTGGTGATCAGGGCCTGTACTGGCCAGGGGCAGGGGCTGCGGGCTGATCAAGGTGGTAGGGGCCCATCAAAGGTGGGGCCGGGACAGGGGGAGGGGCTGCAGGAGGTTGGCTGGCCAGCCCTGCCCTATTGGGGTGAAGGGGTGTGATCAGGGGTGTGATCAGGGGCAGGCTAGCCAGGGGGAGGGGCTGCGGGCCTATCTTTGTAGGGCAGGCTGATGGGGGCGGGAAGGGATGGAGCTCTTGATCGAGGTGGGAGAGTCTGATCAGGGGCAGGCCGGCAGGGGGGAGGGGGCCGCGAGATGGGCCGCGAGATTGGCCGCTGGCCAAACCCCCTGATTGGATAGTTCACTGGCCACAGTGGGCATCATAGCCACTGGTTGTTAGGTTGTTATGGCCTAGAGGTGCTCCATGCACCTCCTGGTGACAGGTCGATTGGTTGTTTTCATTGTGACTAACACTTTTTGGCTTTTTATTATTATGATTATTTTCTCTATTCATCAATTAATGGACACCAGGATTATTTCCATATCTAGGATACTCTGAACAATACTACAACAAATAGGGGAGTGCAGGTATCTCTTCAAGAGAGTGATTTCATTTCCTTCAGATACATACCCGATAAGTAGTTTGGAAATGTTTACTCCCATTCTGTAGGCTGCCTTTCAATTTTGTTTATTGTTTCTTTTTTTGGATTATTATTGTTGAGAGTATTACAGGTGTCTCCACATCACCGCCCCCCCCCCACGACCTGGTTTCTTATGTTGTTTGGCATAGTTCCACTTGTCCGTTTCTGCTTTTGTAGCCTATGCTTTTGGTGTCAGATCCACACATCATTAACAAGATTAAGGTCTAGGAGATTATTCCCATGTTTGTTTCTTTTTTTCTGGGAGTTTTATGGTTTCAGGTCTTATGTTTAAGTCCTTAATCCACTTTGAGATGATTTTTTGTGAGTGGTGTAAGATAGAGGCCTGATTTTATTCTTTTTCATGTGTATATCCAGTTTTCCCAAGACCATTTATTGAAAGTACTATTATTTCACATTGACTAATTTTGGCTCCCTTGCCAAATATTAGTTTGCCATATTTATGTGAATTTATTTCTGGGCTCTAAATTCTGTTCCTTTGGTCTGTGTCTGTTTTTATACCAGTACCATAGTGTTTTCATTACTATCTCAGACATCTTTCATAGCAATATTTTTGCCAATATATCTACTAGGTCAAAGGAAACAAAGAAAAAAGTAAACAAATGAAACTACATCAAACTAAAAGCTTCTGCACAGCATAAGAAACCACCAACAAAATGAAAATGGAACCCACTGTATTGGAGAAGATATTTTATAATTATACATCTGATAAGGGATTAATATCCAAAATATATAATGAACTTATACAACTCAACACCAGGAAGACAAACAATCCCATTAAAAAATGGGCAAAGTGAACAAACACTTCTCCAGAGAGGACATACAGATGGTAAATAGACATATGAAAAAATGCTGAATAACACTAATCAACACAGACAACCAAATTAAAACCACAATGAGATATCACCTCACAGCTGCCAAAATGACTACCATCAGTAAATCAACAAACAACAAATGCTGGTGAGGATGTGGAGAAAAGGGAACCCTACTACACTGCTGGTGGAAATACAGACTGGTGCAGCCACTGTGGAAAACAGTATGGAGTCTCCTTAAAAAATTAAAAATGGAATTGCTATTTGACCCAGCAAGCTCACTTCTGTAAATATATCCTAACAATACCAAAACACCAATCAGAAAGAATATATGAACCCCTATGTTCATAGCAGCATTATTTATAACTAGAGGCCTGGTGCATGAAATTCGTGCATGGGGGGCAGAGGGATGTCCCTCAGCCCAGTCTGCACCCTCTCCAACCTGGGATCCCTCTCACAATCCAGGACTGCTGGCTCCCAACTGCTCGCCTACCTGCCTTCCTGATTGCCCCTAACCGCTTCTGCCTGCCAGCCTGATCACCCCCTAACCACTCCCCTGCCAGCCTGATTGATGCCTAACTGCTCTCCTGCCAGCCTGTTTGCCCCTAACTCCCCTCCCCTGCAGGCCTGGTCACCCCTAACTGTCCTCCTCGGCAGGCCTGGTTCCCCCAACTGCTCTCCCCTGCAGGCGTGGTTCCCTCCCAATTGCCCTTCTCTGCAGGCCCAGTCACCCCCAACTTCCCTCCTCTGCCAGCCTGTTTGCCCCTAACTGCCCTCCCCTGCAGGCCTGGTCACCCCTAACTGTCCTCCTCGGCAGACCTGGTTCCCCCCAACTGCTCTCCCCTGCAGGCCTGGGTCCCTCCCAACTGCCCTTCTCTGCAGGCCCAGTCACCCCCAACTTCCCTTCTCTGCCAGCCTGGTCACCCCTAACTGCCCTCCCCTGCTGGCCTGATCACCCACAACTGCCCTCCCTTGCAGGCCTGGTCCCTCCCAACTGCCCTCCCCTGCTGGCCATCTTGTGGTGACCATCTTGTGTCCACATGGGGGCAGGATCTTTGGCCACATGGGGGCAGCCATCTTGTGTGTTGGAGTGATGGTCAATCTGCATATTACTCTTTTATTAGATAGGATAGAGGCCTGGTGCATGGGTGGGAGCCAGCTGGTTTGCCCTGAAGGGTGTCCCGGATCAGGGTGGGGGTTCCCTTGGGGCATGGGGCAGCCTGGGTTAGGGGCCTGTGGTGGTTTGCAGGCCAGCCACGCCCCCCAGCAACCCAAGCGGAGGCCCTAGTATCCGGGGTTTATTTATCTTCTACAATTGAAACTTTGTAGCCTAGATTGGAGGCCTAGGCTGGCCAGGGCTGCAGAAGATTGGCCTCCTCCATCGCCGGGGGCAACCTAGCCTCCTGCTGTTCCAGTTCCATGGCTGCCGCCATTTCTGTTGGGATTTATTTACCTTATATAATTGAAACTTTGTAGCACTGAGTGGAGGCCTAGGCTGGCAAAGGCAGGCTGAAAGCTTAGCTTCCTCCATTGCCAGGGAAACCCAAGCCTCCCTCCTGCTCTCTGTGGCTGCAGCCATCTTGGTTGGGTTTATTTGCATATTTGCTCCTAATTGGCTGGTGGGCGTGGCTTGTGGATGTAGTGGAGGTATGGTCAATTTGCATATTACTCTTTTATTAGATAGGATAGCTAAGGTTTGGAAAAAGCCCAAGTGCCCATCAGTAGATAAGGGGATAAAATAATCTGTGGTATATTTACACATTGGAATACTATGTGGCTGTGATAAAGAAGGATCTCTTACCCTTTGCAACAGCATGCATCGACTTGGAGACCATTATGCGAAGTGAAATAAGTCAGTCAGAGAAAGACAAATATCACATGATCTCATTTATATGTGAAATCTAATGAAAAAAATAAACTGACAAACAAAACAGAAGCAGAGGCATGGATGCATGGAACAGACTGACAGCTGTCAGAGGGGAATCGGGTATGAGGGACTGGATGAAAGAAGGTGAAGGGATTAGCCAAAGAACATACATGCATAACCTGTAGACACAGATAACATTGTGGTGATGGCCAGAGGGTAGGGGAAGTTCTGGTGGGTGGAGGTGAGAAAAGAGGGGAAAATGGGACATCTGCAATAACAAAAACAATAAAAACAAAGTTAAAAATGAGTATTATTATAATTTCTGTTATCCAGGAAAAAAATAATACTATGCCATATCTGCAAGTTTAGTTTTAAAGTATTGTAGTATGTGTTAAAAAAATAAAAAAGTGTGATGCTCCTGGCTTTGTTTTTCTTTCTAAACATTGTTTTGGATATTTTGGATCTTTTGTGTTTCCATGCAAATTTTAGGATTTCTTTTCCTACTTAATAAATTCCATTGGGTTTTGATAGTGATTGAGTTGAATTTATTGATGGTGTTGGTTAGGATGGATATTTTTTTAAAATTAATTATTCTAATCCATGAATATCCTTTCAATGATTTGTGTCTTGTTTTATTTCCTTCATTAATGTCTTAAGGTTTTCCATATATATTTTTAATGTCTTTAGTTTATTTTAATCCTATTTTAAAGTTTTTAATACTTATTGTAAATGGTATTGTTTTCTTTATTTCTTTTCAAATAGTTCATTGTTGGTGTATAAAAATGCAACTGATAGTTGCATATTAATTATGTATCCTGAAACTTTACTGAATTGATTAGTTCTAACAGTTTTTTGGTGGATACTTTAGGATTTTTCTATTTATAATATCATATCATCAGCAAATTGAAACAATTTTACCTGTCCCTTTCTGGATGAATGCCTCTTAATTAATTTTTTTTTTACTAACTGATCTGGCTAGGACTTACAGAACTAGGTTGGAAAGAAGTGGAGAGAGTGGGCACTCTTGTCTTTTTCTTGATCGACGGGAAAAAGCTTTCAACTTTTCACCATTGGGTATATTGTTAATCATGGGTTTGTCATATATAGAGCCTCTATTGGTTGAAGAATATTCTTTCTACACATAATTTATTGAGAGTTTTTATTATGAATGGATGTTGTCAAATGATTGTTTTCATCTATTGCAATGATCATGTAATTTTTAGCTTTTATTCTATTGATGTGGTGCATCACATTTATATATTATCCTATGTTGAACCATTGTTGTATCTCAGGAATAAATCTCATTTGATCAAGGTGTATGATCCATTTATTGAACTGTTGACTTTGGTTTGCTAGTATTTTGGATAAGTTTTTGCAACTAAATTCATCATGGATACTGGCCTGCAGATTTCTTTTCTTGAATCCTAATTTGGCTTTGGTATCAGAGTAATGCTGAAATTGTAAAATGAGTTTGAGTATGTTCCCTCTTCAATTTTTTGGAAGAGTTTGAGAGGAATTGGCATTAATTTTTCTTTAAATGTTTGGTAGAATTTACCAGGAAAAATATCTGGTATTGGGACTTCCTTTGTTAGAAGGTTCTGATTACTGATTTCTATTTTCTATTTCATCATGATCCAGACTTGGTAAGTTGTATATAGCTAGGAATTTAATCTATTTTTCTAGTTTGTCCAATTTCTTGGTATACAATTAATTGCTCATAATGGTCTCCTCTGAGCCTTTGTATTTCTATATCAGTTGTTACATGCCTTTTACTTATAATTTTACTTTTCTAAACCTCTTTTTTTCTTGGTATATTAGGTAAAATTTTTCAATTTTGTTTATCTTTTAAAAAAACCTCTATTTGTTCACCTTTTCTATAGTTTATTTTTTACTTCATTTATTTGCTCTGATCTTATATTCTTCCTTCTGCTAACTTTGACTTACTTTGTTCTTACTTCCCTAGTTCCTTAAAGTAAGGCTGTTAATAAAGTAAGGTTGTTTATGTGGCATCTGTTCTTAATGTTGGCATTAATTGCTGTAAATTTTCTTCTTAACACTGATTTTGCTGCATCACTAAGTTTTGTGTTTGTTTCCATTTTCAATTGTCTTAAGATGTTTCTTAATTTCCCTTTTTAATTCATTAATTGCTCACAAGTAGTTTTTTTTTGTTTCCACATGTGTGAATATTCTAATCATCATCATGTTGTTAATTTCTAGTTTTATACAATCATATTTAGAAAATATAGTTGATATGATTTCAGTCTTACATTTTCTAAGATTTGTTTTGTGACTTAATATATGTTCTAACTTGGAGAATGTGTACTTTGTGCTTGAGAAGAATGTGTAATCTGCTGATATTAGAATGGATGTTGTATATACAGGGTGGGGCAAAAGTAGGTTCACAGTTGTTAGTACACAAAACACAGTTTATTCTTGTATTATTTGTTGATTACTGTATTATTTTCCATACAAAAAAACTTTAAACCTACTTTGCCCCAACCTGTTTGTCAGTAAGATTCATTTGTTCTAAAGTATAGTTCAAGTTTCCTTATTGCTATCTCTTACTCTTATTATTGTATTTTTGTCTATCATTCCCTTCATATTTGTGAATATTTGCTTAATATATTTATGTAGTACAATATTGAGTGCACATGTATTTATAATTTTTATATTCTATTGAAAATTTACCACTTTATTATTACATAAAGAACTTCTTACTCTCTTGTCAGGATTTATGGAATAAAATCTCTTTTGTCTGAGGTAAGTATGGCTATCCCATTCTCTCTTTTGTTTTCCATTTACCTGAAATATATTTTTCCATTGAACCTATATGTATCCTTGAAGCTGAAGTGAGTCTCTTGTAGGTAGCATATAGTTGGGCCTTGTTTTTTGTTTTTGTTTTTAATCCATTCAGCCAGTCTATGCCATTTGATTGAATAACTTTATCCATTTCTATTTATAGACATGATTGGTAGGTAATTACTATTGTCAATCATCTTCAACAATTTTCTGGCTGGCTTGTATTTCTTTCTTCTTCTCTTGCTGTCTTCCTTTGTGAATTGATGATTTTCCATAGTGGTATGCTGTGATTCCCTTCTTTATACCTTGTGTGTATCCACTAAAGTTTTTGATTCTGTGGTTACCCTGAGGTTTCCTTGAAATATCTTATAGATCTAACAGTCTATTTTAAGTTGGTAACAACTTGACTTTGATCACATACAAAAACTCTACATTTTTACTCCCTACATATTATTTTATGATGTCACTATTTACATAATCTTGAATTGTGTTTATATTAACAAATTATTTTAGCTATACTTACTTTTAATTATTTCATCCTTTATCCTTTATACTAGAGTTAAGTGATTAACACATCCCATATTATTCTGAATCTGACTACCAGTATATGCTTACTTTTACTAGTCTGTTGCATATTTTCATGAATTGATTATGGCCTTAAGTTTACTTAAAATCTACTATCTCATACAGACACAATAAAAAGAAAGAGCAAAAAGGAAAAAGAAAAAATTACTCTTTGTGATGAGAACTCTTAGGATTTACCTTCTTAACAACTTTCATATAGATCGTATGGTGGTGTTAACTATAGCCATCATGTTATACATTAAATCCTTAACACATTTATCTTATAACTAGAGGCGCAGTGCATGAAATTTGTGCACTCAGGGGGGGTCCCTCAGCCTGGCCTGCACCCTCTCGCAGTCTGGGAGCCCTTAGGAGATGTCTGACGGATGGCTTAGGCCCTGCAGGGAATGGGCCTAAGCCAGCAGTCGGGACATCCTTAGCACTGCTGTGGAGGTGGGAGAGGCTCCCGCCACTGCCGCTGCACTTGCCAGCCATGAGCCTGGCTTCTGGCTAAGTGGTGCTCCCCCTGTGAGGGAGTACACTGACCACCAGGGAGCAAATCCTGCATTGAGCATCTTCCCCCTGGTGGTCAGTGCCCGTCATAGCGACCAGTCATTCCACCATTTGGTCGATTTGCAAATTAGCCTTTTATTATATAGGACTAGCAGCCCGTTTGCACAAAGATTCGTGCAATAGACCTTCATTCACCTGGCTGTCTGCACCAGTTTTCTGCTGGCACCGGGGACCCAGGTCTTGGCTGTGGCCACTGCCTTCTGCCTTCTTTCAGGGTCGGGGCTTGGCCCCGGGCGGCGGCCTTGGGCTCTGCTGCACCCCAGTGTCCCTGCTAAGGATCGTAGGAACCAACCCCCGGTGGTTGCCTGCGATCCGTGCAGGCTCCCCGCTGGTGCCCAAGGCCGGGAAAGCCTTGGGCTCGGCCGCACCCCAACGTCCCTGCGACGGTTTCCTGGTGGGCGTGGCTGGTGGGCATAGCGAAGGTATGGTCAATTTGCATATTATTAAGTAGGATTGGAAGTCTGTACTTAATGATAACCTTCCAATTCCTCTCCCCAGCCCCCATATCTGTTAACCACAACTCCTATCTTTTTTCTTTTTTTTCTTTGTTTATTTATTTAATTGTTGACAGTATTTCAAATGCCCCCCATTTTCTCCCCCTCTGTTCCCTCCACCCAGCCCCTGTACTACCTTAGGCCTTCACCACATTATTGTCTATGTCCATAAGGTATGCATATATGCATATATGTTCTTTGGTTAATCTCTTTCAGTGCCCCTAAAACCCCTCCCCTCTAACATCTGTGAGCCTGTTCCATATATCCATGCTTCTGGACCCATTTTGTTTGTCAGTTTATTTTGTTCATCATATTTCACATATTATTGAGATAATGTGTTATTTGTCTTTATCTGACTGTCTTATTTCACTTAGCATAATAATCTTCAGGTTCATTCATACTGTCAGCAAAGGGTAAGAGATCCTTCTTTTTTATAGCTGCACTAGTGGCACAGTGCATGAAATTCATGCATGGGGGGGTTCCTCAGCCCAGCCTGCACACTCTCCAATCGGGACCCCTTGGGGGATTTCAGACTGCTGGTTTAAGCCCGATTCCACATCCCTCTCGCAATCTGGGACCATGGGCTCCTAACCGCTCACCTGCCTGCCTGCCTGATTGCCCCTAACTGCCAGCCTGATCTCACCCCCAACTGCCCTCCCCTGCCGGCCTGATCTTGCCCCCACGTGCACTCCCCTGCCTGCCTGATCACCCCTAACTGCCCTCCCATGCCGGCCTGATCTCGCCCCCAACTGCCCTCCCCTGCCGGCCTGATCTCACCCCCAACTGCCCTCCCTTGCTGGCCTGATCACCCCTAACAGCCTCTGCCATGGCCCTTACCACCATGGCTTTGTCCAGAAGGAAGTTGGATGTCTGGAAGATGGCCGGTCGACCCAGTCTAATTAGCATATTGCCCTTTAAGTAGTATAGATCAATTATATAGGATAGGATTGCTTAAATGGGGGGGGGAGCCTTTTTCATCAGGAGGAGATGCTCTTGGCAGACAAAAATACATAGTCCCTATATCTGGACTAATAGCCAGCCATATGCACTATACTGCCAAACTGGTCATTAAAAAATTGAACTGCTTTCTTACACCTTACACCAAACAGCTGTTGCCCTTAAAACCCCTCCTCAGCCCCCACCTTAGGTTCTGCCTTCGCAGTTCACCCAGATTAGGTTCTGATTGGTTGGTTTCTATGCCAGTCAGCATCAAAAGATCCTCCTCCTAGGCAGCCATTGGCTCCTTGCATTTCACCCAGATTTGGTTCTGATTGGTCAGTTTCTATGCCAGTCAGCGTCTCTGGGCCTAACAATGGGCCTGATCAGATAGGCAGAGCTGTTCAGCAGCCCCAGCAGAGGCCCGAGAGAAAGAGAGGCACAGCTGCTGGCCAGGCCCCAAGAGAAAGAGAGAGGCAAGGGCTGATCAACAGCTGCCACAGAAGCTACAGATCAGACCCTGCTTCTCTCTCTCCAGGCCTCTCTTCAGGCCTGATCCACAGTCCCCTTGGCAGTCAGTGCTGGGTTGGGGTGCCTGCAGCAGTGAGCAGTCAGTGATGGGTCGCCACAGTAACCCAGCACTGGCTTCCAGTCGGTTGAGCCTTCGATAATTTTGGATGTTATGACCTGGGTTTTTATATATTAGGATAGTATTCCATAGTGTAAATGTACCATACTTGCCCTGGGTGGTGTGGCTCAATTGATTGGAGCATTCTTCTATACCACTGAAATGTCATGGGTTTGATTCCTGGTCAGGATACATACCTGGGTTGTGGGTTTGACACCTATTCTGGATGTGTACTGGAGGCAACTGGTTGATGGGTCAATGTTTCTCACATTGGTGTCTCTCTCTCTCTCTCTGTCTCTCTCTGTCTCTCTCTCTCTCTCTCTCTCTCTCTCTCCCTCTCTCTCTCCCTTCTTCTCTCTCTAAAATAAGTGACCATATCCCTGGGTGAGGATTAAAAAAATTAAAAATAGCTTTGGCCAGAGGAGCTCAATGGTTAGAGCACCGGCTTGTTCACCAGAGTCATAGGATTGATTCCCGGTCAAGGGAATGTACCTGGGTTGCAGGTTCAATCTTTCCCCTGGTGTGTGTGGGAGGCAACCCATCAATGTGTCTCACATCGATGTCTCTCTTTCTCTGTCTCCACCCCCCCTCCCTCCTTTCCACTGTCTCTAAAAATCAATGGAAAATTATCCTTGGGTGAGGATTAACAAAAAAATAAAAACAAAAATAAATGTACCACAGTTTTTTAATGTACTCATCTATTGATGGACACTTGGGCTGTTTTCTAATTGACTTGAGAGAGAGGAAGGGAGAGAGAGAATCATCAAAGTGAGAGAGAATTATTGATCAGTTGCCCTCCACATGCACCCTAACCAGGGATTGAAACTGCAAACTGGGTATGTGCCCTGATCAGGATTCAAACTCACAACCTTTCATTTATGGGACAATGCTCCAACCAACTGAGCTACAGTGGCCAAGGTCTGATTTCTTTTTCTGTGAGTTTATTTTTTTTGTTTTGTTTTGACTCTACATATGTGAGATGATACAGTGTTTTTCTTTCTCTCTCTGACATTGCACTTAGCAATAATGCCCTCAAGGCCCATTCATGTTGTCATAAATGACAGAATTTTCTCATTTTTATGGCTGAATAATACTCCAATATATATATATATGATAGGATAACAACTTCTTTATCCATTTATCCAATGATGTGCACCTAGGTTGTTTCCATGTCTTGGCTATTGTAAATAATAGGTGGTTTTCAGCCATTATGCTTTACATATTTTTTCTGCTCTGTTTTTTTCTCTTCTCCTCTTTGAATTCCCATAATATAAATATTGTTTCCTTTCAGTGTGTCCCATATATCCCATAGGTGTTCTCCACTCATTATTATTTTTATTTCTTTTTTTCTCCTCTGACTGGATATTTTCAAATGTACTGCCTTCTGGGTGAGTGACTTCCAACCTTTTTCATCTCATGGTACACATAAATTAGTTACTAAACTTTTGTGGCACCCCAAAAATATATTTTTTCTGTTGATCTGACAAAAATATGTATAATTTTGATTCATTCTCACAGGACAGCTATTGTTGTGTGGGCTGTTGTCATTTTTTAATTTGACAATCTAAGGGAAAAGAGGTCAGCGTCACTGAGTAACTAGTCAGGTCTTGCATGCTTTAAAAATTCTGGTGGCACGCCAATGTGCCTGCTGCGACACACTAGTTTAAAATTGCTGTTGTGGGTTATCAATTATTACTTCTTCATGATTAAGTCTGCTTCTAAAGCTCTCTATTGAATTCTTCAGTTCAGTCATTGTGTGTTTCAGCTGTAGTATTTCTGTTAGTTTTGCATGGTTTCTATTTTTGTTGAACTTTCAATTTTGCTCTTACATTGTTTTCCTAATTTCATTTATCAGTAATTAATTGTCTGTGTATACTTGTAGTTCACGAAACTTCTTTAACAGGATTATTCAAAATTTATTGTCTAACATTTCATATTTCTCCACTCCTTTAGGGCCATTTATTGCAGATATGTTAGATTTGTTTAGTAGTTTATGTTTACCTGATTTCTTTAATCCTTGGTTGTTTTCTCTTTTTTTATTCTTCACCAATAAATGTATTAGGGTGACATAAGATCATTTACTGGTTAATAAGATCATATAGTTTTCATCACCATATATTTGGCCACCTTTACCCAGTACTAACCACTCACCCCCTTCCCGCTGGTGAGCACCATAGTGTTGCTTGTGTGTATGAGTTTCAGTTTTATATCTCACATATGAGTGAAATCATATAGTTCTTAGCTTTTTCTCACTGACCTATTTCACTTAGCATAATAGTCTCAAGATCCATTCATGTTATTGCGAACGGCAGTATTTTATCTGTTCTTATGGTTGAGTAGTGTTCTACAGTATATATGTACCATCTCTTCTTTATCCAGTCTTCTATTGAAAGATAATTTGATTGCCTCCATGTCTTGGCCACCATGAATAAAGCTGCAATTAACATAGAAGTGCATGTATCCTTGCAAATAAATGTTTTTGAGTTTTTCAGGTACTAGTATATACCCAGAAGAGGGATTGCTGGGTCATATGGTACCTCTATTTTTTTTAATTTTTAAAAATTTTTTTAAATTTCATAAATCTTTATTGTTCAGATTATTACAATTGTTCCTCTTTTTTCCCCCATAGCTCCCCTCCACTCGGTTCCCACCACACCCTCTGCCCTTACCCCCCCCCACTGTCCTCATCCATAGTTGTATGATTTTTGTCCAATCTCTTCCCACACCCCCCACACCCACTTCCCCCCCACCCGAGAATTGTCAGTCCACTCCCTTTCTATGCCACTGATTCTATTATATTCACCAGTTTATTCTGTTCATCAGATTTTTATTCATTTGATTTTTAGATTCACTTGTTGATAGATATATATTTGTTGTTCATAATTTTTTATCTTTACCTTTTTCTTCTTCTTCCTCTTCTTAAAGAATACCTTTCAGCATTTCCTATAATACTGGTTTGGGGGTGATGAACTCCTTTAGCTTTTTCTTATCTGTGAAGCTCTTTATCTGATCTTCAATTCTGAAAGATAGTTTTGATGTGTAGAATAATCTTGGTTGTAGGTTCTTGCTATTCATCACTTTGAATATTTCTTGCCACTCCTGTCTGGCCTGCATAGTGTCTGTTGAGAAATCAGCTGACAATCCTTTCGGTGCTCCCTTGAAGGTAACTAACTGTTTTTCTCTTGCTGCTTTTAATATTCTCTCTTTGTCTTTTGCTCTTGGCATTTTAATTATGATGTGTCTTGGTGTGGTCCTCTTTGGATTCTTTTTGTTTGGGATTCTCTGCACTTCCTGGACTTGTAAGTCTATTTCTTTCACCAGGTGGGAGAAGTTTTCTGTCATTATTTCTTCAAATAGGTTTTCAGCGTCTTGCTCTCTCTCTTCTTCTGGCAACCCCATAATTCTGATGTTGGTATGCTTGAAATTGTCCCAGAAGCTCCTTACACTATCTTCATATTTTTGAATTTCTTTTTGCTTTTCCAGCTGGGTGTTTTTTGCTTCTTTGTATTTCAAAACTTTGACTTGATTCTTGCAATCCTCTGGTCTGCTGTTGGATCTCTGTATATTATTTTTTATTTCAGTCAGTGTATGCTTAATTTCTACTTGGTCCTTTTTCATATCCTCGAGGGTCTCGCTAAATTTATCGGCCTTTTCTAGAAAATTCTTGAAAAACCTTATAACTGCTTTTGAACTCTATATCCAGTTTTTTGCTTTCCTCCATTTCTTTCATTTGTGACCTGTTTCTTTGTCTCCACATTTTGGCTGTTTCCCTGTGTTGATAGAGTGGCTTTGTGAGCTAGGTGTCCTATAGAGCCCAGTGGCTCAGCCTCCCCAGTTACCTGAGGTGGACACTCTTGGTGCACCCCTTTGTGGGCTGTGTGCACAGTCTTTTTGTTGTTAAGTCTTGGTTGTTGTTGGTATCACTGGGAGGAATTTAGCTCCAGGCCAATTGGCTCTGAGGATCAGCTGTGTCTACACTGGGAGAACTTCTGTGCTGGAGACACCCTTATGAGACAAGACTTGCAAAAGCCTCTGTGCTAAGCTTGGATGGGGCAGTCTCAGGGCAGAGCAGACAGCATTGGTTTCCCATCAGCCCTTCCCTAAGAGGCTCCTAGGTCTCAGTGTCCCGCGGTAATCGCTGTAAGCACCTCTGAGAGAAAGCCACCCTCAAGTTTTGCCCGCTTCCAGACAGTCCAGTCTCTCCCCAAATGAGTCTGGGTCCCCAGAGTCTTGCCCAGAACTGGAGTTCAGAGCAGTCGGGAGCTTTTGTCTCCCTCCTGCTTGAGAAAGCCAGCCGCGTACTCAGTTGCCCGCCCTCTCCACGCGTGTGCCTCTGTACCTCTGCCTTCCACAGCTCCTCTGAGTCTCAGTGTGTTTTTCTCTTTCCTGACAGTCCAGTTTCACCCTGTATGAGTTTGGGTCCCCAGATTCTCGCCCAGAACTGGAATTCAGAGTAGTTGGGAGCTTTTGTCTCCCTCCTGATTGAGAAAGCCAGCCACGTACTGAGTTGCCAGTCCTCTCCACGTGCATGCTTCCATACCGCTGCCTTCTGCAGCTCCTGTGAGTCTCATTGTGCTTTTCTCTTTCCTTCTAGTTGTAGAATTTCCACTCAGCCAGCCTTCCTGTGGTTCTGGATGATGTCCGTTTTGTCTTTCAGTTGTAGTTTTGAAATTGTTGGGCGAGGCAGCAGTTTAGGTGTTTACCTATGCCACCATCTTGGTTTCCCCTAGGTGCTTCTATTTTTAAATTTTTTGTGGACCTGCCATACTGTTTTCCATAGTGGCTATCACAGTATACATTCCCCTCAGCAGTGAATAAGGGTCCTTTTCTCCACAACCTCTCCAACACTTGCTATTACCTGTCTTGTTGATAATAGCTATTCTAACAGGTGTGAGGTGATATCTCATTGTAGTTTTGGTTTGCATTTCCCTAAAGCAAGTAAAGTTGAACATCTTTTCATATATCTGTTGGCCATTTATATGTATTCTTAGCAGAGGTGTTTATTCAGATCCTCTGCCTATTTTTTATTTTATTTTCTTAATTTATTTTTAAATATATTTTTATTGATTCCAGAGAGGAAGGGAGAGGGAGAGATAAAAACATCAATAATGAGACAGAATCATTGACTGGCTGCCTCTTGCATGCCCCCTACCAGGGATCAGGCCTGTAACCCAGGCATGTGCCCTGACCAGGAATTGAACCGTGACCTTCTGGTTCATAGGTCGACACTCAACCACTAAGCCACTCCAGTAGGGCTGCCCATTTATTTTGGGGGAGGAGGGATGCCCATTTTTAAATTGGATTGTTTGTTCAGTGTTCAGTTTTATGAGTTCTTTATATGTTTTGGATAGTAATCCCTCATCAGAGCTGTTGTTTGCAAATATCATCTCATATTAATTGGTTGCCTTTATGTTTTGTTGGTGGTTTCTTTTGCTGTGAAGAAGATTTTTAGTTTGAGAGTAGAGGCTTGCACCTTCTCCAATCCAGGACCCCTCAGGGGATGCCCAACTGCCGGTTTAGGCCTGATCCCTCAGGGGACATCCCTCTTGCAATCCAGGACTGCTGGCTCCTAACGGCTCACCTGCCTGCCTGTCTGATCACCTCTAACCACCTCTGCCTGCCTGCCTGATTGACCCTAACCCCTCTGCCTGCCTGCCTGATCACCCCTAACTGCCTCTGCCCACCTGCCTGATTGCCCCTAACCCCTCTGCCTGCTGGCCTGATCCCCTAACCCTCCTCTGCCAGCCTGATTGCCCCTAACCACCCTCCCCTGCCAGCCTGATCACTTCTAACTGCCCTCCCCTGCCGGCTGATTGCCCCTAACCACCTCTACCTCAGCCCCCGCCACTGTGGCTTTGTCCGAAAGGAGGACCAGACAACCTAAAGATGTCCAGTCAACTATGTCTAATTAGCATATTACCCTTTTATTAGTATAGATAGTTCCATTCATTTATTTTTGCCTTTACTTCCCTTGTTCTTGGCATTAAATTGATAAAAAAATTCTCTAAGATAAACATCCATACGTTAGGTACCTATGTTTTCTTCTATGTAAGTTATTGTTTCATATCTTATATTTAGGCCTTTGATCCATTTTGAGTTAATATTTGTACATGGGGACAAACTGAAGTCTAGTTTCATTCTTTTGCATGTGGCTTTCCATTTTCTCAGCACCATTTATTGAAGAGGTTTTCTTTCCTTCATTGTGTGTTTTTGTCTCCTTTGTAAAAAATGATCTGCCCATATGCATGTCATTTTACATCTCGGCTCTCAATTATCTTCCATTTTTCTGTTTTTCTGACAATACCATGCTGTTTTGTTTATCATAGCTCTGTAGTATAATTTTGAAGTTAGGTTGTATGACAACTCAGGCTTTGTTCTCTTTTTCTTAAGATTTCTTTGGCTATTCGGAGTCTTCTGTGGGTCTATAGAAATGTGATAAGTTTTTGTTCTATTTTTGAAAAAATAACATTGAAGCATGATCAATGTTGCTCAGTGGTTAGAATGTGGGCCTGTGCATCAAAGGGTCACATGCTCAATTCCCACTCAAGGGTATATACCTGGGTTGTGGTTCCCTCCTTGCTCTCAGTTGGGGAACATGCAGACGTGCAGGAGGAAAGCAGTCAATGTGTTTCTCTCACTTCTCTCTCTCTCTCTCTCTCTCTCTCTCTCTCTCTCCCCCCTCTCTCTCTTGTTCTTCCCCTCCTCTCTCCCTCCTTTTTTTCCCTTCCACTCTTTCTGAAAAGTAATGGCAAAATACCCTCATGTGAGGATTAACAAAATAATAACATTGGGATTTTGATGGGGATTGCATTACATCTGTATGCTTTGGGTAATATGGCCATTTTAGCTGTCGATTCTTCCAATGCACGAACACTGAATATATTTCCATTTCATCATGTCTCTTTCAATCTTTTTTAATAATGATTTTTAGTTTTCAGTATATAGGTCCTTCACACCCTTTGTAAACTTTATTCAAGTTTTTAAATTATTTTTGTTGCAATTTCAAAAGGATTTTTTTTAAAGTTTCTTTTTCTGAGGTCTTATTGTCAGTATATAGGAGATCAGTGGATTTTTGTACATTGATTTCATGTCCTGCAACTTTACTGTATGTATTTATTTTTTCTAATAGTTTTTTGGTGGAGTCTTTAGGATTTTCTATATACAGAATTCTGTCAACTGCAAAAAGTGACAATTTTACTTCTTCATTCTTAGTTTAGATAACTTTTATTTATTTCTCTTAGCTGATTACTCTAAGACTTCTAGAACTATTTTGAACACGAGTGGTGAGGGTGGGCATCCTTGTCTTGTTCTTGATTTTAGAGGAAAACCTTTCAGTTTTTCACCACTGAGTATAATATTGGCTGAGGGTTTGTCATATACAGTCTTAATTATGTTGAGGTGTTTTTCTTCTATACCTATTTCATTGAGTGTTTTAATCATAAATGGATATTGTGTCTTATGAAATGTTTTGCATCATTTGATAAGATAATTTATTTTATCCTTTGTTTTTATATCTGGTATATTACATTGATTGACTTGCATATATTGAATCAACCTTGTGACCTTGAAATTAACCTCACTTCATCTTGATGTATTTTTTTATTTTGTTTAGGATTTTTGCATCTGTATTCATAAGAAATATTGGTCTGCAGTTTTCTTTTTGTGTTTTATGCTATGCAGGTTTTGATATCTAGGTTATGCTGCCCTCATAGGATGTATCAGGAAGTATTGCTTCTTCTTCTATTTTTATTTTTGTTAATGCTCAACTGAAGATATATTTTTCCATTGTTTTTTCAGAGATAATGGAAGGGAGGAAGGAGGGAGGTAGGTAGATGATTGATAGATAGATAGATAGATAGATAGATGATAGATAGATAGATAGATAGATAGATAGATAGATAGTAGATAGATAAAACGAAAAACATGGATATGAGAGAGACACATCAATTGGTTGCCTCCTACATGTACCATGACTGAGGGCAGGGAGCAATAGAACCAACAACCCAGGTATGTGCCCTTGACCAGGAATTGAACCCGTGTGACCCTTCAGTCCATGGGCTGACACTCTACCACTGAGCCAAACTGGCCAGGGCTCTTCTTCTATTTTTTTTTAGAAAACTTTGAGAAGCTTTGGTATAAAATTTCCTTTGAATATTGGGTAGAATTCACTGGTGAAGCCATCTGGTCTTGGACTTTTATTTTTTGAGAGGTTTTGATGGTTGTTTCAGTTTCCTCAGTGTTTATTTGTCTATTTAGATTTTCCATTTCTTCATGATTCTGTCTTGGAAGGTTGTATATTTCTAGGAACTTATCCATTTCTTCTATATTATTGAATTTGGTGACATATAATCTTTCATAATATTCTAGTATGATCCTTTGTATATCTGTGATGATAGTGATAAATTTTCTTTCATTTCTGATTTTGTTCACATGAGTTTTTTCTCCTTTTTCCTTAGTGAGTCTAGCAAGGGGCTTGTCTATTTTACTAATTTTTTCAAAGAACAAGCTCTTTGTTGTATTCATTTTTGTATAGTCTTTTTGTTCTCTATTTCATTCAGTCCTGCTCTAATATTTATTATTTCCTTTCTTCTGCTGATTTTGGTTTGCTTTTGTTCTTCTTTTTCTCGTTCTTTAAGATGTAATATTAGGATGTTTATGTGGGATTTCTTTTGTGTCTTGAGATAACCCTGTAATAATATAAACTTCCCTCTTATTACTGCTTTTGCTGCATCTCAGAGTTTTGATATGTTGTATTGTCATTCTTATTTGTCTTATCTTTTGATATCATCTTTTATTTTTTTGATTTAGTTATTTTGTAGTAGTATGTTTTTTATTCTCAACGTATTTGTGCGTTTATTTATTTCTTTTTTTAATATCAAAGCTTTGTGGTCAGAGGATATGCTTGCTGTGAATTCAATCTTCTTTAATTTGTTGACCCTGGCTTTATGGGTCACATGTGTGGTCTATCCTTGACAATGTTCCATGTGCACTGGAGAAGAATGTATATTCTGATGTTCTGGGATGAAAGGCTCTGTAAATGTCAGTTATGTCCATTTGCTCTAATATATCATGTAAAGCTGATATTTCTTTGTTGATTTTCCATTTGGATGCTCTATGGAAAGCTGTCAATGGAGAATAAGCTTCTCAATTATGATTGTGTTTCTGTCTGTTTGTCCCTTTAGTTCTGTTAGTAGTAGCTTTATATAATTCAGTGCTCCTTGATTGGGTGCATATATATTAAGTAGTGATATGTCTTCTTGATGTAGTGTCCCCTTTATCATTATGTAATGTTCATCTTTGTTGCTTGTTACCTTTGTTATCCTTCTTCATTTTTATTCTATTTTTTAAATATGTATTGTTGAGAGTATTACAGATGTCCCTATTTTCCCTCCAATTACTCCCCTCCACCCAGTTCCCACCCTACCCTAGGCCTTCACCATACTATTGTCTGTGTAGATAAGTAATGCATATGTATATGTATATATATAAAAGCCTAAGTGACCATTACGACCAGAATGACCAGAACGACTGGAATGACCAGTTGCTATGATGTGTACTGACCACCAGGAGGCAGATGTTCAATGCAGGAGCTGCCCCTTGGTGGTCAGTGCACTTCCACAGCAGGAGCACCACTCAGACAGAAGCCCTGAGCCAGGCTCACAGCTGGTGAGAGCAGCTGCAGCAGCAGGAGCCTCTCTTGCCTCTGCGGCAGTGCTACTGAGCAACAGCAGCAGTGGGAGGCGCAGCAGGGCCAGGATGAGCAGCAGTTGAGCTGTGCCTGGCCCCGGCTGGGGATCTTCCCCGGCTGCCTGCCACTTTGGCACTGTTACATCCCTGTGGGGATAGAGCCAAACCTGGCAGTCTGACATCCCCCCGATGGATCCCAGGTTGTGAGAGGGAACAGGCCAGGCTGAGGGACCCCACCCATGCATGAATCCATGCACCGGGCCTCTAGTATGCATATAAGATCTTTGATTAATCTCTTCCCACTCCACCTTCCCCCTGAGATTTGTCAGTCTTTTCCATGTTTCCATGCCTCTGGTTCTATTTTATTCTTAAGTTCTTTTGTTCATTAGATTTCTCGTTTGTCTTTTTTATTATTTTTATATTCAATTGGTGATAGCTATGTATTTATTGCTATTTTATTGTTTTTCTCCTCCTCCTCCTCCTCCTCCTCCTCCTCCTCCTCTTCCTCTTCCTCCTCCTCATCCTCCTTCATTTTCTTCTTAAAGAATGTCCTTCAATATTTCATGTAATACTGGTTTGGTGGTAATTAACTCCTTTAGCTTTTTCTTGTTTGTGAAACTCTTTATCTGACCTTAAATTCTAAATGATAGCTTTGCTGGGTATAGTAATCTTGGTTGTAGGTACTTGCTATTCATCACTTTGAATATTTCTTGCCATTCCCTTCTGGCCTGCATAGTTTCTGTTAAGAAATCAGCTGATGAGTCCTATGGACACTCCCTTGTAGGTAACTACCTGCTTTTCTCTTGTGGCTTTTAAGATTCTCTCTTTGTCTTTAACCTTTGACATTTTAATTATGACGTGTCTTGGTGTGGTCCTCTTTGTTTTGGGATTCTCTTGTTTGCTACTCTTTGCACTTCCAGGACTTGTAAGTTTATTTCTTTCACCAGGTAGGGGAAGCTTTCTGTCTTTATTCCTTCAAATAAGTTTTCAAGATTGTGCACTCTCTCTTCTCCTTCTGGCACCCCCATAATGCAGATATTGGTATGCTTGAAGTTGTCTCAAGGGCTCCTTACACTATCTTCAAATTCTTATATTCCTTTTTCTTTTTGCTCTTCTGAATGCGTGTTTTTTCCATCCTTATATTCCAGATCATTGATTTGATTCTCAGAATACTCTACTGTTGAATCTCTGTAGATTATACTTTATTTCAGTTAGTGTATGCTTAATTTCTGACTGGTCCTTTTTCATGTCTTTGAAATTCTCATTATGACCCTTGAAAGTCTCACTAAGTCCCTTGAAGCTATCATTAAGTCCCTTGAAGCTCTCATTAAAATCTTTGAGCAATCTTATAAACATTATTTTGAACTCTGTATCCAGTAGTTTGTTTGCTTCCATTTCTTTCATTTGTGACATATTTATTTGTCTCCACATTTTGCTTCTTCTCTGTGTTTGTTTCTATGTATTAGAAAGAGCTGCTATGTCTCCTGGAATTTTTAGAATGGCCGTGTGTAGTAGGTATCCTATAGGACCTGGTGGCTCAGTCTCCTCAGTCACATGAGCTGGGCACTCTACATGCACCTCTGTGTGGGCTGTGTGCACAGTCTTGTTGTATATGAGCCTTGATTGATGTTGGCGTCACTGGGTTGAATTGACCTCCAGGCCAATTGGCTGTGGGGACCAGCTGTGACTATAGTGGAAGAGCTGCTGTGCAGGAGATAACCCTATGGAGCAGAAATTGCTTCAGTGGGGCTTTGCTGCTCACTGAGTCTGCCCATTGAATGTACTGTTTGTGGGTGTGTAGAGTTGTAATCTGGTATGGTCTGAAGCTGTCCAGTGGGTGCATTGGACCTGGGGTTTCCTGGGAGGTACAAAGTGAGCCAATGCCTGGGGCCACCTGGCAGGAGCTACAGAGAGATCTGCAGATAGATGCTAGTTGCATTGGGCTTGGAATTGCATGGATGAGGCCTAGCTGTGAAGCAAGGCAGGCTGGTGATGGTGCCAGGTCTTGCACCTCTTATTAATAGGTTTGGGGCATGCTGATATCAGCTGCTGCTTGTTTGAGAGATTTTAGCAAAGTCTGAAGCCTGATCCAGGATGGACCATTCATATAGAAAAGCTGCTGCAAACAGGTTGGGTGGAGCTGCAAATTGGATGGAGCACAGTCTCAAAAAATCACCAAGGCAGAGCTAACAGTACGGGCCATGCTAATGGAAACTCAGATATGGCTGCCAGTCAGCTCTGAGATGGGGGTATCCCAGCATAGGAACAATGACCCTGTGAGCACCCTATTCTAGGAGAAAGCTTCCCCCAAGATCCTGTCCTGATACCAGGCAATCCAGTTCCTCCCTGTATGTCCCTGGATCCCCCAAAGCTTCTGCCCAGCACTGTTGCTCAGAGGAAGTGGGACCATATAAGTTCATGTGCTGGCCCTTTAAGAGGAATTGCCTGGGTCTCCAGCAACCTTTGTGTCACTCAGCCACAATCCCTACTGGTTTTTACAGCCTGAAGTTATGGGGACTTCTCAGCCCTGAAACCCTGGGATGAATGGTCTGGTGTGGGGCTGGGACCCCTCGCTTCTCATGGGAGACATCTGCAGTGGAGATATCCCTCTTGATAAAAAACAAACAAACAAAAAAACACTACACGTAGGTCTCAGACCATCCGGTTTCGCCTCTCCACCCCTCCTACCTGTCTCAATGTACTTTCTTCTTTACTTCTCTAGTTGTAGGACTTCTATTTGGACATACTTCGGGTGGTTCTGAATGATGGTTTTTCTGTATTTTAGTTGTAATTTTGATGTGACTGTGGGAGGCCACCAGTACCAGCATTTACCTATGCCGCCATCATGGTTCTTCCTCTACCTTTGTTATCTTTAATACTATTTTGTCACAAATAAGTATGGGTACACCTGATTGTCTGTGGATGTTGTTTGCTTGTAGAATTATTTTCCACTCTCTTGCTTTGCATCTAACTTTGTTTTTGCAGCTTAGATATGTCTCCTGAAGGCAGCATATTGTTGGGTTTTGTATTTTGATCCAAACTGCTACTCTGATTCTTTATTGGGGAATTCAATCCATTTACATTTATGACAATTATTGCTGTATGATAATTTCCTGTAGCCATTTTATCTTTTGTTTTCTGGTAGCTCTGTGCCTCCATTGGTTCTTTATTTCTGTGTTTCTGTCTTTTGTTTTAGTTTAGTGGTATTTCCTAATTTTTCCCTCTGTTTCCTGTTTTTTAAAACTATATGTTTCAGTGTATGTGTGAGTGTGTGTTTGTGAGTGTGTGTGTGTTTGTGTGAGTGTGTGTGTGTGGTTACCATTAGGGTTATGAAAAGGAAAGTGTCATATATGCAGTTCTTTTTCTTTTGAATGCATCTAATATCCATCCTCCTTTGCAAATTCAGACCTTTAACTCCCAAGTCTTTTGTTTTTGTTGTTATAAATTATCCCAGTTTATGCTGTAACTTTGTTGGTGATCATATTCATAGTTTTGTGACTTTTGTTCTTTGTTTCAGATAGAGTAACTGTCTTGAGTATTTACTCTCATGGAGGTTTTCTGGTGATCAATTCCCTCAGCTTTTGTATCTGAACAAGCCTTTATGTCTCCTTCATGTCTAAATGTTAAATTTTCTGGATATATTATCCTTGGCTAGTAATTCCTCTCTTTCAGTAGTTTGAATATTCTGTTCCACTCCCTTCTGGCTTGTAGAGATGCTGCTGAAAAGTCTGATAATAACCTAATAGCCTTTCCTTTATAGATTACTTACTTCTTTTCCCTGGCTGCCTTGATAATTACTTCTTCATCATTAATTTTTTACAGTTTTAACAAAATGTGCCTTGGTAAAGGCCTTTTTGGATTACGGTAATTAGATGTTCGGCTTGCTTCTTGGATTCTAGGATCTAGCTTTGTCTATAAGTTTGAGAAGTTCTCATCCACTATTTGTTTGAATAAGCTCTGTTCCTTTCTCTCTGTTTTCCTCTTCTGGTATGCCTATTATTCTTATATTGCTCTTTCTGATGAAGTCATATAGTTCTCATAGAGTTCTTTCTTTTTTATTTTCAAGTATTTTTTTGTTATGAATTTAGCTTTTATTCAAAATTAAATAAGCAAAAGCAAGTTTTTTTTCCGAAACTTTTACAAATTACTTACATAAAAGAAAGTTAATAAGGACAGTCCTAAGTTTTCAACAAATAATTACAAAAGTGTCTAGGGCAGCATGAGTATAAACCACAACACAGCATGGTGACCTAACTGTCATATGAGTAAGGCATAACTAACATTTGCACCAAGACCAGAATTAGAAAACGAAACAGACTATAAAAGCTTAGTTCTACATTAAGCTTCCCTTCCCGCAGGTCCTTAATGGGTTTGAACTATGTCATTGTTTTAAACAAACACATCCTGTCAAACTATAAATTACATAGATGGGCAGTTAATGGGAAAAGCCCCCTAAAAGGTACAAACTTAACTGGTAATTGAGTTTTCCATTTGCCTTTATGTACAATTAAATGTAAACAATATTTTCACAGTTTTGAGTGTTTTGTGAATAGATGTACAGTACCATGTCAGGTTTGCAATTGTTCCTGAAAACTGGCTCTAGGTTCTGCACCCCTGTCAGCCACTGGAGTGCATGTATTTACATAAATAAGAAAGTATCATAGTCAATGGTCAAGACAGTTCAGCAAGAGCAGGATTTCCAAAAGAGTGATACACAATACCACAGTTTACATACCTGTGCAAATAGAAGCATTCATACAGAGAAATCTGAGGCAAATTAAATTCACAAAAACTTATATCGCTACTGTTGCAAACTTGGGCAGTAAATGACCCTCAGCAAGCTCTGCTCTCTATGGCTATTTTTTTCTTTTAAAATCTTAAAGCCAGAGAAAATGCACACATCCTACCCACACGCTCGCGCACACACACTCCACACACATACACAGTTCTCATTTCATTTTAGAATATGGTACATAATGCAACTTCATTACAATGTAGAGGTTTAACACATTTGCTGTGTGTTTTCCTGTGCAAGTTCTTAGTGGTCTAAATCCTAGTTGAGGGTATTCATTTGCAGAACCACATGATTCTGGAGGTTGAGGAAAAAACAAAACAAAACACACACACACACAAGAGTTTCCATCCATTTTTCAAATCAGCACTGGATGTGCAAAGGTAGCAGACAACCTGGCCATCAACACAGCCAGGTTAGGGTAACTTTAAAGGAAGATCCAAGCAGTTAGTTACTTAGATTGGTCTCTAGAAAAATAGGTCAGGATATGCTGTATCTTTGTCAACTGTTCCTCCAAAGACTTCATTGATAAAACTGACAGATGGTATTGGGGATCCACAGGGAGAACTGCAAGAAGCCACCAACACCAGGCAGGTCCATTAGGAGTCGCCTGAAAGTTTTCCTCCCTCCTGGGCATTGACCCAAAGTGCTGAAGAATTTGGCTTCGAAATCTGTCTCTTAAATTCTGAAACCAGCTGCAGGCTTGAGAGTGGACCAAATCATGAAGCTGCCTGAGACTCTCTATCTCATCTTCATTCTCCACCTTAACATCTTCTAGATACTCAAAGTCTGTAGTGCAATATCCATCTTTCATTACTCTTTTTAAAACCTTAAACCAATTTCCTGCAACGGTATCCACCACAGACTTTCCATCAGGTAAGAAATGTACATTTCTAATTTGTAACATACAACCATAATCTGCAAAACCATTCTGTGTGTCACTGACACACATTCCAAACTGTTTAGTTCCAGTTTGTATGCTTCTTCGAATCATCAATCTATATCTTGGCTCAAATACATGAAGAGGGCAAGGCACAGTGGGGTAGGCTATAGTGCAAACAAATATTGGGACATTCTTGGTCAAGTGTGAAAGTTCAGCAGTTTCTACATATATTTTTCTCTCAGACAGCTCATCAGGCAGATACTTCACTATTAATTCTTCCAACAGCTGTGTGACACAGTACCTCCTATCTGCTAGATACTCTTTTAAGCTTTCTTTTCAAAGGGGACAATATGGTGTATAATCTAAACAAAGCTCAAGACAATTCTTACAGAATGAATGTCCACAAGGGGTTATTATTGGCTCGAAAATCAACCTCATACAGAGAGAACACTCAAAATCTGAGACATCTATTAATTTCTCTGGGGTGTCGCCATAAGTAAATGAAAACGTACAGACCTCATTGGGCATTTCTCCTTGCATTTTTTAAAATTTCTTTATTGATTAAGGTATTACATATGTGTCCTCACCCCTCAATTAACCCCCAACCCCCTCCCACTCATGCCCTCACCCCCCTGGTGTCCGTGTCCATTGGTTAGGGTTATATTCATGCATACAAGTCCTTTGGTTGATCTCTCCTCCTTTCCCCACCCTCCCCTATCTTCCATCTGAGGTTTGGCAGTCTGATCGATGCTTCTCTGTCTCTGGATCTGTCCCTGTTCATCAGGTTATGCTGTACATTATATTCCACAAATGAGTGAGATCATGTGGTATTTACCTTTCTCCTACTGGCTTATTTCACTTAGCATAATGCTCTCCAGTTCCATCCATGCTGTTGCAATTGGTAAGAACTCCTTCTTTTTTACTGCAGCATAGTATTCCATTGTGTAGATGTACCACAGTTTTTTAATCCAGTCATCTGCTGATGGGCACTTAGGCTGTTTCCAAATCTTAGCTATGGTAAATTGTGCTGCTATGAACATAGGGGTGCATATATCCTTTCTGATTGGTGTTTCTAGTTTCTTATGTTATATTCCTAGAAGTGGGATCACTGAGTTAAATGGGAGTTCCATATGTAGTTTTTTGAGGAAACTCCATACTGTTCTCCACAGTGGCTGCATCAGTCTGCATTCCCATCAGCAGGGCAAAAGAGTTCCTTTTTCTCCACAGTCTTGCCAACACTTGTCATTTGTTGATTTGTTGATGATATCCATTCTGACAGGTGTGAGATGATACCGCATTGTTGATTTGATTTGCATCTCTTGGATAATTAGTGACTTTGAGCATGTTTTCATATGTCTCTTAGCCTTCCTTCTGTCTTCTTTTGAAAAGCATCTATTTAGGTCCTTTGCCCATTTTTTGATTGGATTGTTTATCTTCCTTTTGTTAAGTTGTATGAGTTCCCGGTAAATGTTGGAGATTAAACCATTATTGGTGATGACATTGGCAAATATGTTCTCCCATACAGTGGGCTTTCTTGTTATTTTGTTGATGGTTTCTTTTGCTGTGCAAAAGCTTTTTATTTTGATGCAGTCCCATTTGTTTATTTTCTCTTTAGTTTCCATTGCCCTAGGAGCAGTATCGGTGAAGAAGTTCCTTCGGCATATGTCTGAGATTTTGCTGCCTTTGGATTCTTCTAGTATTTTTACGGTTGCCCGTTTTATGTTTAAGTCCTTTATCCAATTTGAGTTTATTTTTGTGTATGGTGTAAGTTGGTGGTCTAGTTTCATTTTTTTTTTTGCATGTATCTGTCCAATTTTCCCAACACCATTTGTTGAAGAGACTGTCTTGACTCCATTTTATGTTCATGACTCCTTTGTCAAATATTAATTGGGCATAGAGGTTTGGGTCGATTTCTGGGTTCTCTATTCTATTCCATTGATCTATATGTCTGTTCTTGTGCCAGTACCAGGCTGTTTTAAGAACAGTGGCTTTGTAATACAGCTTGATATCTGGTATTGAGATCCCACCTACTTTGTTCTTCTTTCTCAGGATTGCTGCAGCTATTCGGGGTCTTTTTTTATTCTAGATAAATTTTTGGAAAGTTCGTTGTGGGTCTGTGAAATATGCTGTTGGTATTTTAATGGGGATTGCATTGAATCTGTAGATTGCTTTGGGTAGTATGGACATTTTGATGATGTTGATTCTACCAATCCAAGAACACGGTATTTTCTTCCATCTATTTATGTCTTCCTCTATCTCCTTTTTCAGTGTCCTATAGTTTTTTACATATAGGTCTTTTACCTCCTTAGTTAAGTTTATTCCTAGGAATCTTAATTTTTTTGGTGTGATGGTAAATGGGATTGCTTTTTTAGTCTCTCTTTCTATAAGTTCATTATTGGTGTAAAGAAATGCCATAGATTTCTTGGCATTAATTTTGTATCCTGCTACATTGCTGAATTCATTTATTAAGTCTAAGAATTTTTTGATGGAGTCTTTAGGGTTTTCTATGTACAATATCATGTGAACTGCAAATAAGGACAGTTTTACTTCTTCTTTTCCAATTTGGATGCCTTTTATTTCTTCTTCTTGTGTGATCGGAATGGCTAGTACTTCCAGTACTATGTGGAAAAGGAGTGGTGAGAGTGGGCATCCCTGTCTTGTTCCTGTTCTTAGGGGAAATGGTTTTAGTTTTTCTCCATTGAGTATGATGTTGGCTGTGCATTTTTCATATATGGCTTTTATTATGTTGATGTATGATCCTTCTATTCCCACCTTGCTGAGAGTTTTTATCAAGAAGGGATGTTGGATTCTGTCAAATGCTTTTTCTGTATCAATTGAAATGATTATGTGATTTTTATCTCTCAATTTATTTATGTGATGTATCACATTTATTGATTTGTGGATATTGTACCATCCTTGCACCCCTGGGATAAACCCTACTTGGTCATGGTGTATGATCTTTCTGATGTATTGCTGGATCCGATTTGCTAGAATTGGGTTGAGGATTTTGGCATCTATGTTCATCAGGGATATTGGCCTATACTTCTCTTTCATTGTGTTGTCTTTATCTGGTTTTGCTATTAGGGTGATGCTGGCTTCATAGAATGAGCTTGGAAGTGTTTCTTCCTCTTGAATTTTTTGGAATAGTCTGAGCAGGATAGGTTTTAGTTCTTCCTTGAATGTTTGGTATAACTCCCCTGTGAAGCCACCTGGCCCCAGGCCTTTGTTTGCTGGGAGCTTTTTGATGACTGTTTCAATTTCATCCATAGTTATCGGCCTATTGAGATTTTTAGAATCTTCCTGATTGAGTTTTGGAAGGTTGTATTTTTCTAGGAATATGTCCATTTCCTCCATGTTGTCTAGTTTGTGGGAGTAGAGTTGTTCATAGTATTTTTTAACCATCCTTTGTATTTATAGGGGGTCTGTTGTTATTTTGCCTCTCTCATTTCTGATTTTGTTTGAGTCCTCTCTCTTTGCTTCTTGGTGAGGCTGACTAGATGTTCATCAATCTTGTTTACCCCTTCAAAGAACCAGCTCTTGGTTTTGTTGATCTTTTGTATTGTTTTTTTTTTTTTTTTTTGGTCTCTATGTCATTTATTTCTGCTCTGATCTTTATTATTTCCTTCCTTTTGCTCACTCTGGGCTTTTCTTGTTGCTCTCTTTCTAATTCTTTGATGGTAGGTGATTTACTACCATTTTTTTTTTTTTTTTTTTTTTTTTTTGCTTTTTGATGTAGGCCTGTAGAGCTATGAACTTCCCTCTCAGGACTGCTTTCATTGTGTCCCATAGATTTTGGATTGTTGTGTTTTTGTTGTCATTAGTTTCCAGGATGCTTTTAATTTCTTCTTTGATCTTAATTGGTAACCTTGTCTTTATTTAATAGCATGCTATTCAGATTCCAAGTGTTTGAGATTTTTGGATTGTTTTTATTGTGGTTTATTTCTAATTTTATGCCATTGTGGTCTGAGAAGATGCTTGGTATGATTTCAATCTTCTTGAATTTGGGGAGACTTTGCTTGTGACCCCATATTGGTCTATTTTTGAAAATGTCCCATGTGCACTTGAGAAGAACATATATTCCGTGGCTTTGGGATGCAATGATCTAAAGATGTCAGTTAAGTCCATCTGATCTAGTGAGTCATTTAGGATTTCTGTGTCTTTGCTGATTTTTTTGTCTAGAGGATCTTTCCAGTGATGTCAGTGGTGTATTAAAGTCCCCTACTATGATTGTATTGTTGTCGATCTCTCCCTTGATATCTTCCAGGAGTTTTGTTATGTATTTGGGTGCTCCTGAGTTGGGTGCATATATGTTTCTCAGGGTTATATCATGTTGTTGTATCGATCCCTTTAGTATTATGAAGTGGCCTTCCTTATCTCTTCTTATGGCCTTCACTTTGAGGTCTATTTTGTCAGATATAAGTATTGCTACCCCAGCTTTTTTTTCACTTCCATTTGCCTGAAAGATATTTTTCCATCCCTTCTCTTTCAATCTGTGTGAGTCCCTTGTTCTGAGGTGGGTCTCTTGTAGACAGCATATATATGGGTCGTGTTTTTATCAATTCAGCCACTCAATGTCCTTTGATAGGATCATTTAGTCCGTTCACATTTAAAGTTATTACTGAAAGGTACTTGTTTGTAGTCATATCTATTTTTGTGTCTGTGTTCCTTCTTACCTTTTTATTTCTTCTCTTTACAGTATTCCCTTTAGGATTTCTCGCATTGCTGGTTTGGTGGTGATAAACTCCCTTAGCCTTTTTATTTGTCTGTGAAGCTCCTGATTTCCCCTTCAATTTTGATTGATAGTCTTGCTGGATAGATTATTCATGGAATCAGTCCTTTGCTTTGCAACACTATGCACACCTCCTTCCATTCCCTTCTAGCTTGATGTGTTTCTGTTGAGAAATCATTTGATAATCTGATGGGGGTTCCTTTGTAGGTAACTCTCTGTCTCTCTCTTGCCGCCTTTAAGATTCTCTCTTTGTTGTTAATATTTGCCATTGAAATTATGACATGTCTTGGTGTGGATCTTTTGGGATTGATCCTGCTTGGGACTCTCTGTACTTGAGTAACATTTTTCTTCCCCATATCCAGGAAGTTTTCTGTCATTATTTCTTCAAATAGATTTTCTAATCCTTGCTGCTCTTTTTGTCCTTCTGGCAGCCCTATTATACGTATGTTACTTTGTTTCATGTTGTCCCAAAGCTCCCTTAGGTTTTTCTCCTGCTTTTTAATTTTTTTCTCCAGTTGCTGTTCAGATTGGGCTTATTTCTGTACCTGATCTTCTAACTCACTAATTTGGTCGTCTGCTTCTTCTAGTCTACTGTTGAAGCTTTCCATGGTGTTTTTGATTGTAGCTATATCACTTTTCATTTCTTCCTGATTCTTGCATAGGTTATTGATTTTCTCATCCATCCAGTGAATGAATTGCACGACCATTACTCTGAATTCCTTTTCGGTCATGTTGCATGCTTCAATTTCACTAATTTCCTTTCTTGGCAACTCCTCATTTTCTATCCTCTGGGGATTGTGTTGTCTCCCCATTCTATCACCAGAAGGTTCAAACGTCGAGTTGTGTGTACCTGGGACATGTGCCCTGGGTGCTTCGCACCACCCAAGTGTCACTGAAGTGCTCCGACACTAGGATGTGGGTCTGCCATGGGATGGTGGGAACAGGTTCACCCAGGGTCAGTGTTACCAGCATTCGGTGTGGTCTCGTGTGCGCACCTAGAATCATGGACCCCGCTTGCACTGCGCTGTTGGTGTGTGCCAAAAATGAGTCCCCTATCACATGCCAGGAGTCAGAGTTGCCCTGTGTCTGCACCAAGAATTGAGTATCAGAGTCTCTGTTGCCTCATGTGGCTTCTCACTGAGAATCAGGGTCCCTGTGTGTGCATGCACCAAAAATTGGAGACCCTGACTCTTAGTGGGAGTGCACTGGGAGTCAGGGATCCCAGGTGCACTTGGTAAGAAACAGAGTCAAGTCAGTGGTGCTCAGTGCTGCCTCCTGCTGGGAGAATCTGGGTGCCGGTCACCATGGGGGACTGGGTTGCACAGTAGCACTGTGGGGTGCCTGCGCTGCGGAAAACAGACTTCTGTGTGCACTTCGGAAAACAGACTTCCATAAGCGCTTGCCCAGTATCAAAGTTCAGGTGGCACTGCCGCCCTGCGTGGGCTTCAGGTTTGGTCACCCGATTGCATTGCAGGGAGCAGATTCCAGTCTCTGTGCATGCACAGGCTCTAATTCCTGTAGCAGCGCTGCAGTCTGTGTGCGTGCTCCCAAACTCAAATTCCCGTAGGGGCACTGAGGTCCCTGCGCACACTCCCAAGCTCAAATTCCTGTAGGGGCGCTGCAGCATGCACAAGTGGCGGGTCTATCAGTTACTATGGCACTATCCATGATCCTGTGGGGAGGGGGACAGGTTCTTTGACTCGCAGAAATCTGCAGCCGGGAAGTCTGGATTCTTGTTGTCTGTTGGTCTGAAGCTGTGGTCGCAGTTCTCTGTCCCCAGTGGCTGCAGGGTCCTGGTTGCCGTCTGAAACGCTACTGGATGGTGCTGATGCTAGGATCCTAGTCTCAAGCAGCTCTGTTTCTCAAAATGGCATGGTCTCTGTGCCCGCACTGGCCGCCCAGAAGTGTCTGCTTTGTGTGCGGAGCTCTGCTGTCTAAGATTGCCCGGTTTGGCAGCCCCCTGGATGACCTGCAGAATCTAATTGTCCCTAGCTCATACACACACACACCACACACGTCTACACTCTTCTCTATGGTTCCCTCACTCTCTCACACTCTCTCCCTCCCTACCTTCCTGCCGGTTGCCATCTTCCTTTCCTTGCTTTTTAAGCTTATTTCTTCCATCTTCATCGACAATCACATCCTGTTCTAAGAGAAACAGGTTTCTTTTCAGGACAGCACCTTTTTTTTGAACAGAGAGCAAAAGTTCTGAGGACACTTGTTTTAAGCAATACTGTCTGGCTGGCATTACTGTAGAAGTTATAGCCTGTGCTGACCGAGCATGGTTTAAGCTTCCTTTGACAGGTTCTGCCAGGGCCTCAGGTATTTCTTCATTCTGCTCTGGACTAAGCTCACAGGCAGTGTGCAACTCTTCCATTACTGACGGAAAACCAAAAGGTTTGTGCTTAGTACATGGCAGTGAACTCCAGGAAGAATCCTTCCAGCCTTCTTTTAAGTTTTCAGGTGACAATAAATCAAATAAAATCTTTTCCACTTCCAGCTTTGCAGGCGCGAAGTCTTCATCAAAGGCTAAGCACTGCAGGAATAGTTGTAAGGCATCACCTAAAAAGCCAGCATCATGGAGTACTTTTCCTTTCCTGAAGTAGACCTCGGGCCAACTTGGCAGCTGAAAGAGCACTGCATTCAGATCCTCTATGGCTGCTTTGAACTCTCAGAGACCAGCATAGGATTCAGCACCGTAAATTTTAAAGCCAAGTTGCTGGGCTCTGCTCCTAGTGCCTTGCCAGTGGTGGCCAGGGGCTCTTGGTGGCGCCCCTGGTGCAGCAGCTCCCCTAGCCGGCTGGCTGTCCCTGCTCACTCCTGTTGGCTCGGGGAACCACTTCTCTGCCAGGTGGTTGAGGAGACGCTGGTTTGAAGCCTTAGGTGGCGATGGATGGCGGGGAGCCAGAGGCAGCGGCCGCTGGGTGGTGCCAGCCTGTCCCTGGCAGAGGCAGCAGTGGGCGTGGAGCTCCCTCCACAGGCAGCTGCGGCAGTAACTGTGGCCGCAGGGCACGGTCATAGGCTCCTTCTAGAAGACCCAGCAACCCAGGCAGTTCAGCAGCCGGCCTGTGCCCGCTTCCACTGTTGGAGTGGTGCTCCAGCCCAGCCCATGGCGGAGCCGGTAGTTGAGCACCAGGCTGTCCACCAGGGTGCCCAAGCACTTAGGCAGGACTGGGGCCCTGCGCCTCCCCGTGAACCTCCAGCACTTCCTTCAGGTGGCTGCCCAGGGCCATCAGCTCGCCCCAGCGGAGCAGCAGCTCCCAGTGCTCTGACTCCAGCCAGTCCCCGCTGCCGCTGCCCACTTCCCAGAACCAGTCCAGGCTCAGGGGCAGGGCCACCATCTCCTGGTTCCCTCTCGAGGAGCTCCTCGTTACAGCCGGGAAAGAGTTGGCCCAAGGAGGGCTGTGCTGCTGCCACCAACTGCCGCCACCCTCCAAGCGCCTGTGGGGTGCAAGGCTCCAGAAGTGGCCGCGAGCAGGAGGGCCTGGCGCGCGCCCGGGAAGCCCCAGGGGCGGGGCCTCACGTCTTTTTTTTTTTATCTGCATCATTTCTAGATTTCTATCTTTGATATCACTAATCCTTTCCTCCATCTGGTCAGCTCTATCTCCTATGCTTGCTAGTTCATTCTTGATTATTTTTATTGACTTCTTCATCTTCAGAATTTCTGTTTGGTTCTATTTTAATGTTTCATTTTCTTTGATGAAGTACTTATTTTGTTCTTTGATCTTTGAATTCTTGTGTAAGCAGATGTTCCTCTTTCAGAGTTTACAAGCTTGTTTTGACAGAGACAGTTCTTCACAAATCAGCTCAGTTTGGGGTACTGGAAATATCTTTGGGAAGGTAGGGTCTGCTATTAAGGCATATTTGGGTTGAAGGAACTGTTTGAACTCTGTAGTGAGAAGTTTTGCCACTGAATGAGAACAGCTGAGTAAGACTGTTGCCTTGATTCCCTGCTCAGGTAATGCTGTAGGATGGGCTTCACTATTGCCTGGATTCTCTGTTCATGTTTACTGTATGGTCAGGTCTGGTTACTGCACAAACCATTAGCTGAAGGCATCAATTAGTTTCTCTGGTCTGGCAGGGTAGCAGGTGGGATCCAGGGTCTGCATGGCTCATTGTTTGGGCACCTGAATCAGGCAAGAGTGTGCACTGAATTTTCTTGTTAGGTAAGGTGACCTATATGGGGAAAGCCATGGGCTATACTCTATTTTTAAGTGCCACTGTAACAAGAACTATTGGATTAGCTATATAGGTTCATGTGTGCTCTGGTTATGTTCTCTATTCAGGCAAGCTGAATGGTATATAAAGTGGGGTATGAATAGTTTCCCTACATGGGTATAGCAGGAGAAGCAGCTCCAAGGTAGGTAAGGCTGTTTGTTTATGGTTTTGACCCTTGCTCCAAGATCTCTGGCTAAATAGAGCCACTAGCTTTGCTATACAGAGTATTAGCTCCAACACTCTACTTCTCTGCTTGAGCTTTCTGGGGGTATACAGCCTAAAACTTGCCAGACTGGCTGAGAGCTACACTCATAGCAAGTAGGGCCATGATCAGCTTTTTTGCATAAGCAGAATGGGGAAGGCTCACTGCAGTCAACTTCCAAAGTTTCTTAAACAGGATTTCTGGTTGGGAGGGGCTGGGAGCTAAACTCATCAGTGGGTAAGGAAATGAATTAAATCCTCTGCCTGGGTATAGCAGGTAAATCTTCCTTGCCCATACTTGCTTTGCTGTGGGGGCAATCAGCTCTGCCTTCCTGCCTCTTGGCTTGAGCATTGCTGGTTTATATAGCTTTCAGATGTTCTGGCCAGCCCTTCTGCTCACATGGAACTGGAAGCTACTCTCCATAGCATGTGTAGCTACCTTGGCTGGACATAAGCAGACCAGGCTATAGATCTAGTAAAACCCATTTGAGGTTCCAAATCAAGCAGACATGCACCCAGCAGTGTTCCTGGGTCAGACTTTACCACTATCTTAGCTCTGAAGATGAGAAAATCTGATAGTTGGGACTACTACTTGGGTTCTGCATGTAGAAACTTAGTGTTTCAAAACCCAAGTGCTTCTTGTGGCAAGACTCTCTTCCCTTCTCCATCATAATCAGATTTCTAGTGGTTGAGCCCCACTGATTCTCCTACAATTCCCATTTAGCTAGACCAGAGTAGGGGCTCCCACAAAGTGATCCATAATGCTGGAGGGAGCTGGATGTCCTTGCAGGCTTTCTTTTCCCAGTGGAGAAATAGTAGGTTCAGGAAATACCTTGCCACTTTGTGATGCTGTGGCCTGGGGAAGGGCAATGCAGTCAGCATATACCCATTCTTCTTACCCTTCTAATGCAATTTGTCTTGATCTCTGTGGGGCAGAGTGATGCTTTAGCCACACTGAACTGGTATATTTTTCATAAGTAGTCATTAGTTGTTCTTGTAAGGGCAAGAAAATTCAGGAATGACCTATGTCATCATCTTGGTGACATGACTACTTAGTGTTTGATTTTAGACAGCCATATGATAATGTGTTTTGGAGGGGATCATTTTGGATTGAAATATTGAGGTGACTTTTTAGCTACATTGTTGTGACATTCTCCATCATTATTTATTTAAATAAGCTTTTTACCCCTTTCTTCTGACTTTCTCCTGAGATTCCAAAGTACTGAATGATTTCCTCATTATTTTTCATTCGTTTTTTTCTCTTATGATTGGTTAATTTCAATTGATCTGTCTTCTATGTCAGTAGTTATTTCTTTTGTTTGGGCAATTATGTTATTGAGGCTATCTATTGAATTCTTCAGTTCAATCATTTTATTCTTCAGTTCCAAAATGTCTGTTTTGTTTTTTATGTTTTCTATCTCACTCTTGAAATTATTTTTTTCCTTTTTCCCCCCTGATTGCTAAATTGTTAATCTATACTTTCTTGTAGCTCTCTGTGTATCTTTAGAATTATTATTACAAATTCTTTCTTGGGCCATTCATGGATACCCATTTCTTTGGATTCAGTTCCTAGACGTTTTCTTATTTTTCCTTCAAAACATCTTTATTATAAGGAAGTTTTCTTTGTGGATTTGGTGTTTTCATGTTTCCCTGAATTATAGTGATTTTTGTAGCCTTGCATATTTGTCTGTATATTTGAAGAAGCTATCACCTTTTTCAGAATGTATGAACTAACTTCATTAAAAAATTAGCCCTTCACCTGTGGGTGGGTTTACACTGGAGTATGCTGTGATACTCTGGATTAGTGGTGAAGGATGCCAAGTGTGGGGATATGTAGTGGCACTGGGTCCAGATGTCTTAATGTCTCTTTAACTTAGGCCACAGGAGTCAGCAGCATTGACAACTGTGTGGCCTTTGGCAAATGCTTTGGGGCTTCTTCAGTGGCTGCAAATGTTATTAGGGTCCTCAGAGGGTCCTTCAGGTCCAACAGCTAGGAACCAGTACAACAGCAGTGGTTCCCATAGCTAGTGGTTTGCATACAATCAGTCAGCTGAAGGTGCCAGCTGTAGATGCTGTGTAGTGTAAAGGACCAGTTGCATATGCAAATACAGTGGTGTGGGTCAGATCAAGGAAATAGGACCAAGGTCAACTGCAGGTGTGATGGTAATTGAATGGGGCCTGGCTGTTGGCATGCTCTACCACAGCTGCTGGGTCTCACCATGAATGCACAGAAATAAAGTTTAAGTGTTGAGAGTCAGGTCTGGGGCATACAGGTGCATAGATGGAGAAGTTAGCTACAGGTGAACCCCTTGGTGCCAGCCGGTGACATGAGACAGGAATAGATCAAAGCCCTCAAATAATTGTAGAGTCCCTGACTGTGCACATTCCCTCCTTTCACTGCATGGTTTCCCCAAGGCACATGTCACTATAGATTGATAGCCAGCATAAAATGAAACAAAATGAAATTTGATCCTCTCCAAGACTTACTTCATGCAGCCCTCATGAAGAAAAATCTCCAAGTGGAGAAGGCATTCCCTTCCTCCTCATTATTAAATTCGTGCACCAGTGGGGTCCCTCAGCCTGGCCTGTGGGGATCGGGCCAAAACCAGCTCTCCAACATCCCCTGAGGGGTCCCAGATTGCGAGAGGGCACAGGCCAGGCCAAGGGACCTGCACTGGGCCTCCAGTATGCATATAAGATCTTTGGTTAATGTCTTCCTGCCCTCCCCCCTCTCCCCTTCCCTCTGAGATTCATCATTCTGTTCCCTGTTTCCATGCCTGTGGTTTCCGCTCCTGCATTGAGTGTCTGCCCCCTGGTAGTCAGTGTGAGTCATAGCTACCAGTTGGACAGTCAAACAGTAGGCCAGTCGGCTGGTCACTTAGGCTTTTATATACACTGAGTGGCCAGATTATTATGACCACCTGATGTTTGTAGGCAAATTAGCCATACACTGCATCGTATGGGATATGGAAGCCGAAGGCCTGTTCAAACACCTTTGCTGTCTGCAGTTACCAAGATAAAACGTCTCCAATTCGCACAGGAACACAAGGATTGGACAGTCGAGCATTGGAAAAAAGTCATGTGGCCCGATGAATCACGTTTCCAGTTGCATCATGCAGGTGGCAGAGTGAGAATTTCGTGGAAACAGCATGAAAGCATGCACCCCACATGCATGAGTACAACCCTTCAAGCTGGTGGGGGCAGTGTTATGGTTTGGGGAATGTTTTCCTGGCATGATTTGGGCCCTTTAATTAGTGTGGAACAACGTCTGAATAGCACAACATACCTAAGTATCATTGATGATCAAGTTCATCCTATCATGTCGATGGCATATCCCAATGGAGATGGCTTCTTCCAACAAGACAATGTGCCATGCCACGGTGCTCGTATTGTGCAAGAATGGTTTCAAGAACATGAGGGAGACTTTACCTTGCTTAGGTAGCCCCCACAATCAACAGATCTCAATACAATTGAGGATTTGTGGGATGAAGGTAAAAGAGCCATCAGGCAGCTGATTCCACAACCATCAAATCTCACAGAACTGGACAGTGCTATTCATCAGGCATGGTGTCAGATTCCTCACCTCACCTTTCAACATCTAGTGGAGTCAATGCCAAGAAGAATCGCCGCAATATTGAAGGCAAAAGGTGGCCCAATGAAGTACTGATGGGGTGGCCATAATAATATGGCCACTCAGTGTATATAGATATGATTGAAAATAATAGGTCCAGCCAATGGTTGGACAACAACAGGAGTGCTGAATAAACAACCAGACAAAGCCTCATGGATCAGAGCTCAATTCTCAGTGTTTCTCTAGATGAACAAGAAAATTCTACACCTCATAGCTTTAATTTCTACATTCTTTAAAAAAAGGTATAATTTAAAGGACTCTGTATGGTATATTTCCTAACACTCCAGCTAGGATGACTCCATGATTGTCTTCCTTCTGAAAAACATGGTGACTTATAGCTGTCATTAAATGTGTATAGTGTTATGAAGGAAATGCCAACCAATCAAGTGCAAAATAAGTTAGGCTTGAGTGAACCATGTAATGTGTAAAATATGGAAAACTTTGATAACTGAAGATTTAATAAAAACATTTATGTGAAAAAAGAAAATTTATGTGATGAGTAATAGAGCTGTAGTACACCTAGTTCCAGCACAGTATCATTGGAATCATACTAATTTTTCAGCCAATGACTATATAATAGGATTTGGGAACTGCTGAGTAAATTCTGCTCCACCCTTGGTGGATTCACTGTTAGCCTCAGCTCCTCTAGGAATCTTCCACTAAGGTCATGACCACCCTATATATTGTATAGATTAGTAAAAGGTACCCCCTTTTGACAGAATCCTCCCCCTGACCCTCAATGAATGATAAAGTAACTATGAAAGATGTCCCTTCCTCTAGGCATACAAAGCTGTGTCAGGCATAGGGATTATCAAGCAGAACATGAGCTGGATTCAGTCCCCATTTTCTCCATGAGTTGTGTCTTACACAAACTACACAACTATAAATGGAGACCTTGCTTGATGCCTTAACCTTATGTTGATTTCTTTGTTCTCTGAACTCTTATGAGTTAATCCACACCACTTATTTATGCCTTCTTGACAAAACCCTCTAGACTTACTCATAATTATGTATGTCTTATCTCAATAGTAGGTTGTCAGTTTTTTGAGTGGTCTTATTTTAGACCCTCTCAGTGGCTAGCACTAATGTTGAACACAAAAGTAAATATATTCATTGTTCACTTGAGGTGAATTAAATTGTGCTTAATCTTATCCTCAATTGCCCTTGGGCCCTCTCCACTTACCACTCAATATACCTTGTTGGCAGGAACACTTTTTTCTTAACTCCCCTCATTTACATGTGGAGGACACTCTGTAAAAGGGACATTCCACCTGAATCTCTTACCCCACCCCTCATTGTGAGAGGGGAAGTTAGTTATCAGATTGGTAAAGAGAATTAATTGCCATGCTTTTTTTTCAAGGACTTTCTTTCTTTCAAAGAGTGTATTCTCCCTGAGGGGGAACTCTGAAAATTTAGGGTAAATCTAATCCAGGAGAGTGTTAACAATCCACCTGGTTGCACCTATAAACCAATTCTCTGATCTAGCTTATGTCAACAATAAAGCTGGAACGAAAACCTTAAATTGGCACTGTCATTTATGTTTCTATTGGTTCAGAACTCTTAGAAAAGAGGAGTATAATTTACTGCTCCCCCTTTAAAACAGTTACTAATTCTAGACAATTAAACTTGTTAAGAGTTTTCCAAACCATCATCTCAAAGAAACAGAAGCTATTGGATCTCACCTGGCTTCCATTAGGATATTACTACTTATGGTCTCTTGTACAGGATCCAGGGCCATGAATGTGGGTACTCCGCCAGTGCCATTGAGGGGTATGTAGTCTTTGCCATCCTGCATGTGAAAACAGATGTATCCATCATTTCCAAGGGACAAATATACTAATTTGTATTTGTGATATCCTTTCCTGCCTACATCTGGCCATAAGAAGAACTGCTGGCCTTCGTTGGACAGTTCAGAAATTTGCTCTACTTCTCTATTTACCTCAAAGTGTTTTCTTAACAACTTAGAGCAGCATCTTTTGTGCTATGGAAGCTGATTAATAAGGATGTATTTACAAAATTGTGGATTCAGTGTTTTTTATTAGAACATGCTTTATAAAGAATGTTCCCTTCTTGCCTAATCTCCCCTGTCCTCTCTTCTTAAATAAACAATCCTGCGAGGGAGGAAGCGAGGACAGACATTGGAGCCTCATAACTCTGCCAGTGTTGGGGAATGGGTTCCCAATTAAAACACTGGTTTGCCGGTTACCCGTTGCCTCGAGAGTCATCCGATGACATCATCTGCCCCTCAGCCCTCTACAGATGATCCATTATCAAGAACCAAATCCAAAATGTGATAAAATAACAATGAGCACTGCTTCTTATGTGGCAGGCACTGTAATACATGCTTTGCATCTCTTTTCTTATTTACTCACCACATCCTATGAAGAAAGATACTATGAGGACCTGATTTTACAAATGTGTAAACTGAGGAATGGAGAGGTTTTTAGTAATATGTCCAAGGTTACAAAGTTAGTAAGGCCAGGATTCTGTTCCAGATCATTTTTCTTAATCACTGTGTGTTATCACGGCCACAAGTGGAGGTGATGGGCTTTTCCATAAGTGTCTCCGTTTTTGTTGTTGTTGTTTATTTATTTTTTATTGATTTCATAGAGGAAGAGAGAGGGAGAGAGACATAAAAACATCAGTGATGAGAGAGAATTATCAATTGTCTGCCTCCTGCACGCCCCACACTGGGGATCCAGCCCGCAACCCAGGCATGTGCCCTGACCGAGAATCAAACTGTGGCCTCCTGGTTCATAGGTTGACACTCAACTACTGAGCCATGCTGTTACCTGTTTTTCTGTCCTTTCCCTGCTCACAGTTCTGAGTCTAAGCAACAGTCTTACTGCCCTCAACGTGATATAGCAAAAATGGAATTAGAAGCTCTGCTTTGGTTCTCATTGCTGAGAAAGAGACAGTAAGCTAACTCCAGGAATAAGAAAATCACCACAATCGAGTGCTGTAATTCTTCAGATTCTAGAAATTCAGGGAAAGAGGAGTCTGGAGATCACTCAACATCCTCATTTTATGTTTTCAGGTGAGAAATCTGGGCCTTAAAAGAACTCGGGAAGTGAATTTCCCAGAGTCACATATGTATAAGGTGACCAGACGTCCTGCTTTTGGCAGGACAGTCCCGATTTTTAACAATTTGTCCCACGTTCCACGGCGTTTTAAAAAAGTCCCGATTTTTGGAAAGAATGCACGACAAGCTAGGGAACGGCAGGAGAACGGGAAGGGAATATACAGTTTTCGGCGGCCATGTGGCTATTTAGCCAGGATATGAGTTTTATATTATTTTTGTTAATTTTATAATGTTAAACTTTAATAATAACAAATAATTGTTGAGAACTGATTATCGAGAACTGCTTATCAAAGTTCGCATTGCTGATCAGTTGTTAGAATTCGACCACCATTGTTTGGACTTAATGAACAATGGCATTTTTTGGGATTGGCAATGACAAAAACATTTTGTAACTGTCTCTCAGACGATACACATCGTACTGCGTGCTAGTAAGCTAGTTAAACAAGTGATGTCATTACAAATCAGCTATTCAGATAATTTAGGTAAGTAATTTATTTATTTCATAAATACATAAATTTTCTTGAATTTAGCAGACAGTACTCGTATTATTGATATTTTATAGTGGCGGCAAAAAGTCTAGCGCCGGCCTTGAAAGTGACACTTACGACTTACGTTACAGCAAATTCAGAGGAAAAATAATACAAGTTAGTATTGTTATTATTTAGAAAGAAATATAGGATTAAAATAATTTTTAAAATATAGTTACTTTATAACAATCAAATTAATTTAATTTATAAACTAACAATAAAATGTGTTCATGTAATTATGTACCTACTTACTGTGTTTTTAAGCAATATGTATATAATAATTTATAATATAATTTTAAATTATTTTTTTTAGATTTTTAACATAATGAGTAAGAAAAGAGGATGCAAATTCAACGATGATCTAAGAAGTGAATTTCCTTTTATTAAAAAAACCAAAAGCGATTACAATATAGACCAAATTTTTAATCAAGAACCGCTCCCCCTGCCCTCTCCCCCCCCCCCCCCCCCCCCCCCCCCCCCCCCCCGAAACCAGTTTGGCTCAGTGGATAGAGCATCGGCCTGTGGACTCAAGGGTCCCAGGTTCGATTCCGGTCAAGGGCATGTACCTTGGTTGCGGGCACATCCCCAGTAGGGGGTGTGCAAGAGGCAGTCACATATTTAATAAAGTAAATTAATTAAACAGTGTGATTTTTGTCATCTAAAGTTATTTGTTTCCCTTGATAATCCCCCATCATGTTTATAGTTTCAATTTTCATACCAACTCATAGTTTTAGGCTGAAAGATAAATAGAAAAATTTGTGGAAATCCTGAAGTGAAGGAGGGAGACAATTTGAATGACAGTGATAATGGCTATAAAAATGTGAGTTTTGTGGAGGGAATGTATATTTTTCAATATGTATGTACATATACATCAAAGAAAAAGTCACGTTGTTATAATACACAGGTAGAAAAATTAAGCATTTAACTTAGTAAGAGTAAAAATAAATGGATTCATTTGTACTTTTTAAAGAAGTCTCAAAATATTGTGACTCAATGAAACATGGAGAACTTTTTTGCTGAAATATGTAATAAGTATTATAGATATTAAAGCACCTTTTTGTAATATGTTTCAATTAATTAAGTTTTTGAAGTTAACTTAATTCTCATTTAAAAAGTTTGTTTTTTGCCCTAACCGGTTTGGCTTAGTGGATAGAGCATCGGCCTGTGGACTGAAAGGTCCCAGGTTCAATTCAGGTCAAGGGCATGTACCTTGGTTGCGGCACATCCCCAGTAGGAGGTGTGCAGGAGGCAGCTGATCGATGTTTCTCTCTCATCGATGTTTCTAACTCTCTATCCCTCTCTCTTCCTCTCTGTAAAAAATCAATAAAATATATTAAAAAAAAAAAAAAGGAACCCCCCCCCCCCCACCCAGTCAATGGTGTCCCGCTTTACCAATGTTAAAATCTGGTCACCTTACATATGTACCAAGCTCATATGCTGAGAAACTCTAGAAACTGTGGTTTAGCCATATAGTTCCACAAGCTGCTTCTTGCCTCAGTGAGACTTAGTTGTGTACTTAGTCCTATAAAGCAATGTGACTAGCTTGTCAATACCTGAATGAATAAATTAATTTTAATCTTAGCGATGGATTGTTTGCTGTTGTAGGTATACATGGTTACAAAAAAAAGAGAACCCTTTATTGGTCCTTTTCCCCTCCAACTTTGTTGAGGTGTAATTGATAAATGCAAATTGTATATATTTAAAATGTACAACTTAATTATTTAATATATGTGTATATGATGACCTAATTACCAAAACCAAGCTAATTAACATAATGAAACTTGACCACTATCTGACACCACTCACAATACTTAAGTCAAAATGTATTAAAGGCTTAATTTAAGACTTGAAACCATACAACTCCTAGAAGAAAAAATGTTTCAGGCAGGTATTCACAATTATTTGCATATGACAACTAAAGCATAATCAAGAAAATAAAAAATAAACAAGTAAGCCTACACCAAACTAAAAAAGTTCTGCACAATAAAAGAAACAATCAGTGCAATAAAAAGTCAACCTACCGAATGGGAAACATATTTTTAAACCAAAATATCTGATAAGGGGTTAATACCTAAAATATATAAAGAACCCACACAAATCAATATTAAAATAAATCAAATAAAAAATGGGCAAAGGACCTGAAGACATTTTTCTAAAGATGATATATGAATAGCCAACAGATACATGAAAAACTCCTCAACACTACACATTAGGGAAATGCAAATCAAAGCCATAATGAGATATCACTCTATGCCTGTTAGAATGGCTATCATAAAAAAGACAAGATATAAGAAATGCTGATGAAGATGTGTACAAATGGGAACCCTGCTGCTCTGTTGTTGGGATTGTAAATTGGTACAGCTAACATGGAAAACAGTATAAAGTTTTTAAAAACATTCAAAATAGAACTATGATATGATCTAGGAATTTCACTTCTGAGAATATATAAAGGAAATGAAAGCACTATGTTAAAGATACATCTGCACACCCATGTTAATTGCTGCAATATCTATAGGAGCCAATACATGAAAACAATCTGTGTCTGTTTTTATGGGCCCAGCACGCTTCCGCTGCGCTACTCTGCTCCCTTCTGTGTCTGTTTTTAGATGAACATATATATTTTTACATGTAATTTATATTATTTATAATATTTTTATTATTCAGCCATAAAATAGAAGGAAATGCTGCCATTTGCAACAACTTGGATAAACCTTGCAAGGCATTCTGTTAAGTAAAATACATCAGACAGAGTAATACAAATACTTTATGTTCTTACTTATATGTGGAATCTAAAAAGGGTTATAAACTCAGCCAGGGTTGCTCAGTGGTTGAGCATCAACCTATGAACCAGGAAGTCACGAATTGATTCCTAGTCAGGGCATGTGCTCAGGTTGCGGGCTCAATTCCCAGTGGGGGACATGCAGGAGGAAACTGCTGATTGAAGATTCTCACTCATTTTGATGTTTCTCTCTCTCTCCCTCTCCCTTTCTGTCTGAAATCAATAAAAAATATGTTTAAAAAAATATTTTTAAAAGATTGTAAAAATGATATATAACATGATGATCATATTTAACACTGGTATATATAAAAGTTGTTTAAAAAGTAAATCCTAAGAGTTCTCATCACAATGATAAAAATAACCATTTTCTGTATCTATATGAGATGTTAGATGTTAAAAAGAACATCTAACATCCCATAACATCTGTATTGTGTAATCATTCAGCAATTTATGAAGGTCAAGTCATTATTCTGTAAAGTTTAAACTTATACAGTGTTGTATGTCAATTATATCTCAATAAAACTGGAAAATGTGTAAAATTCACAAGTTTATACCATATTGAGTTTCATGTAAACATTCACCACAATAAATTTCAGAATAATTCCATCACCCTAAAGGGAAGCCCATACACATTAGCTGTCCCATCCATTCCTGGGAATCCTCTATGCCCTAGACCCGTGGTCAGCAAACTGTAGCTTGCGTGCCACATGTGGGTCTTTGGCCCCTTGAGTGTGGCTCTTCCACAAAATACCATGGCCTGGGCGAGTCTATTTTGAAGAAGTGGCATTAGAAGAAGTTTAAGTTTAAAAAATTTGGCTCTCAAAAGAAATTTCAGTCGTTGTACTGTTGAGATTTGGCTCTGTTGACTAATGAGTTTGCCAACCACTGCCCTAGATGAACACAAATCTACTTTATACCTCTATAGATTTGCCTATTCTGGACAATTTATGTAAATAAATTCATACAATATATGGCTTTTGTGATTTTCTTCTTTTATTCACCTTAAATTTTTTTAAATTTTTGTTTCTTAAAAAAAAACCTTTGTTGTTGAGAGTATTACATATATCCCTGTTTTTCTCCCATTGACTCCTTATAGTTCACACCCACACACCCACCCACACCCGTTTTGCCTTCACCACCCTATTGTCTATTACAATGGATTATGCATATATACATTCAAGTAATTTGGTTGATCTCTTTCTACCAATCCACCTACCCACTCCCGCCTTCCCTTAAGATTTAACAGTCTGTTCCATGCTCCTATGTCTCTATTTTCTTCATCAGTTTATTTTGTTCATTAGATTCCACATATGAGTGAGATGATGTGATACTTGTCTTCCACTGACTGAGTTATTTTGTTTAGCATTATACTCTCCAGGTCCCTCCATCCTGTCTCACAGGGTAAGAGGTCCTTCTTTTTTACTGCTGCATAGTATTGCATGGTGTAAATGTACCATGGCTTTTTTATCCACTCATCTACTGATGGGCATTTGGGCTGTTTCCAAATTTTAGCTATTGCAAATTGCACTACTATGAACATAGAGGTGTGTGTGTGTGTGTATATATATATATATATATTTTTTTTTCTTATTGGGTGTTTCAGGTTTCTTAGGATATATTCCTAGAAGTGGGATCACTGGGTCTAATGACAGTTCCATATTTAATTTTTTGAGGAAACTCCATACTGTTTTCCAGAATGGCTGCACCAGTCTGCATTCCCAACAGCAGTGTACTAGGGTTCCCATTTATCCACATCCTTGCCAGCACTTAACATTTCTTAATTTGTTGATAGTAGAAATTCTGATAGGTGTAAGGTGGTACTTCATTGTTTTAATTTGCATCTCTCTGATGATCAGTGAGTTGGGAGCATTTTTTCATATGTCTATATATGAAATTTAGTCTATTAAGGTCACTTGCCATTTTTTAATTGGATTGTTCATCGTCCTTTTGTTAAGTTGTATGAGTTCCTCATATATTTTGGATATTAACCCTTCAACAGATGTATCATTGTCAAATATGTTCTCACATGCAGTGGGCTCTCTTTTCATTTTGTTGGTAGTTTCATTTACTGTGCACAAGGTTTTATTTTGATGTAGTCCCATTTGTTTATTTTCTCCTTAGTTTTCCATGCCCTAGGAAATGTATCCCCAAACATAATGCTATGAGAAATATCTGAGATTTTGCTGCCTATGGTTTCTACTAGGATTTTTATGGTTTCATATCTTACATTTAAGTCTTTTATCCATTTTGAGTTTATTCTTGTGTATGGTGTAAGTTGGTGGTCTAGTTTCATTTTTTTGCATGTCTCTGTCTAATATTCCCACCACCATTTATTGAAGAAATTTTCTTGACTCCAATGTAAGCTCTTGCCTCCTTTATCAAATATTAATTGAGCACAATGGCTTGGGTCTAATTCTTGGGTCTCTGTTCTGTTCCATTGATCTACATGCCTGTTCTTGTGCAAGTACCAGGCTGTTTTGAGCACAGTGGCTTTTTAGTATAACATGATATCTGGCATTGTGATCTCTCCAAC
>JAJQQW010000001.1:45719459-45891959 GCA_025583905.1 Ia io
TCCAGAAAAGGTGTCTATAAATACTGAAAGATATTTATAACCATACTTCCCTGGCTTGACTTCGGTGAAGTCAATCTCCCATTGAGCTCCCAGATTGGTTCCTCTGAGCCTGGTCCGTTTTTCACTCAACCCAGCCCTCGCGTTCGTGAGTTGGCAGGTCTTACAGGCGGATACAACTTGATCTATTTTGGAGTTCTGCTGGTGAATTTTGATTCCGGCATGCTGGATTAAGTCCTTTAATTTCCGGGCCCCCAGGTGGGTGGACCGGTGCATGCGTTCTAACACTGGGACCCCGAGCCGGTCTGGCAGAATGAGCTCCCTGTCCGATGTATACCACCATCCCTTTATCTCCTGGGCCAGGGGGAGTTTCCTGATCCACTGCAACTCCTCCTGGGAGTATCCGGGCTGGTCTGGTAAAACTGAGTCCCCTGGGTCCGGTAGTTTTAGGGCCATGGTGGGGACCGAAGTAAGGGCCACTGCCTTGGCTGCCTGGTCAGCCTTTCGGTTACCTCTTGCTACCGGGTCATCAGTCTTCTGGTGCCCTTGGCAGTGGATAATGGCTAACTTGGCAGGAAGCCATAAGAATAAGCAGGTTGAGTATCTCCTGCTTATTCTTTATAGTCCATCCCTCCGCCGTCAGTAACCCCCTCTCCTGATAGATTGCCCCATGAACATGAGCTGTGGCAAACGCATAATGGCTATCTGTGTAGATGTTGAGCCGTTTTCCAGCTCCCAGCGTCAGCGCCTTAGTGAGGACGACGAGCTCCTCTCGCTGGGCTGACGTCCCGGAGGGTAGAGCTTCTGCCCATACGGTGTCCATTTCAGTGACCACCGCTGCACCCGCGTACCTGTGCCTGTCCTGTATGAAGCTGCTCCCATCCGTGAACCAAGTGGCCTTGGCATCTGAGAGAGGCCGGTCGGTCAAGTCCTTCCGGAATCCATGTACTTGCTCTAGGATTCCCTCACAGTCATGTAGTGGGGCATCTAGGTCAGGGTCGGGCAGCAAAGTAGCGGGGTTAAGGGCTGCACTGGGGTGGAACCGCACTCTAGGGGGGTTGAGCAGAAGGCTCTGATAATGGGTCATACGTGCATTGCTCATCCATCTGTCAGGAGGTTGTTTCAGGACTCCCTCAATGGCATGCGGGGCTGTGATCCAGGGTCAGTTTGTTGGTGTCGTTGCCCCAGGGTCAGTTTGTTGGCGTCGTTGACTAAGAGCGCTGTTGCCGCAATAATTCCTGCCCCAGGGTCAGTTTGTTGGCATCGTTAACTAAGAGCGCTGTTGCCGCAATAATTCTTAGGCACGGCGGCCAGCCAGCAGCTACTGGATCTAGCTTCTTAGACAAGTAAGCTACTGGGCGGCTCCAGGGGCCCAAGGCTTGAGTCAAAACCCCTTTCGCTATTCCTTTGTGTTCGTCTACAAAGAGGTGAAAGGGCTTTGTCACGTCTGGCAGTCCTAGGGCCGGGGCATCTAGGAGGGCTTTCTTTAACTGATTAAAGGCAGCCTCTTCTTTATCAGTCCATTCAAACGCCCTGCCCTCTTCGGTAGCTTCATATAGGGGCCTGGCGATCTCAGCAAAACCTGGTAGCCAGCAGTAGCCAGCCGATCCCAGGAATTCCCTTACTTCCCTGGGAGTAGGGATCTTCAGGACAGTTTCTTTTCTGGCATCTGATAACTGCCGCTGTCCACCCTCTAGGATGTACCCGAGGTAACTTACCCTCTCTCTGCATATCTGAGCCTTCTTTGCAGATGCCCGGTACCCTAAGGCCCCCAGGGTAGCCAGCAGATCCTGGGTCCCCTGCTCACAGTCCTCGGCTGTGTTGGCAGCAATCAGGATGTCATCTACATACTGGAGGAGGGTGAGGCCGGGGTGATCCCTCCTGTACTCACCCAGATCCTCGTGTAGCGCCTTGTCAAAGATGGTGGGTGAATTTTTGGACCCCTGAGGCAACCGTGTCCAGGTTAATTGTCCACTGTAGCCCTCCTCCGGGTCGTGCCATTTGAAAGCAAATAAGGGTTGGCCAGCGGCAGACTGAAAAAGGCATCCTTTAAATCTAATATGGTATACCAGACTCTGGAGGGTGCCAAGGAGCTCAAGAGAGTATATGGGTTGGGAACAGTTGAGTGTATGTCCATGACTCTTTTATTTACTTCCCGGAGGTCCTGTACTGGTTGGTAGTCATTCATGTGAGGCTTCCTGACTGGCAGGAGGGGGGTGTTCCAGGCAGATTGGCAGGGAACTAGTACCCCTAGGCTTCGCAGTCTCCGGATGTGAGGCTGGATTCCCTTCCGGGCCTCCTGAGACATAGGGTACTGCTTGATCCTTATCGGGCCTTCTCCTGGCTTTAGCTCTACTAGGATTGGGGTCCTGTGAGCAGCTAGTCCTACCCCTGCCCCATCTCTGCCCAAGCTGTGGGGAATTCTTGTAGCCATCTGTCCATGTTGTTCTCTATTGGGAACACCTTCTGGTTCAGGCGGTACTCATCCTCCAGTCTCAGAGTCAGGACCTGGATGGGGTAGCCTTTGCCATCGGTGACTTGAGGCCCCCCTTGACTAAAAATTATCTGAGCTCCAATCTTGGTCAGTAAGTACCGTCCTAATAGTGGGTAGGGGCATTCCGGTATCACCATAAAGGAGTGGGATACCCGGCCCAGCCCTAGATCTACCGTTCTTCAGGTAGTCCATGAATACTGGCTCATACCAGTTGCCCCTTGTACCCAGGACTTCTTGTTTGCTAGCTTTCCCTGAGGTATGTGGAGGACCGAATGTTGTGCTCCGGTGTCAACAAGGAAGTCAACATGGGTCCCCTCCACTCTAAGAGTTACCCTGGGCTCGGGGAGGGGGTCCAAACCCCAACTCCTCTAATCACTCAGTTCATCCAGTTCTAAGACTTTTACTCGATCAGTCTTGCTTCCCTTCTCACCGGCCTTCTTTGGACATTCTCGGGCCCAATGCCCTATCTCCTTGCAGTAAGTACACTGATCCTTCTGCAGCCTCTGCCTCCCTTCCCTGGTGGTCTCCTTACCTCTTTTCCGGTCACTTGCAAGCTGTCAGAGGTGGCGGTCCCGTTCCTCAAGAGAGTCTGTGGTGGTAGCCAGCAGAATCCTGGCCAGGTCTCGTGTTTGCTTACTGCTGGCAGCTACCACGGCACTAGCCTGTTTATCTTCAGGGGGCTCCCGGTTGTTGTACACCTTTTCGGCTACTACCAGCAAGTCCTGCAGACTTTTTTCCCCTAGTCTATCTATCTTCTGCAGTTTTCTCCTAATGTCTGCAGCAGATTGGTTTACAAAGGCCATGATAACAGCCGCCTTGTTCTCGGGAGCCTCTGGGTCCATGAGGGTATAGGTACGGAACGCCTCCATGGTCCGCTCTAAGAAGGCTGCTGGAGATTCATCCTTCTCCTGCTGTACATTTCCTACCTTAGCCAAATTAGTCGGCTTCCTAGCAGCCATCTGAAGACCCCCCCATTAGAGTCTGGCGGTAGACCTGGAGCCTCTCCTTACCTTCTGCATTGTTGAAATCCCATTCAGGCCTAGTTAGAGGAAAAGAGGTATCTATCTGAGCCTGGTTGGTGGTAGGATTCCCGTCCACACCCGGAACTAGCTTTCAGGCCTCATTGAGGATCCTCTCCCTCTCCTCGGTGGTGAACAGGACCTGCAAAAGCTGCTGACAGTCGTCCCAGGTAGGCTAATGGGTGAAAACAACAGAATCCAATAAATCAATAAGCCCTGCCGGCTTCTCAGAGAACTTAGGATTCTGAGCTTTCCAATTATAGAGGTCGCTAGTGGCGAAAGGCCAGTAGTGATGGGGCTGATTTCCCCCCTCATCTGGGGTACCGGTGGCTCGCAGGGGTAGAGTCTTAATAGTGGAGTCAGCGACGGAGGCAGACTGCTCTCTCTGGGCCCTTTGTCTGGTATAGGGCGGGCTTCCCACTGGAACTCCTCCGCCCTCCGTTCTCGGAGCAGCGTCTGCTTCCCCAGATGGGGGGTGGCTGGGTCCCTCCAGCACTCTAGGGGACTGATACGGGGGAGGAAAAATTAGTTCTTCTTCAGTTCCCCCCTGCAAGAGAGGGTAGAGGGGAGCTGATGGCTGGGTGACCTTCTTCTCTTCCTCCTTCTCCGTCCCCTGCAAAGCAAGCATAGGTCTTGGCTCCGGAGGGCGTGGGGCCAGGAAGGGCTTAAGCCAAGAGGGTGGGTCCTCCACAAGGTCCTGCCAAGTAATAATGTAAGAGAGTTGATCAGGATGACCCTTCTTGGGCCGGGAGACGACGTCTCTGACCTGGAGGATGGTAGGGAGGTCGAAAGTTCCCTCTGGTGGCCATCTGACATTGAGAGTTGGCTACTCGTTGGAACAAAAAGTCTGCCACTGACCCTTCCGGACCTCCACACTGAGGTCGTTGGCTCTTCCCCTAATCTCTTTGAAATGATCAATCATAATACTTAAAGGAGTAGTCTGAGTCTGTCCCATAATGTCCGTCAAGTAAGTCCACAGAATAAAACAGAGAAACACAAACACAGACAAACAAAGGGCCCCAAAGAACAGTCTTCCAACTCCGTGGAAGCAAAACCGAAAGCTAGACGACGGCTTCACGCCGACCGGCAGGAGCGACCTGCCTCGTCTCAGATTTGTGAGGGGAATTCACATCCCTCCAGAAAGGAGGATTGGAACGTCTTCTGAGTCCTCCTGCCCGGGGTCCTCCAGGGCGTCCAATTAGACCGCGTCAGACACAACCAGAATACCAGAGATGAGCTCACACAAGAGGGACGGAAACACACAAACACACAGACACCTACCACGGTCAGTCAGGCTCTCCGGGTCAGGGTCCCTCGTGGGTCTTGGGGATCCCGGATGAGCCCCCAAATGTTATGCCCAGATTTCAAGATCCCCAAAGACCACCAGGGAGCCGAGTCCGATGCAAAAGCAAAGAGCCTTTATTAAAGCTCGAGCCCGGTCTCTCCACCTCTACCGATGCAGCGGCAGGATGCAAAAGAGCCTTGAGTTCCAGAAGTACAGCAATTTTATGGGGCTTGGGGTCGGGTGATGGGGTGATGCTTGGACCATTGAGTTGGCTGATTCCGATTGGTTGGGTGAGAGCTAAGGTCCGGTTACACAGTGACAGGATGCGGTTAGCATACTTTTGGCCTTTGGTTATTTCCCGTGCGTTCCTATTGGCTGATTTCAGGGTGGGTTGGGTAACTGACACATTCTGTGTTTTTTTTTTTTCAGAAAGGGGTCATGTCGGGGACATAGTTACACAAGATGGAGGATGCAGTACAAAATGGAGTTAGTCTTGCTCTGCCCTTTCAAGGTTGAGGAGAAATCCCAGGCTTTTGGACTCCCAGTACACTGCACTTTTCACATGGAGTCCAACACCACCTCCCTGAAGCCTCAAGCTCTCAGCAGTACCCACACGCACAAACCAGATCCATCCTTACAAGTGTTACTTAAAGCATAAAACTCGCTCTTTACCTCTAGACTACCGCTCCCCCCAGCCCAGCTTTTGGTCAATGCCAAAGCCCCACCACCCACCCATGCACCTTTTCATCTGATGGGTTAGGGGGCTTACTACCTGTAAGGGTTCATGTAATAGGCACTGAGCTGGGCTCTGGATGACAGCTTTGATCCGAAGGTGCAGGGCTGTGTGTATGTGTGTGTGTGTGTGTGTGTGTGTGTGTGTGTGTGTGTGTGTGTGTGTGTGTGTTGGAGAGTGGCGAGATGCCAACAGGGGACTGCTGCAGCTAGAGAAGCTCACTCTTGGTGCCGACTCCCTCAGCAACTGAGCACAGCCTAGAAATGTTTCAACTTTATTTAGGGGAAGGTGGTCACGTGGGCACGCCCAAGAAAGGGGAAACCAAGCGAATGAAATGAGGTCAAGGCATCCTGGCTGCTTCCGCCCTGCCCCTCCCCACCACTGCTAGCCAGAAAGCCGCATGGACTTCAATTGGGGCAGGAGAGACTAGTTTATTCCAAGCTTTTTCCCATTAAGAAGTGGAGAAACAAGTTGATATTGGGGCAACAACCAGTTGACAACCTCCAGGCTCTGGAGAGAGGCACACCCACCTGGGTGGACCTTAACAACGGGAACCCTGGTGTAATTCATTGTTTTATCCCTGTGTCTAAAAGGGTGCCTGACGAGAAAGAGGGCGCTGGGTAACTGCTGATTGGATTGGAGAGAATTTAAATCTCTGTCTGGGAGCTTTGGACATCCCTTGCCATTCTTGGAATCATTACTACCCTGTACGTCTCTTTCTGAACTTAACCAAACCTTGTTATAGGCAGCAGAAGGGCACAAGGTGTTAGACCAGTGGGATCAGACCAAACCTGGGTTCAGAAACCTCAGTACTTGAGTTTGGGCTAGGAAAAAATTCAGAGCCTAGACTCAAACTATAAGAGAACATGTGTTTATAAAATCATAAAGTTAGAATAAGTAATTTGTAGAAGAAATGGGCTTAGGAAATAAATTATAGAGTTAAAGGGCCCTCGGCGCTTGGGAGTGAGGAAGGTAATGGTAACGCACCTGGGGACAGGAAAGAGATAAGAGAAAGGTAGGGGTGTCTCCCGGAAGAGAGAGGCTCTGGGTCCTCCATCCTAAGGATTTTAATGATGAAGATTTTAGGGGAGGTCCCAGGGGAAGATCTTAATGGAATATTCAGTAGCTTTCCAGGTGTGTCATTTTCAGGATCTAGGTCTCCACTGATTGATTGGTCATTGCCAGGGGTCATTATCCAAATGCAGCTGATCCTGAAGTCAGCTGTGGCTGATTTTGCTGCTTTTCTGGGTTTGGAGCTGAAATACAATCGAAACCTAGATATTATCTCTAAGGAGGAAAGGTCAGGGGATCCAAACTGCATAACCATGGATATGCTAGGGGAGGAAAGGTCACCCTAGGGGTGAGGTCCCATGCAACAATTCGTCCTTTGCTAGGCACTGGGGCTTTCAGCCCTGGTGACCTTCTTTCTGTACCTGGCCCATCGTCCTTGCTCTGCTCATGTCTGTATAACTGCCTACCACAGCCTCACACTGAAGGTACCTTCCCCCTTTCTATTCCTCTCAGCAATGTCCAATTCCTGAGAGATTGTGTGTGGACATGCTGAGATAAACATGATCAGTGGAATGAGGCACCAGCTAATCTCTTCAGGGTCCTAAATCACTCTGTGTCCTCTTTGTCTGTCAGGCTAAGGACTGAGACAGAGACAGATCATCAGAATCAGAGCAGACCTAGGGTTCAAGGTCTCCAACATCTTCAGTTTACAGAAAGACAACCCACAGCCCAAAACTCATTTCGTTACCCACCCAGCAGGGATCACTAATGCTCACCTTGTAAGGGAGCTCTTAATTTCATGGTTTCTAGATAATCTCAAACCATTGTTCCTGCAAAGATGCAAGAACAAGCCCCTAATTTAAGGAAAAAGATAGCTTTAGTAGATGAGCCTCCTCAATACAAAGGAGGAAAGATCTTTGATGGAGTTGAAATGGGGAGAAACTCAGCTCTTCCACTTTGTGAAATTGAGAAAATGCAGATTTGGGAAGGTAAGGAATTCCAAGCTTAATTCTATTCATTTGTCTATTACTGCTAAGGTACAGCTGATGGGAATGCAGATATCCATAGCATTCCCTGGGTCATTTGATTTCACACTTTTATAGCTTATAATCCTTTGTCTGAAAGCCACTGTGGATCCAAGTCACTTGTTATTTTCCAAACTTAAGATTTCTGAGACTGCTGGAGGATCTCAGGTTTGACAAGACATGTATATGAGAGATCCTAAAGCCTCTGGAGACTTTAATGCAGTGATGGGCAACCTTTTGAGCTTGGTGTGTCAGACTTCGCCAAAAAACTGAGCATAACTCGGGTAGTGTGTCACTTTGAGGAAAAAACATTATTTCGCAAATGTTTCATCCTCAGCATGCGGCCGCCTCAGCGGCCGCGTGTCATCAGAAATGGCTAAGCGTGTCAGTGCTGACACGCGTCATAGGTTCGCCATCACTGCTCTAATGCAATATTGAATGAACTTAACTTCTGGAAAATTATTCTTGTGTCTTTGCTTCTATGAATCTGGCAAAAGTGGCTTACATAACTGCTTCAGTAGCCACTGGTGATGAACAGTGATATTAGGAGAGGTAGACAGAGGCAGAAGACCTTGGGATATTTAATTTTTGTGCTTCCAATAAGAGAAGAGGTATGACTATGACCTTTAGAAATTTACTTTAAAAGAAATTGGACATGAAACAATAAAAAGTGAAATAACATGAATTAAAAAACCACAGGCAACAAAATGATATACTGCAAAACAATATGAAGTGAAAGGAGAGGAGAAGAATGACAATTACACAATGAATTCTAAAAGCAAGAGTTCATGTTGTAGCTGATCATTGAAAGCTGCCTACACTTTTATTACAAATTATAAGCAATTTAGTGGTAGGTTTCTGTGTTTGTTGTTGTTTTGTTGTAAAGTGAAAGCAAAGCTATCACATATTTGACATCTATGTTTTATTTACCCTTAACCTTCAATTTGGTGGGGGGGGGTGTGAGTAAATAGAAGTTCTGTACTGCTCATTTACTTACCAAGGGTGGGCAGCTGAATACACAGATAGAAATTTTGTTTAGTATCAGGCTTATGATGTGGTAGTTTATTTCTTGGCCATTAATATTTGTCATGAAGATAAGAAGAAAGACTATAATCTTGGCACATGTGGCTGATATTTTAAGTACTGACTATTAGAAAATAAGTGTGTTGAATTGTAAGCAATGTGTGTTTTCTTATTTAAAAGGAGGGAGGAGGAGAAAATCAACTCCCAAACATCCAATTACCCCAGAAGTTTTGCTTATTTATGGCTTGCCTGAAGTTAGTATTAATGTTGTCTATGCTTGAAGCAGAATTATTATCTGATTATAATGCTATATGTTTACTTGTTTTGATAAGACAAAGTGGTCATTATAATATGAACAGGATCATTTTAAGGAGTATGTGTTAAGTAGGGCTTTAAACTTTATTATGGGTTACAGCTTCTGTTTTCGTCTACACAAGCCCTGAAGAAGATAGTTAGGTAACATAAGGGTATATGGTTAAATTTCTATTTCAGAAAATCAGCAAGTAAATGTTATCATAAGTATGTTGCAAATCTTGTATGGACATACTTATAATAAAAAAGTATTTGTTGTTTATGTAAATAACAGGTTTTTTTTTTTTTCTGGAGATAGCTTATTTTTATTTGCTGTGTCTGGTAACTCTCACCCTGAGCCACCATGTAACATCTGAATACCTACTGGACAGATCAGTGAGCTTGCCCTGAGACTACACGGATAAAGAGAGGGACTCAGTTGATTCCAGCCTTTCAAATATCTCCTTCAAGGTACCAGACATATGAGTGAAGCTATCTTGGACCCTCCAGTGCAGCCTAGCTCCCAACAGAATACCACTGACTGACCCCAATTGGCACCTATGGAACAAAGAAATTGGCCATTCAAGCCCTGCCCAAATGACTCACTCATTAAGTCATTAGATATAATAAAAGCTGTTGTTTTGAGCAATTAAGTTTTGGGGTACTTTTTTATGCAGCAAGAAATAATTCCCATGAAGAAGATCAAAGTTGGAGGAATTGCTCCATTAGATATCATGATTCAGTTTAAACACATAGTAACTAAAGCAGTGGGGTGTAGACAGAAAGGCTTTTAGATCAGAATAGGAAGCCCAGAAACAAAACAAGGCATATGTGGACTATTAATGAATGACAGAAGTGGCATTGCAAATCAATGGGAAGGTGATGGAGTCTCCAATAAATGATGTTAGGACTATTTCCATATGGAAACACACACACACACACACACACACACACACACACACACACACACACACACAACAGGTACAGATCTAAATCTGAAAAGATAAACTTTAAATATTTTAGAAGAAAATATAGGAAACAACCTTTCTTATCTTCAGGAGAAGGAAGAATTACTGAAACAAGACACAAAATTCACAAGGCATGTAGGAGAATAGTAATACATTCAACAACTTTAAAGTCAGAACATTCTGTGCTGACAGATGAGCAAAGTACAATGACAATCCATAGACTGGGACAAGATATTTTTAACACATATAGTCAACAAAACAAATGCTAAATATTCATGCTAATCAATAAAAAATCAATGTAGTAGATAAATGGACAATGGCAGGGATAGGCAATTAAAAGAGGAAACATAGTGAATATCCAATAAATATAAGAAAAGATACCCCAAATCATTAGTAACCAGGGAAAGGGCAGTTAAAACCACTGTGCATTAACCTTGCACCCCCTTTGGGTTGGCAAGCATTAAAAAGTCCTTGAATATTGAGTATAATGAAGATGTTTGGAAAATGGGTATTCTCTGACACTGCTGGTTGGGATACATTATGGTAAGCCAATTTGGAAAGAATCTTGGCATCATCTGGTAAAGTTTTTAATGCCTTGAAAAAACTCTTGCACACATATATGAGAAGACATGTGCAAGGATGCTGAGAGCAGCATTGTTTGAAATGGTGAAACAATTATAAACAATGTACATGTTTATCAACAGAGGAATAAAATTGCAAATATAAATTGCTGTATATTGATTTGATGGGTTACAATATAGCAGTAAAAATGAATGAATTAGAGCTACTTACAAGCATAATATCCTATCTAATAAAAGAGTAATATGCAAATTGACTGTCACTCCAACACACAAGATAGCCACCACCATGTGGACACAAGATGGCCAGCAGGGGAGGGCAGTTGGGGGCGATCAGGCCTGCAGGAGAGGGCAGTTGGGGGGGGAGCATGCTTGAAGGGGAGGGCAGTTGTGGGAGACCAGGCCTGCAGGGGAGCAGTTAGGCATCAATCAGGCTGGCACTGGAGTGGTTAGGGGGTGATTAGGCTGGCAGGCAGAAGCAGTTAGGGGCAATCAGGCAGGCAGGCAGGCAAGTGGTTGGGAGCCAGCAGTCCTGGATTGTGAGAGGCATATCCGACTGCCCGTTTAGGCCCGATCCCACCGGGCAGTCAGACATCCCTCGAGGGATCCAAGATTGGAGAGGGTGCAGCTTGGGCTGAGGGAGAACTGCCCCCCCTCGTGAACAAATTTCATGCACTGGGCCTCTAGTTGAGTAATAAAAGCAGGTCCTAATATTATTTTGAATTATACGACATATAAAAATTTAAATGTGCACCGAAAATAATGAACCAAAAAAAAAAAAGATAGAATCACGTGCAATATGGAAATATGGATAAACCTTACAAAGTGTTGAATGAATATACAGAAGACTATATATCATATAACTCTATTTACAATAAGTATAATAACAGGCATCACTATATTACTGAGGGATTATTTTAGGGTGTCAGAAGAGTGGTTACCATCTCAGGTAAGAAGGTGTTGTGATGAGGAAGGGATACACGGAAGGTCTGTGGGAGTGGATAGGTACAGCTGATAATGTTCTATTTCCTGACCTAGATGGTGGTTACAGTCTCTAAATAATTGTTCATTAAACTGTAAACTTGTGTTGTATGCACCTTTCTGTATGTGTGTTCTATTTCAAAATGTAAAATGCTATACAAATTAAATGTCCAAAATGAGAGTTAATGAAGATATTTGAAAAAGGTATTGTTACATTTCTTTCTGTCTATAGCTACGTATTGCTTAAGGATATGTGGATATGTAATGAAAGTATAAAGACGTGCATAGGAATGATAAGCACCAAATTCAGGATAGTGATCTTCCCTGAGGAAGATAGTAGGGTAATGTTATAAAGAAAGGGTCTTTGACTGTATTTGTAATCTAGAAATGGGTAACTGGATGCTTGTAATATTTTTCAGTATTTCGTTTGCCTGCCTGAAATTTTGCACAAAGTATAAATATATCAATGAGAAGGCTCTTGCTATAATAGACATCCAAAGCCATAATAATTAAAAGAATGTGATCTCAACACTTGAATAGACAATTGGACCAATGAACAAAACAGTCTATCTGTGGAACAGAACAAAAAGTCCAGAACCAGATCCATGTATGTATAAGAATTTAGTATATAACATTTCAATTCAATAGAAAGAAGATGGGGCATTTGGTAAAAGATGTGGGAATAAATTAGTTCTCTACTTGGGGAAAAAAACACTAAAATTAAGCAAGATATGATAGTAGCTATCTACTGGTTTTATCTATCTAGCATCCCTTCCTCCTTCTTTTGGTATAAGCACCCTTATTTTCTGTTGGGGAACCACTATGCCCAAGGAGTAGATTTCTATCAGGATTATTAGTCAAGGTTCCCCAAACTCTCCTGACCTAGGTGGAGGCAGAAGATTCAAACTAGAGCTATCAGTCTCTTCACCTAGGAATTTGAAAATTGAGCAGTGTGACAAAGGGTGAAAAATGGTTAGCACTGATTAAACTCAATGGCATTGTCCTGAATAGTTTCTACATTAGCTTCTGGAGCTTAGATTGCCTGTTCTTCCTAAGGCTTGGATATTCAGCCTTTCCTGGGAAACTAATAGCCCAAAGTATACAGCGGTGAAATAGCTAATTATGTCATTGCCTCTGGTCATTTGTAACTCTGTGCCCCCTGAAGGAGAGGTCTGGGGAACTAGGTAGTTGCCACACTACAACAATGTTAAGGGTATAAGGAATTTTGGGACTGAAGGGGAGTATGTTAGCTTTTTTCAAATAAAAAAGAAAATTAAAAGTAAATAAATAATACCAAAAAATTGAAGTTTAACTTGGGGTTTCTCTGACTATATAGAAAGGTCTCTTAGTTTCTATAGCATGGAGTTGAGATTGTTGGAAACCAAACTCAGAGATTGATTCTATGGGTTGCTGTGTTATAATGTTAATAACTGTCTTCACAGATCCACCAAACTAGCATTTTATATAGGCAAGTTAGGGCATTAATTGGGAAACACTGGGATCCCAACAAATGGAATGGGGGGCATTTGGAAGACCTAGGGTATCCTGAATTGATAAGGCCCACCAACACATTGTACATCCCTTACCTAAGAATGCTAACAATCCCCTCATGCATCACATGATTGTTGCTCTGCTGGTAACCAGAATCAAAACCCAGTATGACATAAAACATGATAGTAGCAAAAGAAATGGTTATAAGCATATGGAGCTATAGGAGTTTTTGAAATTATCATATAAACTCTGGGAATTATTTGTAGAAATAAATGTTGAGTTTTTCTTGACTAAAGAGGTTGAAATATACTTTTGTATGTGACTGAATTTAATGACATGGGCACCATTATTATAAATTCTGTACTGAAAGTGCTATGCCAGGCATTGGCTTTCAACCCTTAAACTTGTTAGTTGGATAGTTCAAACTTGGATCCAAGCTTGACACATGCTACAAGTTATAAAAAGCTTAAAATCCCTTAGTACAATGTGGCGGGGGGGCGGGGGAATATTTAGGTAGAGACAGACCTTGGACACTGCCTGTGACCCTGCAGCCACTCCAGCCAAAATCCTCCTGCCCCCCTCACAGAACTGCAGACCATAGGACCTCCACCTCCAAAGGTACACGCTCCCGCAGCAGTAAGTGTGACTTCCCCCCTCTCCAATGGCTGACCTCCAGATGCCACAGTCACACTTTTCCAGCACCACAGTCATGCTTTTCAAGCTCACAGGCCTCCTGAGCCCACTACCACACAGGCCGCTTATGGGTGCTGCCACTGGGCACGCTCCTATCCAAACAAGGGCTCACTCCCCCTGCAGTAGAAATTCAGACTTCCCTCACTCCTGGCTGCCTGCCCACAGACACCTCAGTCATGCGGCTTCAGCACAAGGGCCTATCTGAGTGCACCGCCCTGGCAATCGGCCCCAGTGTACCTCTGTGAGCCACCACTGGGCACGTGCAAATTCAATCAAGGGCTCGGCAGCAAAAACTGAGTTTTCCCGCTTCACAGCTTCCAACCTCAGGACACCAGTCATGTTTTTCCAGCGCGCAGGCCTGTTGAGCACAAGGCCGCAAAGGCGACTCTTGGGTGCCTCTGTGAGCCCTCACTGGGTGCACTCGTATCCAAACAAGGATGCACAGCCCCCGCAATAGAAATTCAGACTCCCCACCCCCCCTTTCTGGCTGCCTGCCCACAGACACCTTGGTCACATGGCTTCAATGTGAGGGCCACGCTGAGTGTGCCACCCTGGCAAATGGCTCCTGGGTGCCCCTCTGAGCCACTGCTGGGCACACACGAAACCAACCAAGGGTGCAGGGCCCCAGCAGCAAAAATTGAGTCTTCCCACTCCACAGCTGCCAACCTCTGGACACCGTAGTCATGTTTTTCCAGAGCGCAGGCCTCCTGAGCCCCATCACCCCAACAGACGGCTCCTGGGTGCCTCTGTGAACCCCTGCTGGGCATGCACGATTTCAACCAAGGATGGAAAGCAGCAAAAATTGGGACATAACACTCCCCAGCTGCTGACCTCGGGACACTGCAGTTGTGCCTTTCCAATACGCAGGGCTACTGAGCCCGCTGCTGCTATAGGTGGCTCCTGGGTGCCTCATTGAACCCCTGCTGGGCGTGCTCATATCCAAACAAGGGCGCATGGCCCCAGCAGTTGAAATTTGGACTTCCCCCTTTCCGGCTGCCTATTCACAGACACCATGGTCACATGATTTCAGCACACAGGCCCCCTGAGGACACTGCCCCAGCAGGCAACTCCCAGGTGCTCCGGAGAGCTGCCACTAGGTGCACTCATATCCAAGCAAGGGCTCAAGGCCCAACAGCAGAAACTCAGACTTCCCGCTCCTCAGCTGCCGACCTCTGGTCACTGCAGTCGCACTGATCCAGTGTGCTAGACCCCTGAGCCCAATGCCCTGGCAGGTGGCCCCTGGTTGCTTCTCTGAACCACTGCAAGGCACAACCCCAACCGCTGGAATCCAGTCCCCGCGGTAGTGCTGCCCCAGCACAAGGACCCCTTAAGCCCACTGCCCCAGCAGATGGCCCCAGGGATCCTCTGTAAGCAGCCATTGGGCATGCATATCCAACCAGGGCGCACATCCCCCGAAGCAGAAACTGGGACTTCTCCCTCCACGGGTCCAGTGGCACACCACAATTGCTCTGATCTAGTGTGTGTGCACGACGAGCACACACCCCTTGGAAATGGCTCCTGGGCCCCTCTGTGTGCTGCTACTGGGCATGTGCCTCTCCAACCAAGAATGCGTGGCTCACTCAGTAGTATCCACGACATCCCTCTCCCAGATACCTACCTCTGGACAGCTTGGTGAATAACTGAGGACTTGCCTCTCTGGACAAGGTCACATTGTTTCAGCCATAGACCCTGAGATTCCCACATCCACAGCTGCTGGATCATGAAACCCCTTGTGATTCAGAGAGTGAAATCACTTTGGCCAGAGTCCGACTGCCTCAACCACAGGCTATGAGACAACCACCATCCACTGTCACGGGCTCCAGGCCCCTCATAGTGAGTTGAAGAGTGATGCTAATCCAGCAAGTCACACCACACTGGCCAAAGCTACAGTACCTGAGCCTCCTTCCTCCCAGGCCATGGAACCCACAGTGAGCACATCCCAGTGAGACCTCAGACAAACTTTTCCACAAGAGATGGAACCACAATCACATCCAAAACAGCTTGCACAATGAAGCTGGGGGTGAGTCACATTGCCAACCTGAGATGAGAATTCATCCACGAATAAGAAACTAACATTCAAGATCCAACTACATCAAGAGAACCCAAATAGCTCAAGTAGGGGGCTCCACTAGATCACTAAGCCTAGGAACCTGAGAGACTGCACCTATAGCACCACCCCCAAAAAGAACCTGGGTAGCAAAGCCGTTGGATCTAAGAAACAGAAACAATTAAAATGTTACAGCAAAACATGAGGAGACAAAATAACAAAGGAAAGAAAAAGAAGACTCACCAGAAAGGGAATTAAATGAAATGGAGGCAAACAATATGTCACAGAAAGAATTCAGAGTAACGGTTATAAGAATGCTTTAATGGCTGGGTGACAAATACACACAACTCAATGAGAATTATAAAGAGCTGAATGGGAATGTCACCAACATAAAAAGGAACCAAGAGGAGATGAAGAACGACATAGATGCAATAAAGAACACAATGGAAAGCTTAAACACTAGACTAGAAGAGACTGAGGACCACATCAGCAAATTAGAACATAAGGTAGGAGAAACACACAAACACAGCAATAACTGGAAAGAAAACTTAAAAAGCAAAAGTGGAGCCAAAGAGAGCTTTGGAACAACACAAAATGAAAAAACATTCACATAATAGGCGTACCAGAAGGAGAGGAAACTCAACAGGAAATAGAAAACCTGTTTGAAGAAATAATGACAGAAAAATTCCCTGATATTGGCAAGAAAAAAGCCATGCAAGTCCAAGAAGCACATAGAGTCCCAAACAAGATGAACCCCCCCCCCCAAAAAAAAACACCAAAACACATCATAATTAAATTGGCAAACATCAATGACAAAGTAAGAATCTTAAAGGCTGCCAGAGAGACAGGAATTTACCTACAAGGGACCTCCCATTAGAATATCAACTGATTTCTCAACAGAAACACACCAGCCAGGAGGGAGTGGAATGAAATATACAAAGTGATGCAAAGCAAGGGACTGAATCCAAGAATGCTATACCCAGCAAGGCTATCATTCAAAACTGAAGGTGGAATCAGGAGCTTCACAGACAAAAAAGGGCTAAGAGAGTTTATTACCACCAAACCAGCAATGCAAGAAATGCTAAAGGGACTGCTATAAAAAGAAGAAACAGAAAGGCAAAAAGGAACACAATCCTTAAGAATAAAAATGACAACAAACAAGTACCTATCTATAATAACATTAAACCTAAATGGATTAAATTCTCCAATCAAAAGACATAGAGTAGCTGAATGGATAAGAAAACATGACCAATATATTTGCTGTCTGCAAGAGACCCACCTCAGAACAAAGGATTCACACAGACTGATAGTGAACGGATGAAAAAAAAAAATTTCAAGCAAATGGAAATGAGAAAAAAGCTGAGATTGCAATACTTGTATCTGACAAAATAGACCTCAAAGTAAAGGCCATAACAAGAGATAAGGAAGGCCACTTCATAATACTAAAGGGAACAGTACAAAAAGAAGACATAACTCTGGTAAACATGCATACACCCAATACAGGAGCACCGAAATACATAAAACAACTTCTGGAAGATATCAAGGGAGATATTGATAGCAATACAATCATAGTAGGGGACTATAATACCTCACTGACACCACAGGACAAATCCTCTAAACAAAAAATCTCCAAAGAAATAGCAACCCTGAGTGACTCACTAGATAAGATAGACTTAATCGTCATCTTCAGAACATTTCACCCAAAGCTACAGAATAAACATTCTTCTCAAGTGCACATGGGACATTTATAAAGATAGACCATGTATTAGGACACAGGCAAAGTTGCTTCAAACTCAAGAAGATAGAAATCATAAAAAGCATCTTCTCAAATCATAATGGCATAAAACTAGAAATCAACTACAATAAAAACAATGAAAAAAATCAAACACTTGGAGGCTAAATAGCATGCTATTAAACAATGATTGGGTTACCAAAGACATCAAAGAAGAAATAAAAAGCAGCATGGCAACAAATGACAACGAAAACACAACAATCCAAAATCTTGGGACACAATGAAAGCAGTCTTGAGAGGAAAGTTCATAGCTCTACAGGCCTACCTCAAAAAACAAGAAAAAAATGCTAATAAATTATTTAACCTTGGAACTTAAAGAATTAGAAAGAGAGCAACAGGAAAAGGCCACAGTAACCAGAAGGAAGGAGATAATAAAGATCAGAGCAGAAATAAACAACAGAGACAAAAAAAATGCAATAGATCAATGAAACCAAGAACTGGTTCTTTGAAAGAATAAACAAGATTGATGAACCTCTAGCCAGACACATCAAGAAACAAAGAGAGAGGACCCAAATAAACAAAATCAGAAATGAAAGAGGTGAAGAAACAACTGACCCCACTGATATACAAAGGATTGTAAAAAAAATACTATGAACAACTCTACTTGAACAAACTGGACAACCTTGATGAAATGGACACATTCCTAGAAAAATACAAGCTTCTGAAACTCAATCAAGAAGATTCAAAAAACCTGAATACGCTGATAACTACTGATGAAATTGAAACAGTAATCAAAAAGCTTCCAGCAAACAAAAGCCCTTAACCAGATGGCTTCACAGGGGAGTTTTACTGAACATTCAAAGAAGAACTAAAACCAATCCTCAGACTTTTCCAAAAAATTCAAGAGGAAGGCACCCTTCCAAACTCTTTCTATGAAGCCAGCAATACCCTAATCCCAAGACCAAATAAAGACACCACAAAGAAAGAGAATTACAGGCCAATATCCCTCATGAACATAGATGCTAAAATCCTCAACAAAATTCTAGCAAACCAAATCCAGCATTACATTAGGAAGATCATACTCCTTGATGAATTGGGATTTATTCCAGGAATACAAGGCTGGTACAATATCCGCAAATCAATAAACGTGATACATCACATAAACAAATTGAGAGACAAAAATCACATAATCCTATCAATTGATGTTGAAAAGGCATTTGACAAAGTCCAACACCCTTTTCTGATAAAAATGCTCAGCAACATGGGAATAGAGTGATCATACCTCAACATAATAAAAGCCTTATATGACATACAGCCAACATCATACTCAATGGGCAAAAACTAAACCATTTCCCCTAAGAACAAGAACAAGACAAGGATGCTCACTTTCTCCACTCCTGTTTGGCATAGTACTGGAAGTTCTAGCCACAGCAATAAGACAAGAAGAAGAAATAAGTGGCATCCAAACTGGAAAAGAAGTTAAACTGTCCTTATTCACTGATGACATGATACTGTACATAGAAAACCCTAAAGACGCCATCAAACAATTATTACACTTAATAAATGAATTTGGGGAGGATCCAAGATGGCTGCCAATGGTACTGAAGGCTGCTGGATAGTGTGAGAGTGAGAGAACGAAAGGAAAATGCATGGACGTGTGGGGAGTGTCAGTATTTGTGAGTGAGGGACAGCTATACTCCAAGGGACTGTTGGGGACTGGCGGATCAGCCCCCCATGACCGGGCAGCCTCTACTGTGGCTGAAATCTCTCTTAGAGAAGCTGGCTCTGCTGCAGAGGCCACACCATCTTGAAGGGGAGATGGCTGTGATTGGAGACTGACTGTGATTGGAACCCCAGGCTTACCTTCAACTGGGGAGATCTCGTATGCCTCCCAGGACCTTACAACCACAATACCCAGGGACCAGTTACCTCATCTGAAAATCTATGAATGCTGGAATTCCAACCTCCCCAACCATGGGTGTCTGGGAGTTCTGCTCAGGGGGAGACAAATGCATGCATTTGAGGTCGGGCCCTGAGCCTTCTCACAGAGCAGAAGGAACAGCTGAATTAAAGAGCACCCACCTGGAACTGGTGTAAAACACAGATGGCATTGCCTAAACAAAGGTGAGATTTGGGATCCAGGCTAGAGGGAGAAACGCTCACAGTGGGAACAAGAGCCTCAGAGAAAGACTGCTCCCCACAAAAGTCGTGGCTGTTGGGATCAGTGTAGCCTTTGATGTGGAAGGGGGTGCACATGGCTGTTGGTAGAAAGGGATTCTAGATATTAACCCACAGCTGGACTGGACCCAGAAATGCAGCCGCAGAGTCGCGCACAGAGTGGCACACAGAGTCACACACAGAATTGAGCACAGAGCCAGTGTAGAGAGGCCTTTTAGCCCTGGATATTAAGACAGAAACACTGCCACCCAGGGGCTATAGCAGAAATTGACTCTTGTGTGCAAAAACAACTAAAAACATACTGAGAACCAAAGAGAGCAGAGAGGTCCTGCCTGCTTGAAAATAGGGTTGTGGTTTAGGACATCAGGGAACTTCAATACTGTGCTGACTATCTGCAAGGAAAAAGATGTGACAACAGAACAGTGGAGGAAGTGAAGGACATTCACTACTTCACATTTTTACTTTTTATCTTTTACTTAAGAAACTATTTTTCTCTCACTCAATTTTACCTTATTTTTTATTATATTTTTTATTTTTAATTATTAGTATTAATACTATTATTTTACCTTTTGAACAAAGTTTTGTTTTATGTTATTTTTTCTTTATTTTATTTTATTTTGGGATTAGTGTTATACATTCTATTTTAATTTTCCCTTTAGTATTATTTTACTCTATCTCAATTTTTCCTTTATACCAAAACTCTCTTCATCACTTTTCCCTTTTTTGTCCTGTTTCTCTTACCCTGTTCTTGATTTAGTTTTTCTCTACACTTTCTTTTTACTCCCTGTTAAAAATTGATCTTACTCTTACATCTAATTTCTTCTCCCCTGCTCCAAACCCATATGCACTTCTCTCTTTGCTTTCTTCACTATCCAAATTCTTTTTCCATTTTTTACCTTTTTATTTCTTTCTGTCTTGTTGTTGTTTGTTTGATTATTGGTTAGTATTTTTGCTTGTTTTTGTTTGTTTTTGCTTCTGTTTTTCCTCTCCTTGATTCTTCTCTTCTTCTACTAATAGCTTAACTAATTTCAATCACCACATCAGGACTATCTACTCTCTATCCTCCTTTTCTAATAGAAAACAAATACATAGATAGATAGATTAAAGAAGGAGGAAAATTTACATATATTTCTGTTTTTGTATTTAGTTTTTTACTTTTACTCTTATACACCCATTCTCTTTCTACATCCTCTATATAGAGTTGTGGCTATTTCCCCATTAATTCAATTCCTTGACGTTACCTCCTGGAAATAAGCCCTGACTCCTCAGATTCATCCAGGTGTTTGTTGTTTTAAGGGATTGTTGTTTGAATTTTTTGGATTAGTTGTTCTTTGTAGTTTGCATTCATCTCTGGGTGTTTGTTGTTTGCAATTTTTGGATTATTATTGTTTTATTGGAGTTTTCTCCCTATATTCATATTTTCCTCTTCTTTTTTTTCTTCTCTCTCTTTTATCTCTTACATTTTTTCCTTTTCTCAATATCATTTTGCACTCATCTCTATTCCTGAATTCTCTTTGCTCTGGTGGTCACCTTTATTTAGGGGTATTAGTATTGTGAATACATTTGTGTTTGGTGCCCTGTGTGTTGTATCTTGTTATTTTGTATTTTGTGCCTTTAAGTCAATGCAGGAGAGATCCACATAACCAGAAATCTTCAGAGGAGCGATCATGGAGAGACAAAGAAACAGCCCACATACAAAAGAAAAGGAGGAATCATCAGAAAAGGAAGTAAATTAAATAGAGGCAAGCAATATGAAAGAGAAAGAATTCAGATCAATGGTCATAAGGTTGCTGAAAAGGATGGAAGAGAAATTCAACAATATGTGCAAGAACCAAGAGGAAATGAAGAAGAACCAAGAAGAAATGAAAAATTACATCACTTAAATAAAGAACTCAATAGAAAGTATCAACAGTAGACTATAAGAAGCAGAGGACCGTATCAGTGAGCTAGAAGACAAGGTAGGAAAAAATAACCAAGTAGAGAAGCATCTAGAAAGAAAACTTAAAAAATAGGATGAGAGCTTAAGGGAACTTTGGGACAACACGAAACAAAACAACTTCCACATAATAGGGGTGCCAGGAGGAGAGGAAAGTGAGCAAGTAATAGAAAACCTGTTTGAAAAAATAATGACCGAAAACTTCCCTGATATAGGGAATAAAAAACTCACACAAGTCCAAGAAGCTCACAGAGTCCCAAATAAGATGAACCCCAAAAGACCGACACCAAGTCACATTATAATTAAGTTGGCAAACACCAACAGCAAAGTAAGAATATTAAAGGCTGCCAGAGAGAGACAGAAAGTTACCTACAAAGGATCTCCCATCAGACTACCAACTGATTTCTCAACAGAAACACATCAGGCCAGAAGGAAATGGAATGAAATATACAAAGTCATGCTAAGCAAGGGTCTAAATCCAAAAATACTCTACCCATCAAGGCTATTGATCAAAATTGAGGGTGAAATCAGGAGCTTCACAGACAAAAAAGGGCTAAGTGAGTTTATTACAACCAAACCAGCAATGCAAGAAATGCTAAAGAGTCTGCTATAAAAATAAGAAATAAGAAGGGAAGAAGGAACACAGACATAAAGAATAAAAATGGCAACAAACAAGTACCTATCAACAATAACTTTAAATGTAAATGGATTAAATGCCCCAATCAAAAGACATAAGGTAGCTGAGTGGATAAGAAAACACGACCCGTATGTCTGCTGTCTACAGAAAACCCATCTTAGAACAAAGGACTCGAGGAAGGGAAGATGGCTGCTGATGGAAAGGCAGACTGCAAGATACTGTGTGAGTGAGAGAACAAAGGGAAAGTGTGTTGTCGCACAGGGAGTGTTTGTTAGTGAGTTGAGGGACAGCTATACTCCAGGAGACTGTGGGGGATGGCCAGATGGGGTTCCCCTGACCAGGCAGCCTCCACTGCTGCTGGGTTCCCTTCCGGAGCAACTGGCTCTGACAAGGAGACTGCGCCATCTTGAAGGAGAAAAAGGATGTTATCAGAAGCCTGAAAATCTACAACTATGGCACCCAACGAACAGCTGCGAACCCGAGGACACCGGTTCCTAAGTGGCGTGAGCACGAGGATTCACAGGAGCTCTGCGCCCCCTCATGAAAAGTCAGATATCGCGTGGAATAAGGTGAGGTCTGTGGTCCATGCAGGAGAGAGAAAAGCGCACTGCGAGAGCTGGAGAACCTGGGGAAGTCTGGGACCAGAAAAACCCGCGGCCACTGGGGTTGGCGTGATCCGCGAATGTGGAAGGGGGTCCGCAGAGCTGCTAACAGAAAGGAACTCTAAAAAACAACCCAAAGCTGAACTGGGTGCAGAAGGACAGCCTAGAGATTTTGGGGGTTTGCTGGCTGCTTGGACCCAAGGGGAAAGGAGACTGTGCAGATTTGTATGCAGCGTCAGGGTTCGTGAGCTTGCTCTGGCTCTTCTCTCTCTCTCTCTCTCTCTCTCTCTCTCTCTCTCTCTCTCTCTCTCTCTCTCTCTCTCTCTCTTGTTTTTCTTTTTGGATCCTTGCTTATGATTGCTGAACCCAGTGCATAGGATCACCCAACTGGGGACACTCTAGGAGACTGCAGGGGAAAGTTTTTTTTGTGGAACCTGAGGATCAGAAATGGGAGTGGAGATCGGAGAACCAGGTCTGGGTAGGCTCTTTCCCCCAAACCGATACTAAGTGCCATGGGGAAAACAAAATCTAAACACTAGCTAGAGAGGACCTATAGACCTGGAGGGCAATCCAGAAAGAATGACACCCAGGGGGTGAATCACAAATTGATGGTGAAAGGATGGAAAAAGGTTTTTTAGGCGAATGGAAATGAAAAAAAAAAAGCTGGGGTATCAATATTTATATTGGACAAATCAGATTTCCAAGGGAAGGTCATAACAAGAGAAAAGGAAGGCCACTTCATAATACTAAAGGGAGCAATCCAACAAAAAGAAATAACTCTGGTAAACATATATGCACCCAATACAGGAGCACGCAAATACATAAAAAATCTCCTGGAAGATATCAAGGGAAAGATTGACAGCAATACAATCATAGTAGGGGACTTTAATACCCCACTATCACCGTTGGACAAATCCTCTAAACAAAAAATCAGCAAAGAAACATCAATCCTAAATGACTCACTAGACCAGATGGAATTAATTGACATCTTCAGAACATTTCACCCCAAAGCCACAGAATAGACATTCTTCTCAAGTGCACATGGGTCATTTTCAAAGATAGGCCATATATTGGGTCACAGGCAAAATCTCTTCAAATTCAAGAACATAGAAATCATATCAAGCATATTCTCAGTTCACAATAGCATAAAACTGGAAATCAACTACAATAAAAGCAATTAAAAAATTTAAAAACATGGACACTGAATAGCATGCTATTAAACAATGACTGCGTTACCAAAGAGATCAAAGAAGAAATAAAAAACATCATGGCAACAAATGACAATGAAAATACAACAATCCAAAATCTATGGGACACAGTGAAAGCAGTCTTGAGAAGGAAGTTCATAGCTCTACAAGCCTACTGCAAAAAAACAAGAAACAATGGTAATAAATTACATAACCCTACAACTCAAAGAGTTAGAAAGAGAGCAACAAGAAAAGTTTACTGTAAGCAGAAGGAAGAAAATAATAAAGATCAGAGCAGAGATAAACGAAATTGAGACCAAAAAAAGAATAAAAAATATTAAAAAAAAACAAACACAAAACCAAGAGCTGGTTCTTTGAAAGGATAAATAAGATTGATGAACCTCTAGCCAGGCTCACCAGGAAGCAAAGAGAAGACCCAAATAAACAAAATCAGAAATGAAAGAGGAGAAATAACAACAGACCCCACCGAAATACAAAAGATTGTTAAAAAATACTATGAACAACTCTATCCCAACAAACTGGAAAACCTGGAGGAAATGGACATATTCCTAGAAAAATACAACCATCCAAAACTCAATCACGAAGAATCTAAAGAACTCAATAGGCCAATAACTATGGAAGAAATTGAAGCAGTCATCCAAAAGCTTCCAGCAAACAAACGCCCAGGTCCAGATGGCTTCAAAGGGGAGTTTTACCAAACATACAAGGAAGAACTAAAACTTATCCTCAGACTATTCCAAAAAATTCATGAGGAAGGAACAATTTCAAGCTCTTTCTATAAAGCCAGCATCACCCTAATACCAAAACAAGATAAAGACAACACAATGAAAGAGAATTACAGGCCAATATCCCTCATGAATATAGATGCCAAAATCCTCAACAAAATTCTAGCAAATCGGATCCAGCAGTACATCAGAAACATCATACACCATGACCAAGTAGGATTTATCCCAGGGAAGCAAGGATGGTACAATATCCACAAATCAATAAATGTGATACATCACATAAACAAATTGAAAGATAAAAATCACATAGTCATATCAATTGATGCAGAAAAAGCATTTTACAAAATCCAACACCCTTTCTTGATAAAAACTCTCAGCAAGGTGGGAATAGAAGGATCATACGTCAACATAATAAAAGCCATATATGATAAACCTACAGCCAACATCATACTCAATGGGCAAAAACTAAAACCATTTCCCCTAAGAACAGGAACAAGACAGGGATGCCCACTCTCAACACTCCTGTTTGACATAGTACTGGAAGTATTAGCCATTGCAATTAGACAAGAAGAAAAAATAAAAGGCATCCAAATTGGAAAACAATATGTTAAGCTGTCCTCATTTGCAGATGACGTGATATTGTACATAAAAATCCTGAAAGACTTCATCAAAAACTAATAGACTTAATAAGTGAATTCAGTAATGTAGCAGGATACAAAATTAATGGCAAGAAATCTGTGGCATTTCTATACACCAATAGTGAACTTACAGAAAGAGAGACTCAACAAGCAATCCCATTTACCATCTCAACAACAAAATTAAGATACCTGGGAATAAACTTAACTTAGGAGGTAAAAGACCTATACGTGGAAAACTACAGGACACTGAAAAAAGAGATATAGGAAGACATAAACAGATGGAAGAACATACCATTTTCATAGATTGGTAGAATAAACATCATTAAAATGTCCATACTACCCAAAGCAATCTATAGATTCAATGCACTCCCCATTAAAATACCAATGGCATATTTCACAGACCTAGAAAGAACTCTCTAAAAATTCATCTGGAATAAAAAAGATCCTGAATAGCCACAGCCAACCTGAGAAAGAAGAACAAAGTAGGTGGGATCTCAATATCAGATTTCAAGCTGTATTACAAAGCCACTGTTCTCAAAATAGCCTGGTACTGACACAAGAACAGACGTATAGACCAATGGAATAGAATAGAGAACCCAGATATCGACCCAAACCACTATGCTCAATTAATATTTGACAAAGGAGGCATGAACATACTATGGAGTCAAAACAGTATCTTCAATAAATGGTGTTGGGAAAATTGGACAGATACATGCAAAAAAATGAAACTAGACCACCAACTTTCACCATACACAAAAATAAACTCAAAATGGATAAAGGACTTAAACATAAGATGGGAAACCATAACAATAGTAGCGGAATCCATAGGCAGCATAATCTCAAACATATGCCGAAACAATTTCTTCACTGATACTGCTCCCAGGGCAATGGAAACTAAAAAGAAAATAAATGCGATTACCTCAAAATTAAAAGCTTTTGCATAGCAAAAGAAACCATCAACAAAACAACAAGAAAGCCCACTGCTTGGCAGAACATATTCGCCAATGTCATCACCGATAAGGGTTTAGTCTCTAACATTTACTGGAAACTCCATACAACTTAACAAAAGGAAGATAAACATTCTAATAAAAAAATGGGCAACAGTCCTAATTAGACATTTTTCGAAGGAGGACAGAAGGAAGGCCAAGAGACATATGAAAACATGCTCCAAGTCACCAATTATCCGAGAGATGTAAATCAAAATGACAATGCACCTGTCAGAATGGCTATCATCAACAAATCAACAAAAGACAAGTGTTGGCGAGGATGCGGAGAAAAAGGAACTCTTTTGCACTACTGGTGGGAATGCAGGCTGGTGGAGCCACTGTGAAGAACAGTATGGAGTTTCCTCAAAAAACTAAAAATGGAACTCTCATTTGACCCTGCGATCCTACTTCTAGGAATATAAGCCAAGAAACTAGAAACACCAATAAGAAAGGACATAGGAACCCCTATGTTTATAGCAGAACAATTCACCATAGCTAAGATTTGGAAACAACTTAAGTGCCCATCAGCATATGAGTGGATTAAAAAACTGTGATACCTCTACACAATAGAATACTATGCTGTGGTAAAAAATAAGGAATTCTTACCATTTGCAACAGCATGGATGGAATTGGAGAGCATTATGCTAAGTGAAATAAGCCAGTCAGAGAAAGATAAATACCACATGATCTCACTCATATATGGAATATAATGAACAATATAAACTGATTAACAGGGTCAGGTCCAGAGACAGAGAAGCATAGATCAGACTGTCAAACCTCAGAGGGAAGGTAGGGGAGGGTGGGGGTAAGGAGGAGAGATCAACCAAAGGACTTGTAGCATGAATATAAGCCTAACCAATGGACACGAACACCAGGGGGGGTGAGGGCATGAGTGGGGTGGGGTTGGGGGTTAATAGAGGGATGAGGACACATATGTAATACCTTAATCAATAAAGAAATTAATTAAAAAATAAGACAGTCGGGAGTGGAAGATGGCTGCCGACAGGAAGAGAGACTGCAAGATTGTGTGTGAGTGAGTAAACAAAGGGAGAGTTTGTGCTCACACGGGAAGTGTTTGTTGGTGAGTTGAAGGACAGCTGTACTCCAGGAGACTGTGGGGTACTGTCGAACAGGGCTCCCCTGACTGGGCAGCTCCCACTGCTCCTGGGATTCCTCCCTGAGCGACCGACTCAGAATCAGAGACTGAGCCATCTTAAAGGAAAAGTTGATGTTATCGGGAGCCTGAAAAACCCAGAGAATCTACAAATAAGGCACCCACCAAACAGCTGCGAATCCAAGAACACAGGTTCCCAAGTGGCACAAGCATGCGGATTCAGAGGAGCTCTACACTCCACCATGGAAAGGAGAGAGAGAACTACATAACCAGACACACAGAGAAGAGAGAAGATGGGGAGACAAAGAAACATCACGCTTATGAAAGAAAAGCAGGCATCACCAGAAAAGAAAGTAAACAAAATGAAGTCAAGCAATCTGTCAGAAAAAGAATTCAGAGAAATGGTCATAAGGTGGATGAAAAGAATGGAAGACAAATTCGACAATATGTGTAAGAACCAAGAGGAAATGAAGAAGAACCAAGAAGAAATGAAAAATTACATCGCTGCTGTAAAGGACTCAATAGAAAGCATCAAGAGTAGACTAGAAGAAAGAGAGGACTGCATCAGTAAGCTAGAAGACAAGGTAGGAAAAAATACAGAAGTAGAGCAGCTTCTAGAAAAAAAAATTAAAAAGCAGGAGGAGAGCCTAAGGGAACTTTGGGACAACACGAAACAAAACGATATCCACATGATAGGGATACCAGAAGGCGAGGAAACTGAGCATGGAATAGAAAACCTGTTTGACATAATAATGACAGAAAATTTCCTTGATATAGGGAAGAAAAAACCCACACAAATCCAAGAAGCTCACAGAGTCCCAAGCAAAATGATGCCAAGGCACATTATAATTAAATTGGCAAACACCAACGACAAAGCAAGAATATTAAAAGCGGCCAGGAAGAGACAGTAATTTACCTACAAAGTATCCCTCATCAGAATAGCGAATAATTTCTCTGCAACAACACATCAGGCCAGAAGGGAATGGAATGAAATATACAAAGTCATGCAAAGGAAGGGTCTGAATCCAAGAATATTGAACCCAGCAATGCTATCAATCAAAATTGAGGGTGAAATCAGGAGCTTCAGAGACAAAAAAGGACTAAGAGTGTTTATTACCACCAAACCAGCAATGCAAGAAATGCTAAAGGGTCTGCTGTAAAAAAAAAAAAAAGAAATAGGAAGCAAAGAAACAACACAGGGGTAAAGAATAAAAATGCCGAGAAACAAGTACCTATCAATAATAACATTAAATGTAAATGGATTAAATGCCGTACTCAAAAGATATAGGGTAATGGATTGGATAAGAAAACATGACCCATATATCTGCTGTATATAAGAAACCCACCTCAGAAAAAAAGATGCACACAGACAGATGGTGAAGGGATGGAAAAAGGTTTTACAGGCGAATGGAAATGAAAAAAAAGCTGGGGTAGCAATACTTATATTTGACAAATTAGATCTCAAATTGAAGGACATATAAAGAGATAAGGAAGTCCACTTCATAATACTAAAGGGAGCAACCCAACAAGAAGAAATAACTCTGGTAAACATATATGCACCCAATACAGGAACATCCAAATTCATAAAAAAAACTCCTGGAAGATATCAAGGTAGAGATTGACAGCAATACAATCATAGTAGGAGACTTTAATACCCCACTATCACCATTGGACAAATCCTCTAAACAAACAATCAGCAAAGAAACATCAATCTTAAATGACTCACTAGACTAGATGGAATTAATTGACATCTTCAGAACATATCACCCCAAAGCCACAGAACATACATTCTTCTCAAGTGTACACAGGTCATTTTCAAAGACAGAACATATATTGGGTCACAGGCAAAATCTCTTCAAATTCAAGAAGATAGAAATCATATCAAGCATCTTCTAAGATCACAATAGCATAAAACTGGAAATCAACTACAATGAAAAGAATCCCAAAAAAAAATCAAACACATGGAGACTAAATAGCATGCTATTAAACAATGACTGGGTTACCAGAGAGATCAAAGAAGAAATAAAAAACATCATGGCAACAAATGAAAATGAAAACACAACAATCCAAAATCTATGGGACAGAGCGAAAGCAGTCTTGAGAGGGAAGTTCATAGCTCTACAAGCCTACTGCAAAAAAACAAGAAACAATGGTAATAAAGTAACTAACCCTACAACTGAAAGAGTTAGAAAGAGAGCAACAAGAAAAGTCCAGTGTAAGCAGAAGGAAGGAAATAATAAAGATCAGAGCAGAGATAAACGACATAGAGACCAAACAAACAAATAAAAAAACAAACAAAAGATCAACAAAACCAAGAGCTGGTTCTTTGAAAGGATAAACAAAATTGATGAACCTCTAGCCAGGCTCACCAAGAAGCAAAGAGAGAGAACCCAAATAGACAAAATCAGAAATGAAAGAGGTGAAATAACAACAGACCCCACAGAAATACAAAGTATAGTTAAAAAATACTATGAACAACTCTATTCCAACAAACTGGACAATCTGGAGGAAATGGACATATTCCTAGAAAAATACAACCATCAAAACTCAATCAGGAAGAATCTAAACATCTCAACAGGCCATAACTGTGGAAGAAATTGAAGCAGTCATGCAAAAGCTTCCAGCGAACAAAAACCCGGGTCCAGATGGCTTCACAGGGGCGTTTTACCAAACTTTTAAGGAAGAGCTAAAACCTATCTTCCTCAGACTATTCCAAAAAATTCATGAGGAAGGAACAATTTCAAGCTTTTTCTATGAAGCCAGCATCACCCTAATACCAAAACCAGATAAAGACAACACAATGAAAGAAAATTACAGGCCAATATCCCTCATGAACATAGATGCCAAAATCCTAAACAAAATTCTAGCAAATTATATCCAGCCGTATGTCAGAATGATCATACACCATGACCAAATAGGATTTATCCCAGGGATGCAAGGATGGTACAATAGAAAAAATACCCAAGTAGAGCAGCTTCTAGAAAAAAAATTAAAAGGCAGGAGGAGAGCATAAGGGAACGTGATACATCACATAAAACAAATTGAGAGATAAATCAATAAACGTGATATATCACATAAACAAATTGAGAGATAAAAGTCAAATAGTCATATCAATTGATGCAGAAAAAGCATTTTACAAAATCCAACACCCTTTCGTGATAAAAATTCTCAGCAAGGTGGGAATAGAAGAATCATAACTCAACATAATAAAAGCTGTATATGATAAACCCACAGCCAACATCATACTCAATGGGCAAAAACTAAACAATTTCCCCTAAGAACAGGAACAAGACAGGGATGCCCACTCTCACCACTCCTGTTTGACATAGTACTGGAAGTATTAGCCTTTGCAATTAGACTAGAAGAAGAAATAAAAGGCATCCAAATTGGAAAAGAAGAAGTAAAACTGTCCTTATTTGCAGATGACATGATATTGTATATAAAAACTCCAAAAGACTCCATCAAAATACTAATAGACTTAATAAATGAATTCGGCAATGTAGCAGGATACAAAATTAATGGTGAGAAATCTATCGCATTTCTATACACCAATAATGAACTTACAGAAAGAGACTAAAAAAGCAATCCCATTTACCATCGCACCAAAAAAAATAATAAGATACCTAGGAATAAACTTAAATAAGGAGGTAAAAGACCTTTACGCGGAAAACTACAGGACACTGAAAAAAGAGATAGAGGAAGACGTAAATAGATGGAAAAACATACCATGTTCGTGGATTGGTAGAATCAACATCATTACAATGTCCATACTACCCAAAGCAATCTATAGATTCAATGCACTCCCCATAAAAATACCAATGGCATATTTCACAGACCTAGAAAGAACTCTCCAAAAATTCATCTGGAATAAAAAAAGACCCCGAATAGCCACAGCAATCCTGAGAAAGAAGAACAAAGTAGGTGGAATCTCAATATCAGATTTCAAGCTGTATTACAAGGCCACTGTTCTCAATACAGCCTGGTACTGGCACAAGAACAGACATATAGACCAATGGAATAGAATAGAGAACCCAGATATTGACCCAAACCACTATGCTCAATTAATATTTGACAAAGGAAGCATGAACATACTATGGAGTCAAGATAGTCTCTTCAATAAATGGTGTTGGGAAAATTGGACAGATACATGCAAAAAAATGAAACTAGATCACCAAATTACACCATACACAAAAATAAACTCAAAATAGATAAAGGACTTAAACATAAGATGGGAAACCATAAAAATACTAGAGGAATCCACAGCAGAGAAATCTCAGACATATGCCGAAGCAATTTCTTCATCGATACTGCTCCTAGTGCAATGGAAGCTAAAGAGAAAATAAACAAATGGGACTACATCAAAATAAAAAGCTTTTGTACAGCAAAAGAAACCATCAACAAAACAGCAGGAAAACCCACTATATGGGAGAACATATTTGCAAATGTTATCACTGATAAAGGTTTAATCTACAACATTTACAGGGAACTCACACAACTTAATAAAATGAAGATAAATGATCCAATAAATAAATGGGCAACGGACCTAAATAGAATCTTTTCAAAAGAAAACAGAAGGAAGGCCAAGAGACATATGACATGCTCAAAGTCACTAATTATCTGAGAGATGCAAATCAAAACAACAATGCGGTACCATCTCACACCTGTCAGAATGACAATCATCAACAAATCAACAAACGACAAGTGTTGGCAAGGATGGGGAGAAAAAGGAACCTTAGTGCACTGCTGGTGCGAATGCAGACTGGTGCAGCCACTGTGGAGAACAGTATGGAGTTTCCTCAAAAAACTAGAAATGGATCTCCCATTTGACCCAGTAATCCCACTTCTAGGAATATATCCCAAGAAGCTAGAAACACCAATCATAAAGGATATATGCACCCCTATTCATAGTAGCACAATTTACCATAGCTAAGATTTGGAAACAGCCTAAATGCCCATCAGCAGATGACTGGATTAGAAAACTATGGTACATCTACACAATGGAATACTACTCTGCTATAAAAAAGAAGGAACTCTTTCCATTTGGAGCAGTGAGGATGGACCTGGAGAGCATTATGTTAAGTGAAATAAGCCAGGCAATGAAAGAAAAATACCATATGATCTCACTCATTTATGGAAAATAAAGAACATTATAACCGGATGAACAAAAAGATAGATGCAGAGGCAATAAAGCATCATACAGACTGTCAAATTACAGCGGGAAGGCTAGTGAGTGTTGGGGAGGTGGGGGAAAGAGATCAACCAAAGGACTTGTATGCATGCATATAAGCACAACTAAAGTATACAAGACACTGAGGGTTTGGGATGATGATATGTGACAATTGGTAGGGGAGGCTGGGGGAAGGTCAACGGGGAAAGAAAGGAGATATATGTACTACTATATGTAATACTTTAAACAATAAAAAATGTTAAAAAAAAGAACAAAGGACTTAGACTGATGATGAAGGGATGGAAAAAGGTTTTTCAGGCAAATGGAAAAGAAAAAAAAGCTGGGGTAACAATATTTATATCCAACAAATTAGACTTCAACGTGACGCCCATAACAAGGGATAAGAAAGGCCACTTGATAATACTAAAGGGAGCAATTCAAGAAGAACTTATAACTCTGGTAAACATATATGCACCCAATACAGGAACATCCAAATACATAAAAAAAACATCTGGAGGTTATCAGGGGAGAGATTGACAGCAATACAGTCTTAGTAGGGGACATTAATACCCACTCACACCACTGGACAAATTCTCTAAACAAAAAATCAGCAAAGAAACAGCAATCATAAATGACTCACTAGATCAGATGGAATTAATTGACATCTTCAGAACATTCCACCCCAAAGCCACAGAATATACATTCTTCTCAAGTTCACATGGGTCATTTTCAAAGATAGACCACATATTGGGGAACAGAAAAAGTCTCTTCAAATTAAGGAAGATAGAAATCATATCAAGCATCTTCTCAGATCACAAGGGCATAAAACTAGAAATCAACTACAATAAAAAAATCAAACACTTGGAGGCTAAATAGCATGCTTTTAAACAATGATTGTGTTACCAAAGAGGTCAAAGAAGAAATAAAAACCATCATGACAACAAATGACAATGAAAACACAACAATCCAAAATCTATGGGACACTGTGAAAGCAGTCTTGAGAGAGAAGTTCATAGCTCTCCAGGCCTTACTCAAAAAACAAGAAAAGATGGTAATAAATTATCTGACCCTACAATTCAAAGAGTTAGAAAGAGAGCATCAAGAAAAGCCCAGCATAAGCAGAAGGAAGGAAATAATAAAGATTAGAGCAGAGATAAATGACATAGAGACAAAAAAAAAAAAATACAAAGAGCAACAAAACCAAGAGCTGGTTCTTTGAAAGGTTAAACAAGATTGATGAACCTCTAGCCAGGCTCACCAAGAAGCAAAGAGAGAAGACCCAAATAAACAAAATCAGAAATGAAAGAGGTGAAGTAACAACCGATCCCACAGAAATACAAATGATTATGAAAAAAATACTATGAAACTGTATTACAACAAAATAGACAACCTAGATGAAATGGACATATTCTTAGAACAATATAACCTTCCAAAACTCAATCAAGAAGAATCAAAAAACCTGAATAGGCCAATAACTACAGAAGAAATTGAAGCAGTGATCAGAAATATTCCCGCAAACAAAATCCCTGGTACGAACAACTTTATAGGGGAGTTCTACTGAGCATTCAAAAAAAAAAACAAAACCTAAAACCTATCATCCTCAGACTATTTCAAATAAATCAATAGGAAGACAAACTTCCAAGCTCTTTCTATGAAGCCAGCATTACCCTAATTCCAAAACCAGATAAAGACACCACAAAAAAAGAGAACTACAGGCCAATATCCTTGATGAACATAGATGTTAAAATCCTCAAAAAAATTCTAGCAAATCGAATTCAGCATTACTTTAGAAAGATCATAGAACATGACCAGGTGGGATATATTTTGGGGATGCAAGGATGGTACAATATCTGGAAATCAATAAATGTGATACATCACATAAACAAATTGAGAGACAAAAATCACTTAATCTTATCAATTGATGCAGAAAAAGCATTTTACAAAATCCAACACCTTATCTTGATAACAACTCTCAACAAAGTGGGATTCGAGGGATCATACCTCAACATAATAAAAGCCTTATACAACAAACCTACAGCCAACATCACACTCAATGGGCAAAAACTAAAACATTTCCCCTAAGAACAGGAACGAGACAAGGATGCCCACTTTCACCACTCCTGTTCGATATAGCCATAGTGATCAGACAAGAAGAAATAAAAGGCATCCAAATTGGAAAAGAAGAAGTAAAATGTCCTTATTTGCAGATGACATGATACTATACATAGAAAACCCCAAAGACTCCATCAAAAAAATACTGGACCTAATCAGTGAATTTGGCAAAATAGCAGGATACAAAATTAACACCAAGAAATCTATGGTCTTTTTACACACTAATAATGAACTCACAGAAAGAGATATGAAAAAATAATCCCATTTACCATTGCACCAAAAAAATTAAGATACATAGGAATCAAATTGACTAAGGATATAAAATACCTGTACTCGGAAAACTACAGGACATTGAAAAAGGAGATAGAGGAAGACATGAACAAATGGAAGAATATACCATGTTCATGGATTGGTAGAATCAACATCATTAAAATGTCCATACTACCCAAAGCAATCTATAAATTCAACGCAATCCCCATTAAAATACCAATGGCATACTTCAAAGACGTAGAAAAAATCCTCCAAAAATTCATCTGGAATTTAAAAAAGACCCCAAATAGCTTTAGAAATCTTGAGAAAGAAGAACAATACAGGATGGATCACAATAACAGATATCAAGCTATATTACAAAGCCACTGTTCTCAAAAGTGCCTGGTACTGGCACCAGAACAAACATAGACCAGTGGAACAGAACAGAGAACCCAGAAATTGACACAAGCCAGTATGCTCAATTAATATTTCTCAAAGGAGGCAAGAGCGTACAATGGAGTCAAGACAGTCTCTTCAATAAATGGTGTTGGGAAAACTGGACAGATACTTGCAAAAAAATGAAACTAGACCACCAACTTACACCATACACAAAAATAAACTCAAAATGGATGAAGGACTTAAATGTAAGATGGGAAACGATAAAAATCATAGAAGAAACCATAGGGAGCAAAATAGCAGACATTTGTCATAGCAACAACTTTACAGATACAGTTCCTAGGGCAATGGAAACTAAGGAGTAAATAAACAAATGGGACTACATCAAAATAGAAGCTTCTGCACAGCAAAAGAAACCATCAACAAAACAACAAGAAAGCCCACTGCATGGCAGAACATATTTGCCAATGTTACCACTGATAAAGGTTTAATCTCCAACATTTACAGGGAACTCATGCAACTTAACCAAAGGAAGATAAAAAATCCAATCAAAAAATGGGCAACTGATCTAAATAGACACTTTTCTAAAGAGGACATTCAGAAAGCCAAGAGACATATGAAAACATGCTCAATGTCACTAATAATCTGAGAGATGCAAATCAAAACAACAATGAGGTACCATCTCACACCTGTCAGAATGGCTATTATCAACAAATCAACAAAGGACAAGTGCTGGATAGGATGCAGAGAAAAATGAATCCTCCTGCACTGCTGGTGCGAATGCAGACTGGTGCAGCCACTGTGGAGAACAGTATGGAGTTTCCTCAAAAAGTTAAAAAAAATGGAACTCCCATTTGACCAAGTAATCCAACTTCGAGGACTATTTCCCAAGAAAACGGAAATACCAATCAGAAAGGATATATGCACCTGTATGTTCATAGCAGCACAATTTACCATAGCTAAGATTTGGAAACAGCTTACATGCCCATCAGCAGATAAATGTATTAGAAAATTGGTACATCTACACTATGGAATACTACACTACTGTAAAAAAGAAGGAATTCTTGCCATTTGCAACAACATGGATGGAACTGGAGAGCATTATGCTAAGTGAAATAAGCCAGTCAATGAAAGAAAAATACCACATGATCTCACTCATTTATGGATAATAAAGAACATTATAAACCGATGAACAAAAATAGATACAGAGGCAGAGCAGCATTGAACAGAATGTCAAAATACTTCAGGAAGGCTGGGGAGAGTTGCGGGGGGAGATAACAGATCAACCGAAGGACTTGTATGCATGCATATAAGCATAACCAATGGATGTAAGATACTGGGGAATAGGGGAGACCAGGGGAAGGTCAATTGGGGGAAAAAAGGAGACATATGTACTACTCTTTGTAATAGTTTAAGCAATAAAATAAAATTTTAAAAAAAGAAGAAATAATGATTACATAAATAAAAAAACACACAGATAAATGAATTTGGCAATGTAGCAGGATACAAAATGAACACCAAGAAATGTATGGCATTTTTATATACCAATAGTGAACTTATAGAAAGAGAGATTAAAGAAACAATCCCATTTACCATTGCACCAAAAAATTAAGATACCTAGGAATAAACTTAACTAAGGAGGTAAAAGACCTCTACTCAGAAAACTACAGGACATTGAAAAAAGAGATGGAGGAAGACATAAATAGATGGAAGAGCACACCGTGTTCATGGATTGGTAGAATCAACATCATTAAAATGTCCATACTACCCAAAGCAATCTATAGATTCAATGCACTACCCATTAAAATACCAAAGGCATATTTCACAGACCTAGAACAAACTCTCCAAAATTTCATCTGGAATAAGAAAAGACCCCGAATAGCTGCAGCAACCCTGAGAAAGAAGAACAACGTAGGAGGGATCTCAATACCAGATTTCAAGCTGTATTACAAAGCCACTGTTCTCAAAACTGCCTGATACTGGCATAAGAACAGACATATAGTCCAATAGAATAGAATAGAAAACCCAGAAATCGACCCAAACCACTATGCTAAATTAATATTTGACAAAGAAGGCAAGAGCATACAATGGAGTCAAAATAGTCTCTTCAATAAATGGTGTTGGGAAAATTGGACAGATACATGCAAAAAAATTAAACTAGACCACCAACTTACACCATGCACAAAAATAAACTCAAAATGGTTAAAGGAGTTAAATGTAAGATGGGAAACCATAAAAATATTATAGCAATTCACCGGCAGCAAAATCTCAGACATATGCCGACTCAATATCTTTACTGATACAGCTCCTAGGGCAATGGAAACTGAAGAAAAAATAAACAAATGGGGCTACATCAAAATAAAAAGCTTCTGCACAGCAAACGAAACCATCCACAAATCAACGAGAAAGCCCACCACATGGGAGAACATATTTGCCAATGTTTTCACCAATAAGGGTTTAATCTCCAACATTTAAAGGGAACTCATACAACTTAACAAAAGGAAGATACACAACCCAATCAAAAAATGGGCAACGGACCTAAATAGATACTTTTTGAAAGATAACATAATTAAGGCCAAGAGACATATGAAAACATGCTCAATGTCACTAATCATCCAAGAAATGCAAATGAATATGACCATGAGGTACCATCTCACACCTGTCAGAATGGCTATCATCAACAAATCAACAAATGACAAGTGCTGGATAGGATGCCAAGAAAAAGGAACCCTCATGCACTGCTGGTGGGAATGCAGATTGGTGCAGCCACTATGGAAAACAGTATGGCGTGTCCTCAAAAAATTAAAAATGGAACTCCCATTTGACCCAGTGATCCCACTTCTAGGAATATATCCCAAGAAACTAGAAACACCAATCATAAAGGATATATCCATCCCTATGTTCATAGCAGCACAATTTACAATAGATAAGATTTGGAAACAGCCTAAGTGCCCATCAGCAGATGAGTGGATTAGAAAACTGTGGTACATCTACACAATGGAATACTATGCTGCTGTAAAAAGGAAGGAACTCCTACCATTTTCAACAGCATAGATGGAGCTGGAGAGCATTATGCTGTGAAATTAGTCAGTCAGAGAAAGATAAATATCACATGATATCACTCATTTGTGGATTATAATGAACATATACTGATGAACAAAAACATATCCAGAGACAGAGAAGCATCAATCAGATGCTCAAACCTCAGAGGGAAGGTAGGGGAGGGTAGGGGAAAGGGGTAGAGGTCAACCAAAGAACTTATATGCATGCATATAAGCATAACCAATGGACATAGGCACCAGGGCGGGGTGATGGCATGAACAGTAGTGGGGTGGGGGGCAATGGGGTGATAAGGACACATATGTAAAACCTTAATTAAAAAATGTTTTTTTCAAAAAAAAGTGGAAAAAAAAAGAAAAGGAAAATGATATAACATGTACCTTTAATACACCTGGGCATCACAGGCTCCCAAGTATTGTTTCTACCACACAACACTGGGTTGCTGCCATTAAGATAGAAACCATTCAGGCATTCAAATGCAACCTCATGTTGGTAAGAAAATTTCTTTTTTCATTTCTGATACTGGTTTTCCATGTTTGAGTACTGGCTATTTACATTGGACCACTAAAAAGTAAAGAATTTTCAGCATTAATAGAAAATTGTTTTACCATAGTACCAGAAAAAATAGTGCAAAGTAGAAATTTCAAGTGGAAAGAGACAAGGAGAGAAATGCAAGATACAAATATTTTGAAAAATACTTTTTTGTGCATTTTTATTCCAGGTAAACAGATTTAGAGAAAACTGATAACTTTTTTCCCACCTGGAACAGTCAATATAGTGTATTGGTTTTGAAGTATAGGCACTCCATCTTGTTTCTGTAACCTCTATGTTGTAAAAACTGCTGTTTGATATTTTCCGCTAAGCATAGATGGTCCTCTGTTCTGTAAATTAACTCTGCTATTCTTGGCTTCTGTAAACATGCTTGCTCGAATAATAGGGAAAATAGGCTCAATTATCTGGCCTTGCAAAACACTCTGCTGACCTAAGGGTTGGTCTGGTCCATCCCTGGTTACTCCCATGCCAGGTGTCTTTTAGTTATCTAAATTTGGCTGTGCTCAAGGCTACTGAATTGTGCTGTGCTCAAGGCTACAAGCTTCCTGCAAGATATCTGCTAAGCACACATAGAGGGCTCTTTGAAAAGCCTGCAAAAGATCTGAAAACCCATATTTAGGAGACAAAGGAACTGGGGGGGCGGCATAAAGGGAAAGCTTCCTCCATGTTACTTTGCTCAGACTTTGGAAGTTACTCCTCTGAGACTGCTAGAGTAATAAACACTTCAAATTTGGCTAACTGAGGCATCTTCTGTTCAGCTCGCTGATTTCCAATATAACAGTTTCATATATATTTTTTAAATCTTCACCTGAAGATATTTCTCCATTGATTTTTAGAGAGAGGGAAATACAGAAACAAACATCAATGTGAGAGAAACACATAGACTGGTTGCCTCCTGCATGAGCCCTAACCAGGGCCCAGGCTGGGGAAAAGCCTGCAACCGAGGTATGTGCCCTTGACGAGAATCAAACCCAGAACCCTTCAGTCCGCAGGCTGACGCTCTATCCACTGAACCAAACCGGCTAGGGCCATATATTTTTTTCTACTGCAAAGTTTGAAAAAAATCTACCAGATATAAATTCTGAGTACATTCAAATGCAACTTTTGATACTCTAGCTCTAGAGATTTTTAAAATCTCATGTTGACACTGATTATTATACCTTGTCTTTTTAGAAAACTCTTGTGGGAAGGAAATAGTTGAGGTGAAATTTGAAAGCTTCAAATAAGCTAGCCATGCAAAGATATGCATAGAAAAAGTTCTCTGGTGGCAACCACATATGTGATCTGGGATATTAAAGAAATAGAAAGGCCAATGTAGTTATGGCATGTTTTCCGAATATATTAGACTGCAACCCAGAGATTTTTTTTTTTAGGTTGTAAAACCATTACATAAGCACATAAGGCTGAGATAAAGTTAAAAGTTAATACTTAGATTTCATACTAGTGTACTCTGGTATTTCCCATTCTACTCTATTGCTCAAGAAGAAAATTGCTGGTCATGACCTTCTAGATTGATTTCAGAATCCAGTAATGGGTTTGGAAGAATTTGGAAACACACACACACACACACACACACACACTACTGAGCTGGGTAATAAGTACAAGAGAACATTTTACAAGATTAAGTCTGAGCAATACATAAAGGGCCCATTATGCACAGCCTTTTAAACCAGACGAGTGCTCTTTCTCCTCACCTATGTATCTGAATTTCCATCAGGTCTCTCTTCCCTTCAGCCTGAAATACTTCCTTTAGCAATTCTTGCAGTGCAGGTCAGGTTGAACCATCCATCTTATATAAAAACTGCTGTTTGAAATTTTAACCCAGCTATTTGGCTTCTGTAAATTCTTGCTTGCTAAGACTACTCACACTTCAGAGAGGCCATTAAACCTTCCCCAGACAAGGTTATCAGTGCTGGCACCAGGCCAGGCCTCTGGTTGAGGTCTCAAGGCCCAGCACATACGGGCTCTTTAAGAACTTGCAAAAGGGGCCGGAAACACCCCATATTTGGGAGACAAAGAAGGTAAAAACATATAAATAGGGAAAATTCCTGCATGTTGGGGCCGAGAATTTGAGAGACATTTTCCTCTGGACCTGCGCGTAATAAAGGTAACTCCATCTCTCTAAGTATTGCTTTGTTCTTCTTCAGTTTTCTGTAACAAGGTAACGACAATTCTCTTAGATTTTTTTTTCTGAAAATGTTTTTTATTTCACCTTCAATTTTGAAGACTTTTCATTGACAGAGATTTTCAGGGTAAGTGTTTATTTTTTTTTCCAGCACATTATCCAATTTTATTGTCTTCTAGTTGTCACAGTTCCTTAAGAGAAATTAGCTGTCATTCTTACTTAGAGGGGTGGGGCAAAGGAAATATTTATTTTCTGTTCAATATTTTTTTGGTCTGTATTTATTCAAATAATTTTCTACATTATTCTCTTTCCTTTCTTTCTGAAACTGAAGTTACATGCATGTTTTACTACTTGGTACTCTCCTGCAGTTCTGTAATTTTCTCTCTTTACATTCTTTTCAAATCGTGTTTGATTTGCATTGTCACGACTTTAGGTTCACTGATGTTTTCACTGTTGAGCCAATCTGCTGTTAATTCTACCGAATGATTTTCTTTTATATTAAGCTAACTGGACATAACTTACATCCAGTGAAATTCACTTTTCTAATTGCACATGTATATTAGTTTTTTTAAATATTTTCTAATTGATTTTAGAGAGACAGGAAAGGAGAGAAAGAGAGAGAGAGAGAAACATTGATGTGAGAAACAGCAATTGGCTATCTCCTGCACAGCCCCTACTGGAGATTAAGCAACCTAGGTATGTACCCTGACCAGAAATCGAACCAGCAACCTTTTGGTACATAGGATGAGGCTCAACCAACTGAGCCACACCAGCCAGGGTGCAGCTACGTTACTTTTTTTTTATTTATTTATTTTTTCTCTTTAATTTTTTTTTTATTTCTTTATTGATTAAGGTGTCACATATTTGTCCTCATCCCCCCATTCCCATCCCCCACCCCACCCCCTTGTTGTCCTTAACCATTGGTTAGGCTTGTATGCACGCACACAAGTCCTTTGGTTGATCTCTCCCCCCTACCTGCACCCTCCCCTACCCTCCCTCTGAGGCCCGACAGTCCGATCGATGCCTCCTTGTTTCTGGGTCTGTTCTTGTTCATCAGTCTATGTTGTTCATCATTTCCCCTAGATGAGTGAGATCATGTGTTACTAGAGATATACTTATAAGAACCGAATGTGAGGTGAGCAATAATAGTTATGCTGAAAGGCAAATGAATCAGTCTGTAATAAGTTTCTTTTTGGACCAACAGTTCTTTTGAGACCCAATTTCAATGTCCACCATTTCCTTATGTGTACATGTCGGCACTGACTTTTCACCTCTGGATGGTGGACAAATGGTGGTAATGCAGGTCCGACTCCCCCTGGTTTGGTCTCGCCTGGACCCAGGGGCGCGGCTTCACCCGGATTCAGGGGAGCGTGGCCTCACCCAGACCCAGGACCCAGCATCACCCAGATCCAGGGACGCACAGCCTCACCCGGACCTGGGATCCAGCGTCACCCGGACCCAGGGGCGCGCGGCCTCGCCCGGACCCAGGGCAGCTACATTACTTTTGAAAAATGCACATAATCATGTAATTACCACCATAATAAAGACATAGAAAATTTGCATTATCTCCCAATACTTCCTCATGCCTTGTATGATCAACCTCCAGTCCCTGCACCAATCAGCCAACCATTGCTCTGTTTTAATCTCTATTGTGTTACTTTTCCAGAATATCATGAAAGGGATCATATCCTTCTGAGAATGGCTTATTTCACTAAGAAAAAGAAATTTGAGTTTCATTCCTGTGGTTGCATAATTCAAGAGCTTGCTCCTTTTTATTGCTGTGTATTTATCCAATTGTATGTATGTACCACAGTTGTTCATCCATTTATCAGTTGAAGAACATGTGGTAGTTTCCAGTGTGGACGAATACAACAAAGGTGGCAAGGAATATTTTCATATAGGCTTTTATGTGGACATGTTTTAATTTTACTTGGATTAAGTTGTATGGTAAGTTTATGTGTTATATTGGAAATCAGTAAGCTGAACAGAAGACGCCTTAGTTAGCCAAATTTGGAGTCTTTATTATGCTAGCAGTCTCAGAGGAATGGCCTCCAGAGTCTGAGCAAAGTAACATGGAGGAAGCTTTCCCTTTATGCTACCCCCCCTCAGTTCCTTTGTCTCCTAAATATGGGTTTTCAGATCTTTTGCAGGCTTTTTAAAGAGCCCTCTATGTGTGCTTAGCAGATATCTTGCAGGAAGCTTGTAGCCTTGAGCACAGCACAATTCAGTAGCCTTGAGCACAGCCCAATTTAAATAACTAAAAGACACCTGGCATGGGAGTAACCAGGGATGGACCAGACCAACCCTTAGGTCAGCAGAGCGTTTTGCAAGGCCAGATAATTGAGCCTATTTTCCCTATTATTCGAGCAAGCATGTTTACAGAAGCCAAGAATATCAGAGTTAATTTACAGAACAGAGGACCATCTATGCTTAGTGGAAAATATCAAACGGCAGTTTTTACAACATAAAGGTTACAGAAACAAGATGGAGTGCCTATGCTTCATATGTTAAACTTTGTAAGAAATTGTAAAACTCGGTTTCTAAGTGGTCATACCACTGTGCATTCTTAGAAGCAATGTATAATAGTTTCATTTGCTCCATATCATTGCCAGTACATGTTATTGCTAGGATTCTGTTTTTATGTCAGACATTTTAAAATATGGTTTTTTGTTGATTTTATAGAGAAAGATAGGAAAGGAGAGGGAGAAAGGCATGGATGAGAGAGAAATATCAATGGGCCATCTCCTGCACACCCTCTACTGGGAACTGAGCCTGCAATCTAGGCATTTGCCCTGACTGGGAATTAAACCAGTGACTTCTTCGGTGCATGGGATGATGCTCAACTAACTGAGCCACACTGGCCAGAGCTATATCAGATATTTTAAAAGGTGTTTAGTAGCACCTTTTTGTGTTTTTGTATTATATTTTGTAATTACTAATGATATTGAGCAAATTTTCATTTACTTTTTTGTCATCTATATATCATGTTTGGTGAAATAGGTACAGTCAAATATTTTTCCTGATTTAAAATTCAATTGTTCTCTTATATTGAGCTTTGAGAGTTCTTTATATATTGTAGATAAAAGTTCATTGTCAGATGTGTGCTTCACAAATATTTTCTTTATATTTATTGCTTTTTTTAAATTCTCTCAGTCTTTTGCAGACCAGAGGCTTTGAATTTGGAACACACAATTTATTAAAAATTTTTAAAGAATCATGCTTTAACACCATACACAAAAATAAACTCAAAATGGTTAAAGGAATTAAATGTAAGACAAGAAACCATAAAAATCTTAGAAGACTCCATAGGCAGCAAAATATCAGACATATGTGATAGCAATATCTTTGCCAATACAGCTCCTAGGGCAATGGAAACTAAGGAGAAAATAAACAAATGGGACTACATCAAAATAAAAGCTTCTGCACAGCAAAAGAAACCATCAACAAAACAAGAAAGCCCACTGCATGGGAGAATATATTTGCCAATGATATCTCCGATAAGGGTTTAATCTCCAAAATTTGCAGAGAACTCATACAGCTTAACAAAAGGAAGATAAACAATCCAATCAAAAAAATGGGCAAAGGACCTAAATAGACACTTTCCAAAAGAGGATATATGGAAGGCCTAGAGACATATGAAAACATGCTCAAAATCACTAATCATCCAAGAGATGCAAATCAAAACAACAATGAGCTACCATCTCACACTTTGGCTATCAGAATGGCTATCATCAACAAATCAACAAATGACAAGTGCTGGCGAGGATGTGGAGAAAAAGGAACCCTCGTGCAGTGCTGGTGGGAATGCAGACTGGTGCAGCCACTGTGGGAAACAGTATGGAGAATCCTCATAAAATTAAAAATTAAACTCCCATTTCACCCAGTAATCCCACTTCTTGCAATATATTCCAAGAAATCAGAAACACCAATCAGAAAGGACATATGCACCCATGTTCATAACAGCATCATTTATAATAGCTAAGATTTGGAAACAGCCTAAGTGCCCATCAGCAGATGAGTGGATTAAAAAACTGTGGTATGTCTACACAATGGAATACTACACTGATAAAAAAAAAAGAAGGAACTTTTACCATTTGCATCAACATGAATGGAGCTGGAGAGCATTACGCTAAGCAAAATAAGCCAGTCAGAGAAAGATTAATATCATATGATCTCACTCATATGTGTGATGTAATGAACAATATAAACTGATGAACAAAAATAGATCTAGAGACAAAGAAACACTGAACAGACAAACCTCAGAGAGAAGGCAAGGGGAGGAGAGTAAGAGATCAACCAAAAGACTTGTATGCATGCATATTAGCATAACCAATGGACATGGACACTGGGGTGGTGGAGGCTTGTCTTGGGGGATGGGAGTGGTGGAGGGGCAATCAGGGAAAAGGAGACATATGTAATACTTTAAACAATAAAAAATTTAAAAAGTAAAAATAAAAAGATTTAGGTAGACCAGAATGCTGAATTAGATTTTATTTTGAGTCCCTTCTGCTTTCTCCAAAAAGGGTTTAAATTACCTCTTCACCAAAAAACTTGAGGAAGTTGTTAAAGGAAGTATTCCAATAATTTTTTTATAAAACAAAAAACAAAAAAGCCCCCCACAAAACACAAAAATACCCAAAGTAATGCTACAAGCTATTGTCAGTCTAGTTAGAAAATGTTGATAGGAGGAGCTATCATTAAAATGAGCAGAATGATCTCAGTGGCAGTAGAAAGATCCCAGGGTGGCAGAGCCCATATGGCAGGACTTTACTGTCACAAAGAAGTTGTATTTACAATAATGAACAGGAAATTGTGTTTTGTGATGAGATCTCTGGCCAATGTACATTGCTGGGTTCCCCTATGAATGGAATCAACAGGAAATTTAAAGAATTCTTTAATATATCTTGATTTCAGAGAGGAAGGGAGAGCGAAAGAGAGATAGAAACATCAATGATAAGAGTCAATCATAAATCAGCTGCCTCTTGCTCACCCCCTACTGGGGATTGAGCCTGCAACCTCGGCACGTGCCCTTGACTGGAATTGAACCCGGGACCCTTCAGTCCACAGACCAATGCTCTATCCACCAAGACAAACCAGCTAGGGCTCCACAGGAAATTTAATACATCATTTTGTGTGTTTTTTTCTTAACAACAATAACAACAAAGACAACACCGTCCTTTTGATCTGGTTAAATGGAAGTTTGGCTTGAGTCACCATGCTAGAAAAATACCCAAATTTGTGGACCTAGAATATCATTGTGGTCAGAATGGAGGCTCATGGGAAGCAGGGTATAGATGGAGTTTTAACCCAAGTCTTCCTTATAGCAGTCCATTGGGACTTCAAACTCAACCTATGTATTGAAGGTTTTTTTCACCAATAGGCACACTCCCTTATGTCTCTGATGGAATATTACGGCAGCAAACAAACAAACAAAAAACAATTGGAAGCTGAAACACATTCATGAGGAATTGAAGACCATAGTATTATCATCAAATGCTTGAAAGTTGCAGAACAGCTGCATTTCATCATGAAATGAGTGCTCTATGACTGACCTAGGCATAAAGTGGGGGGAGCCTTGCACCACTCCATCCTGGAGAGCAAATGAGCACTGTTCATATGAAATAAAAAGATTATTACCTATGCCCCAGAATTTCCCACTCCTGGGATACATCTCCCTAAATTTACTCAGAAAAGTAAAATGGTATTCATTGAAGTGTTGTTTGTGGAAGGGGCAGATAGAAACAAAGTGAGGGTCTATCCTTAGAAAAGTGGATCTTAACATCAGAGTGCCATGTGGAAACTATGTATTCAATGAAATACATACCCAATCCAATGTATAAAATACATATTTCATATATGTATTCCACATGAAAATAAGATACATTTCACAAAAACACATATAACAAAACAATATACATTAAACGTTTATGATATTTCTCTATGACAGGCATACAAATGGAGAAGGGAATGGGGATAAAAGGGAAGAAAGGAAGTAGAGAACTAAGGAAGTAGGGAAGTAAGAAGGAGGCAACAGAGAGGCCTTGTCTGAAAAAAAATGGTATGCCATGAATTATCAAGAATGATTACTTCAACCCTCTGTAATTAAGGTAAAAAACAAACAAACAAAGGCAGAAACGAATGCCCAAACATGACCAAAGAATGTCTAAGATTTAATCTTATATGTTGTCCCCAAAGCACCACCACTTTATTGACCAATAATATAAATAGGGAGGAGTAATTTTAGCAGATAGTGAGCTCTTCATCAGTGGAAGTGTGCAAGCAGAGGCCAGAAGGCTTCTTTTTTAAAAAATATATTATTGATTTTTTATAGAGAGGAAGGGAAAGGGATAGAGAGTTAGAAACATCGATGATAGAGAAACATCGACCAGCTGCCTCCTGCACACCTCCCACTGGGGATATGCCCGCAACCAAGGTACATGCCATTGACTGGAATCGAACCTGGGACCTCTCAGTCCGCAGGCCGACGCTCTGTCCACTAAGCCAAATCGGTCAGTGCCAGAAGGCTTCTTGTCATATATTTATAAAGATAATTTGAGAATGTAATGGTGGTGGAGTATGAGTAGGACTAAATATCATTTGATATGTCCAGACCACGCACCTGAGACACTGTGATTCTAGGATGCCCCAGCAACCCTCCTCCCTGTGGTTGATTACCTGGGTCAGAAGTTTCCCATTATGGATCTTTTCTCATATGTTCCTTTGCTTTACTAGTAAATGTCATTTCTCTCTCATCCCCCATTATTGAAATTTGCCTTTTCTTTTAAGATTCCCTTAGAGTCTCTTTCCTCTATTTTCTATATCTCTCCTTTCTATCTTCCCTGATAAGCATAAATTATTCTTTCACCTGAGCTCTCCCAGCAGTTGCTTGGATTCCATTCAGCAGTCAACATACTTTGCCTATTTTATTTTATTATTTATTTTATTTTTACTGAATTCAGTGGAGTGACATTGATTAACAAACTTATACAGGTTTCAGGTGCACAATTCTACAGCACATCACCTTTACCCTGTATTGTGAGTTCACATCCCAAGTCAAGTCTCCTTCCATCACCATTTATCCCCCCTATACCCTCTTCTACCTCCTCCAACCTCCTCCCCCCAGCATTCACCACACTGTTGTCCATAAGTTTCCCCCCCTTTTTTTGCTCAATCTCTCCATCCCCTATTCACTCCCCCAAGCTGCCCACCACCCAACAGCTGTCAGCCTGCTCTTTATCTATGAATCTGTCTCTGTTTTGCTTGTCAGTTCATTTGGTCCAGTAGGTTCTACATATGAGTGAAATCATATGGTACTTGTCTTTCTCTGACTTATTTCCCTTAGCATAATAATCTCCAGTCCATCCATGCTGTCACAAATGGTAAGATTTCCTTCTTTTTATGGCTGAATAGTATTCAATTGTGTAAATGTACCACAGCTTTTTTACCCACTCACCTACTGATGGACTCTTGGGCTGCTTCCAAATCTTGGCTATTGTAACTAATGCTTCAATGAACATAGGGGTGCATATATTCTTTCAAATTAGTGTTTCAGGTTTCTTAAGATAAATTCCCAGAAGTAGAATTGCTGGGTCATAAGGCAGATCCATTTTTAATTTTTTGAGGTAACTCCATATTGCTTTCCACAGTGTCTGCACCATTCTCCATTCCCACCAGCAGTGAACTGGTGTTCCCTTTTTCCCACATCCTTGCCAGCACTTGTTGTTAGCTGATTTATTGATAGTAGCCATTCTGGCAGGTGTGAGGTGATACCACTTTGTAGTTTTAATTTGCATCTTTCTGATGATTAGTGACGTTGAGCATCTTGTCACATGTGTATTGGCCATCTGTATATCCTCTTTGGAGAAGTGTCTATTCAGGTCCTTTGCCCATTTTTAAATTGGATTTGTGTGTGTGAGTGTATGTGTGTGTGTGTGTGTGTGTGTGTGTGTGTGTGTGTGTGTGTTTGTTGTTTTATAAGTTCTAAATAAATATTGGATATTAACGATTTATCAGTTGTATCAACAAATATGTTCTCCCATTCAGTTGGTTGTCTTTTCATTTTGTTGATGATTTTCTTTGAAGTGCAAAAACTTTTTAGTTTAAAGTAGTCCCATTTATTTATTTATTTTTGTTTCCCTTGCCCAAGGAGATATATCAGGAAAAATATTGCCATAAGAAATGAACAATATTTTACTGCCTATTTTTTCTTCTAGAATTTTTATGGTTTCGAGTCTAACATTTTAAGTGTTTAACCCATTTTGAGTTCATTCTTATGTATGGTGTAATAAGGTGGTCTAGTTTCTTTCTTTTGCACACATTTGTCCAATTTCTCAACACCATTTATCAAATAGACATTTTTTTAGTTCATTGTATATTTTTGCCTCCTTTGTCAAATATTAACTGACTATAAAATCATGGGTTTATTTCTTGCCCAGTTGGTTATTTAAAAGTCCTTCTTGTCTCTATGCCACCCCTGGACCCACACACACATACATTTAAATGTGTACACACTTACTTGCAATATTGGTCTTATCTTTTTATCTACTGACTAGAGGCCCAGTGCACAAAATTTTTACACGGGGGGGGGGGGGGGGGGGGTGTCCCCTCAGCCAAGCCTTCACCATCTCCAATCCGGGACCCCTCCGGGGATGTCCGACTGCTGATTTAGGTCTGATCCCAGGGGTTGGGCCTAAACCGGCAGTTGGACATCCCTCTCACAATTTAGGACTGCTGGCTCTTAACTGCTCACCTGCCTGCCTGCCTGATCTCCCCTAACTGCCTCTGCCTGCCAGCCTGATCACCCCTACTGCCTCTGCCTGCCGGCCTGATCACCCCTAACTGCCTCTGCCTGCTGGCCTGATCACCCTTACTGCCTCTGCCTGCCAGCCTGATCACCCCTAACTGCCCCCAACACTGGCCTGATCACCCCTAACTGCCCCCCCACTGGCCTGGTTGCCCCTTACTGCTACCCCCTGCTGGCCTGGTTGCCCCAAACTGCCCCCCCTGCCGACCTGATCACCCCCAACTGCCTCCCTACCAGCCTGGTCACCCCTTACTGTCCCCCCACCAGCCTGGTCACCCCTAACTCCCCCCCCCCCCTGCCAGCCTGGTCACCCATCACTGTCCCCTCTGCTGGCCTGGTCCACACAACCTGCTGTTCAGTTATTTGGTCATCCCTTACTAACTCCCCTGCCAGCCTGGTCACCCCACGCAGCCTGCCATCCAGTCATTTGGTCATCCTTCACTAACCCCCCTTGCGGCCTTGTCACCCCAAGCAGCCTGCTGTTTGGTCATCTGTACAGTTGTTTTGGTCATGACGGCCCCTGGCTTTTTGTATATTAGGATTCAATATCAGAGCAAAACAATAATGCCAGCATTTTGGTAGTTGTTTTGCAGAGGTATGGCCTCATGTTCTTATCTATTGCATTTTCAAATGATTTTCCATCTAAAAGAGCCAGGGGCCAGGACTTGGGTATTACTGAATTCCAGAATATAGAAGGGTAAATGAGCAAGAAGTCACTGGTTAAAATCAAATATTTTAGGGGATGTGGGGTGAGATATAAAAATGGATCTGTCACTGGGGAAAAACAAAGAGAAATAAATGGATAGAATATAAGAAGGGGTGAGAAGTAAGTGAAGCTTCTGGGGAACGATTACCTTTCTTCTTACTCCCTCCATTTCTGTCCTCCCCTAATGCTCCAATCCCACCTCTTTCTCTGTTTCTAAACATCTCTCCTTTCTCTTCACCCCACCTCTGGATCTAAGATGACTCCTCCTGGAACCTCTGAGGTAGACCAAAGCCTAATATGAACCTGAGTGAAATAAAGATAATTAATACCAAGGGTAAACATAAGGAAAGATATCCTGATTCTCTAGAATCCAGGGAAATTGGAATACAAAAACAAGATGCTTTTGAAGAGTTTTAGACAGCAGAGTCCTATGGTCACAGGGCTTGAACAAGTGCAAATTTCTCCAATTCAAAACTTTAATAATGCAGAATATATTTTTTTCATACATCTGAAGACATTATGACTCATATTTTAAATTTCTAAAAGTACCAAAAATAATAGCATTAAACTTTAAGAAGGTAATTGGGTACTTAAAAATAAGAGTGTATAAAAATTCAAGATCACAGATATTCGTAGCAATCACTATTTGTAACCTCCAGTAGAACCCTGGCTATTGTTAAAATGATAGGAGATAAGAAATGGGGCATCAAGAAATATGGGGTCTAGTTCCAACTTTGCCACTAACTTACTTTGTAATCTGAAGCAAAGCACTTGCTTCTTTGGGCCTCAGTTTTTTCCATCTATAAAATTGGGTCATGCCACATGTAGCTGAGCAAAGCTGATGGGATCATATAGGTAAATGTGACTGAGCAAAGTATAAAATTCAGTACAGATAGAGTTAGGGGTTATGGTCATTACTGTAACAATCATTTGATTGGTGGTTTAGTGTAATAGTAAATAGTGCATATGTGGAGCAAAATGGTTCAGGTTCAAATTTCCTTCTCTGCCATTTACTAGCTGTGTGACTTTGGGCAAGTTGCACAGTTGCTCTAAGGCTCAGTTTCCCCATATGTCAATTGAGCATAATATTAATAATACCTATTTCAGAGTATTATTACCAACAAGATTTGGCAAGTAATTTATTGTTGGAGACTTAGAGACCAAAGTAAAAGGTGTACTATGGACTGGATGTGTCCCCCACAAATTCATGTATTGAAACCTAATCCCCAAAGTGATGATATTTGGAGGTGGAGCCCTTGGGAGGTGATTAGGTTGTGATGGAGTAAACTCCTGAATGAGATGAAAGTCCTAATAAAAGATACCTCAAAGAGCTTCCTTGGCTTTTCTGCTATGTAGAGACATATTGAGAAAACAGTTATCTCTATGAATCAGAAAACCAGCTCTCACCAGACACTGTATCTGCTGGCACCTTGATCTTGGACTTCCCAGCCTCCAGAACTGTAATAAATAAATTTCTGTTGTTCATAAGCCACCCAACCTATGACATTCTGGTATAGCAGCCTAAATTGACTAAGACAGGGTAGACTCTACTACTAGGACTGAAAGCGATTGGTACAGGTTCAGAGAGAAAGGAATACACTGTATAGACAATTAAAACTCAGGATCCAGGATAAATTTTTGAAGGACATGATCTTTGTCTTTGGTCCTCTAAGGTCTGGTCACTTGTGTGAGGCCCAGAGAGTAAAAGACATAGGAAACCAATTTCAGCTTTCTACTGTCAGAGGTATTTATGAATAGAATCAGATTCCTCTGGAAGATGTAAGTTCCTTGTACCTGGAGGATTTCTAAACAGACTATATTACTAGTGGCAGTGCGACATCATGGGAAAACTTGAATGTGAATACTGGCTCAGTCACAGACTGTAGCTTTGTACAAATATCTCTAAGCCTCAATTTCCACATTTGTGAAAGAAACCTTTTTTGATGAGTAAATTATATAATGTGTGCAAAATATCTAGCCAAGGGTCTGATACACACTAAGCATGTCATTCATGGGTACGTTCCTCTTCTATGTCCTTTTTATTTGGCAGGGACATAGAAGAAGTTGAGGCATAATGAGTGTCTGAGAGGGGAGTGATCACATATAGCTGGGAGCTGACAAGTTGTACTAAGGGATCTTTGGGGTTCTTCCTGCCCAGAAGTTCTATGAGTCTAGGGCAGTGATGGGCAACCTTTTGAGCTTGGTGTGTCAAACTTCGCCAAAAAACTGAGCATAACTTGGGTAGTGTGTCACTTTGAGGAAAACATTACTTCGCGATATTTATAGTTTAAATAACATAAATGTATAATTATATATAATTGTATTTAATAAACCAAAAGCTAAATATTTAACTTACCTGCTTAGTGACTTCTTTGTTCATCCGTCAGTCGGTTTCTATTGTTGGTCTTGATATTATTTAGCTTGTGTGGGGTGCCGTGAACTAAGATAAGTGAGGGGGAGGGGGAATTCTTTAAATAACCTGCCTATTAGTGACTTTTTTGTTGATGAATTTCATTGGCTAAATCTTCAATTGAAGGTTGGTATTTTGTACACTTCAGGCCCAAGCAAGCGCTACTAACTTCATCTGTCAATCTGTTTCTTTTGTTGGTTTTGATATTATTTAACGCTGAGAATAAGGCCTCACAAAAGTATGTAGAGGGAAAAATTGTGAGTAAAGCCATTGCTATGTTTTTCAGGGTGCTAAAAGTGTCTGGTAGTCGGTTCCAGGAACTCCAAATTTCCTGTTCGTAGTGGCACTCCTCTTGATTCTCCAAGCGGCACCTTTCCAGGTTCTCAAGCTTTGACCTCAAGTCGACAAACACCTGAGCCCAGATGCTGTCTTGAAATTCTGAAAGTTGCATCTCCAAATCATCAATTTGCATCCATTGGAAACCATTAAATTCCAAACTACTGTAGACTACTACATCAGGATACTTAATTATTTTCATGGTCTGTTCTAGACTTCTAAATTGATTAAATCTGTCACTAAACTGGTCAAGTAACGAGTCTAAAACATGCTGGTACTTCATATGCAAGAGTTTCATTTCATTTTTCACAGCTGCACTGGCCTTCTCAAAATACTTTGTTACTCGAGGAAAATACTTATAAGTTTTAGTGTCTACATCTCGCTTGAAAATTTTAACTTTACTTTCAAAAGCTTTTATGTATCCAAACATAATGTCAATACTTTTGCCAAAACCTTGTAACTTTAAGTTCAGTTCATTAATATGAACAGAGAGATCTGTAAAAAACATCAGGGTGTTGACCCACTTATCATCATTAAGCTGAGGAACGTTTCCCAGATCCTTATCATCAAGAAATACCTTAATTTCTTCAAAGCACTCCACAAAGCGCTCAAGAACTTTGTCTCAGCTCTGCCATTTTACATTATTGTACATCAGCAGTGCACTGTAGGTGGAATCAACCTCCAGTAAAAGTGCCGAAAATTCTCGCTTGTGAAGGGGGCGAGCAGCTATTAAATTAACTATTTTTGTAACAACTGACATTAAGTCGTTTAAGTCGGTGAGTCCTGCCTTGGCACATAAAGCCTCCTGATGGATAATACAATGAAAAGGCACAATCGGATGTCTGATAGCTTCTGTAAACAATTTGACAAATCCGACTTTTTTCCCCACCATATTTGGTTCCCCATCTGTCGTCACTGACACAACTTTAGCGATATCAATGCTTAGGTCACAAAATGTTTGTATAACAACCTTACATATTTCGCTTCCTGATTTACTTGTTGACACTGATACTAACTTTATCAACTCTTCTCTCATTGTGAGACCATCAGAATATCGACCAATAATGGCCAACTGAGCATGTGATGTGACATCAGTAGTTTCATCAAGAGAGATCGAAAAATATTTGCACTTCCTTATGTCTCTCTTTAATTGATGTTGCACGTTTGTGTCCAGTCTCATTATTCAGTCTTTTATGATATTTCTACTGAGTGGTAACTCAGATATTCTCTTAATAATTGCATCTTTATTCTGTATATCATGAAAGAGGACTGGTGCACATCTTAGGAGAGTTTCTTTAATAAATTCTCCCTCACTGAGCGCTTTTCCATGCTGAGCTATAGAGTGAGCAATGCTCAGACTTGCAGATGTTAAATTTGTAGAGCCTTTCATAAATTTAAGGATGGAATTAGATTGGCTCTTATAAAGGTGTAGCTGCCTGGAAATGTATTCCTTCCTTTCATCCTCACTTTTTTCCAAGAGCTGGGAATGATTAGTTTCAAAATGCCTATCTATATTCCACGTTCTGCTTACTACCGTTTTAGTACATAGAACGCAAAATGATCTGCCATTTTTTTCTATAAAGCCATACATCTCAGTCCATGTCTCTTGAAAGGGTCGGCCACTGCTACTACCACTTCCTTTACTTAACCTTAGTTTTTTTTTTTTTTTTTTTTGGGGTTCTCCATCAGGGGGGCAGTGACAGAAGATAGAATTATAGATAGCTTGTTAGGCCTGCAGGCAATTAGGGGTTAACTAGCCTAACTAACCACAAAATGGTGCATATAACTGTCTTTTAGGAAAGGGCAGGGTTAATAAGCAGAAATAGGGGTTAATAAGGATGCACAACAGTAATAGTGGTGAAATGGAGTCTGCACTATGGAGCAAGATGGTGTTCCTTATGTGAATTAAAATGGCTGCCGCTATTTCTAATGGTGGGAAACGGCACCATAGCACACCACAAACCCTCACCTCTCCCAGCCTCCCTCTCACTTATCTCAGTAATGATGGATTAGAAATCCATGACACCCCAGAACAGTAGATAATGGTTCTGTGGTTAACTGTTATTTGGTTACTGGTAATGGCAGGGCCCCCAGAGATGCGTCCCCCGCTGTGTTCCGCTGCTCCTTGCTCTGCTGGCGGAAGTGAGGGCAAAGATCCCAGCTTAACTGGAAGTCCCAGAACGAGACGCTCTGTGCCGAACTTCTGTTGTTGTGGCCTACAGACCTCCGGCACAGAGTGTCTAATAGGGGAGGATGAAACATTTGCAACTGGAGTCTTGGAGTTAGAGTCTAACTCTAAGACTCTAGTCACAAATGTTTCATCCTCAGGAGCAGCAAATGTTTCATCCTTGGCATGCGGCCGCCTCAGCGGCCGCGTGTCATCAGAAATGGCTACACGTGTCAGTGCTGACACGTGTGTCATCGGTTCGCCATCACTGGTCTAGGATCTGAGGCTTCAACTGGAGAAATGGGAAAATCATGTCAGATTTTGACCTGAGAATAAAAGTGAAATCCCAGTTGTTGAATATGTAATAATCATTTCTGAAGTTTCTGATCAGACATTTTACCCTATCACATGGAAAAATAGATTCTGAGAAACCATCTTGGGCCTTGTGTGCCACCAATCATAAGCTATTCAATTGGAGACTTTTAATAGCTCAGCACATAACATGGAAACTGGCCCAGTAGTTACTGGACAGGGACCAGCCTGGAGAAGGTCTGCCTCAGGCCAGCCTGTAGTGTGTGGGTTCTTGACTTCATGTAGAAAAGATTTCACAATATGAGTCCAGATGAATTTGAGAGTATGTTTATTAATGCTGGGACAATGAAAAAAAAAAAGAAGAAGAAGAAATAGGGTAGAAGAAACAACAGGGGAGTGTCCAGGTGGTGCTCTGCTTTGGCTTTCTAGAAATGTTATAGGAAAGAAGTGAGCCAAGGCTGGGCTCTTTTAGCTCACTGGGAAGTCAGAGAAAAAGGGGGCCTTAGAGACAGGATCAGGGGTGAGCCCTGGTCAAGCTGCTGCTGCCCACTGCTCCCCTGGCCGCAAGTCTCATGGAGATCCTTAGAAATAAAAAGCTCTTGCTCAGGAAGGGGCACAAGCGTGTTCTAGAGCTAGCTGGCATTGAGTCTGTCCTGAGGGCTTTTTATCCTCTTTTTTTTTTTTCCTGCAGGCGAGAATCTTAGGGGAGGTTTTCAGTAGAATATTCATCAGCTTTCCAGGTGCATTTTAATATGCTGAATCATTAAAATGAGTGTATAGGGGAATTTTCGATTATTCTTTGTTCTGTTTCACTCTTTTATATTATGTCTGCTGTAATGGGGTTTTTGTAATTTGTTCCCCAACTTCATCTGTCCTTGGGCTTAGCTGGCACAAATAGCATTAATTGGGTCTTTATTCTCTATTTTCCCAGGCCAGGGTGACTTAAGCCTTGTATTCTCTGATTAGGGAGGAGGGTAAAAGCCATTTGCTCTCAAGTGTCCTTGGTTAGGGAAGATAAGGTCTTGCAATTCACAAGCTGGCTGCAAACTGCCCAAACTGTTTTGCCTTGTTTAATTTTCTTGTCTCAGTTTCCCCATTCTACTTGCCTAGGGACTTTCCTAGCTTCTGACTATCCTGTCACACAATCACTGGTCTTAGTAGTGCTGTCAGGAACTGCTTCTGGTCTCAGGAGCTTTGGTTTTTCTAGCAAATCCAGAGCACTGCATTTTCCTTCTAAGAGTCCACATTGGAAATAGCCATAGGCTGACTTCTCAGGGACCCCATGTTTTTTCCCATGCATTTCCCACTATGCCCAGCACTGTCTGGCATAGGTGTTGAGGGGACACTTTTGCCCTGGCCACAATGTTCTGCTCTGGCATCGATGTTTCTCTTTCTCTCTCCCACTCCCTTCCTCTTTCTCTAAAAATCAATAAAAATATTTTTTTTCTAAAAAGGAGACACTGTTTAGTGGGTCCTTTCCTCTGCTCTTCACTTTGACTTATCTATCAAGCAAAAAAAAATACACAAAGAAGACACTCATTGAGTGCCCACTTTGTGCCAAGCTCTGTACGAGGCATTAAGGTTCTAGAGATGGACCTGATATTATTATTATATCCAATTTAAAGACAATGAAATAATATCAGAAGGCATCCTTCCTCTATCTGCACAATCTCTTCTGTTACCACTCTGCTATGCCCACCTACCTCTTCATACCATGATCTAGCCACACTGGCCTCCTTTTTATTTTTCTAATAACCCAACTTCCCATCTCAAGACATTTGTAGTAGCTGTTACTTCTTCCTGAAATGCTCTTATTCCACTTCTTTACATATGGGCTTCCTTTTATCCTTTAAGTCTCAGCTGAGAAATATTCCCTGACCAACCTATGTTAAGTATCCACCCTGTTTTTAGTTATTCTCTAATATGTCATCCCATTTATTCCCTCAGAATGTTAGTTTTCTTTATTTATTTGCTACATATTTATTGTGTGTCTCCTCCCTTGCCCACCACCCTTCACTACAAGGTCAGATCCTTAGGGGTTGAGTCTTTATCTTGTTCACTACTCCATAGTCAGCAACAAGCTCAGAACCTGATATGAAGTATGTAATTGATAATATCTGTTGATTAAGTACTTGACAAAATCTGTTTATTGGGCTGAACTGTGGTAAAATTGTGAGGATATTTATCTAATGACTTGTAGCTTAACTACAGTGCCTGGTACTTAGTAGGTGCCCACTTAATGTTTGTTGAATGAATTACAGAATTGCCACCACCTGCATGGCTGCGTTCAGGATCTGAAGGAGGGGCCAATGCACAAATGAAAATACTATACAAGAAATATGAATTTAGAAGGCACTGGGGGCCAGATGGAGAAACCTCTTTCTTGAAGAGACACACCGACTTCTGGCCTGGTCCACTATTTATTTACTTGAATACACGTTTGCCCTTCAGCAATGCACACAGGCATATCAAAGGTAAAGTTTGGTAAACAGTAAAAGGATTATCAGGTTAGGGAATTGCCTTGAGCCACCACTATCTCAACAGACGAGGTGCTTAGCATCAGCCTTGTTAACACCCAAGGTCCATCAACCTTCTGCATTCCTTGGTGCACTCTCGTGACAGTATTGGCAAGTGGTGGCTTCCCACATCTCCCCCTTTTGTTTTCTTAATAAATCTTGAAAAATGTATGCCATCTGTAGGGCTTGAGCCCTTTTAATATTCTTCATTCTGCATCTGCAAACTAGAAATAAACATATAAGAACAAGAATGAGACAGACAATAGTGGTTATGCTAAGAGACAGAGGTAGGGAGATCCAATAAAAAGGACTGAGTTCTTTCATGTCCTTTTTAAATTTCTGCCAGGCATCTAAGGAACTAGTTTGTAGTAAGCTCCTTTCTGGGCCATCAGTTCTTTATGGGTACCCTTCTCAGTCACTGTCTCCTGTGAAATGACAGCAATGATATTTGAGTTCTGGATGGTGGACAAACAGTGGGCAATGACAATGTACATTCTACCTTCTCTGGCTTTGTCCAGGGCAACCTCAGCCCTTAACCCAGGCTGGCCAACCCCCCAAGCAGGGACCCTCACCCCATGGGGGCATGGCCAGCCTGCAAACCACCACAGGCCCCTCACCCAGGCTGCCCCACACCCCAAGGGAACCCCCACCCTGATCCGGGACACCCTTCAGGGCAAACCAGCCGGCCCCCACCCATGCACCAGGCCTCTATCTATACTAATAAAAGGGTAATATGCTAATTAGACTGGGAGACCTTCCAGGAGACCTTCTGGACATTCTTCTGGACAAAGCCATGGTGGCGGGGCTGAGATAGAGGCCAAGAGGGAGGGCAGTTTTGGGTGATCAGGCTGGTGGGGGGGCCATTGGGGGTGATAAGGCCAGTGGGGGGGCAGTTGGGGGTGAGCAGACCAGCAGGGGGGCCACTTGGGGGCAAGCAGGCAATCAGTGGGGGTCAGTTGGGGGTGATCAGGATGGGGGGGCAGTTTGGGGTGAGAAGGCCAGCAGGGGGGCAGTTGAGGGCGAGCAGGCCAGTGGGGAGGGAAGGTGGGAGCAAGCAGGCCAGCAGTGGGGGCAGTTGGGAGTGAGCAGGCCGGCAGGGGGGCAGTTGGGGGTGATCAGGCTGGCAGGCAGAGAGGTTAGGGGCAATCAGGCAGGCAGGCAGGTGAACAGTTAGCAGCCAGCAGTCCCGGATTGCGAGAGGGATGTCCGACTGCCGGTTTAGGCCCGATTCCTGTAAACCGGCAGTAGGACATCCTTCGAGGGGTCCCAGATTGGAGAGGGTGCAGGCTGGGCTTAGGGACACCCCCCCCCCCCCATTGACATAAGCTTTGTTTAGGGAAGCAAAATGCAAATTATTTACTCTTAAGTGTCCTTGGTTTAGGGAAGATATGATTTACTAGATGGTCCCAAACTGCTTGGCATTTATATTTTTTAGATGGTTGCAAACTGCTGTTACATGCTGTGTTTGCCATCTCATTGCTCGAGTGAGGCGAGCCATGAAATTAGAAAATGATTTGGTAGTTCTTTGCATACACTTAGTAAAAGGTTCCTTAGGATTCCCTAAGTACATTGAATAAATTTGTCATTTCTCCCATAAAGATTTTTAGATAAGGTCTTAACTAATTAATATCCTTAATAATTTCTAAAAGTCATTTAAGGTTTTAAGGCAATTCTTTTGTATTTCTACCTTTTGACACCTAATACATTGATTTTCAACTATAGTTTCTAGATATTTGAAGGATGGTTCTTTTTGTATCTTTTCTGGAGCAATCTTTAAGTCCCATTTAGGGATTCTCTTTTCTAATTGGGTAAACATTGCTAAAGTTTTCTTTCCCTGTGGGCTTGCCGCAAGACGCTACATTAAAGACCTTCACTTTCTTTAAAATAAAACAACCAACTTGGTTGCCTTTCAGAAAAACAGGTAGGAGAGAGACATGCTGTAATGTATACATCTCAAGTAAAAGTAACTTTCTTTTTAGTTATGGTGTCTTATTAATGGTGAGATTTAACGCTTGAATAATAACTTTTTAGGTTACTTTTTACATAGTAGTGGAAGAGATTTTAAAATTTCTCCTTTTTAAATTTAAATTTACTTTTAAACAACATTCCTTTTGGCTAGTGGCTATTTGCATATGTATGCAAATTTTACTTTGGACTTTATTAGAACCAGTTGTTTATAAAACATTGGCTTCTCATATAAATGAGTTTATATGAGACCTTTATTATATTGTGAAAAGCTAACTTGTTAAGTAAATAAAGTATGTACCTTTATTGAAAAAGTAAAGAAAGCTAACTTATACATTTGACTCATGAAGTACAGATGCCACCCCAACCTCCAGCCAATCTGAAGAGCAGGCTGGGTGGCAGTCTGAGGCATTATGTATGCTCCTGTCTTAAAATTCTGCTGCTGAATATTCTGGTGTAGCTTAAAAAGTAGCCAGCAACCTTGTCCTGCCAGGCTTGGACCTCTCACTTTCTTGCTCAGAGTAAAATGGCCCTTTTACAATTCTTGTAAATAGTTAATTTTAGAACTTCTTTCTTTCTTTCAACATTTCTCTTTTCTGTCTCATCACATACACAACCTTCACAAATTTCACACTTTCAAATTAGCCTTCAAACCTTCTTTCTATGTCCTTCAAAAATGCATAGCCATGCCTTAGACTTTCCATTACATATTTCCACTCTAATATTATTTATTTCTGTCATCAACTTGCACAGACATTTTTCTTATTTTTCCTTTAAAATGTATGCCCATGCCTTCTATTATTAAAACCATACAATATTTAAACCTTAATTTTCCAATGATAATTAAAAGTAAACAGCAAGCATTTCTTAGATTGACATTTACGAACATTCTCACCTTTAAGAAATATATTTTTAGATTTTCTGTAGTAAAAGGTAAAACCAGGTGAACTTAAAACTTGTTGGAACATTTAGATGTTTATCATTTAATCCAGAAATGTTCCAAAACTTTTGAGTTGTCAAAAACTTTGAAAGATTATGTATAAGCATATATAATTACAACTGAAAAAGATTTATCATATACCCTTCATTTTACTTATATATATTTTGCCTTAACAACTTTGAGATTTTAAAGTCAATTAATATTACCCAATTAGTCTTAGAAAGATTCCCCTAGACAAAGAGAGGTAAAGTAAAGGTAACTAAGAAAGGTCTAGCCCATTAATTACTAGGTCACTTGGTGATCCTGTAAAATGTATGCCCACTCTCAGGAGCATTCTTAAAAGTCTCATTTTCACCATGTTTTTATTTCCCAGTCCATCATTTGAAATTTGGATAGATGAGACATTTCTCACAATTTAGGTATGCCATCTGGGACTTCTATACCCTTGAAGAGAAAAAGACTAGTTCAAGGGGGAGGTGCCCCACCCAATTTTGGGTGGCCTCTTGGTCTAAGCCCCATCTCTTCAGGCATGCTATGGAATAAGCCCAAAACTGTTTTTATTTGGAAGATGGTGAAAATGACACAAGGAAAATATATAGGCTGGGTTTGGGCAATAAGATCAGTGTTTCCATAATAATAGGCAGTTCTTGAATAATAATGGACCACATTCCAAGGTTGCCTCCCAAGTCCTGGGGGCATGCCTGTTTTTCTAAAGAAAAATAAAATAAAATAATACTTTAACATTAAAGCCACTGAAAGTCAGTAAGTTATCTCTGTTACAGAATTTGCCAAGGTGTTATATGGTAATTTTCAGACAAAGAATTAAAGGTTATTCTGCCAAACCCTCACACAATGTTACAAAAGAGTCCTTTTATAAAAGGATTGTTAGCCCCATTTTCTCTAGTTGATGAGCCTTCCCACACTAGAAGCGGAGGATCCGGGGCCTTAGGTGTTACAGACTTTTGATCCTCAATATGAAATGGGCATAATGCAGTTTGAACAAGAGCCCACATAGTTAAAGATGACAAGGGCACTCATTTTCCTTGAGCCTGATTTAAGAGAGTACCTTTTGACATCTTAATTTCTTTATCCTTGAGCATGCAAGCTAAAAATATACAATGATGTTTTTGCCTTTTACTCAAATTCTTCCCCATTATAACCTGGCTAATTAAAAATGTCCCCATCCACTTACTATCATGACTCCGAAGCTGGTATGGGCTTTGTGCACGGTGAACTTCCCACCTTTCCTGTGAATTTCCATTTTCCTTTTTTCACTTAATTTTTTGCTCAGGCAAATCTTCTTCTCCAGTCCCTATTTGAGGTGCCAGATGCTGTGACCTGCACAGCTGGGTTCAGGATCTGAAGGAGGGGTCGATGCACAAATGAAAATACTATACAAGAAATATAAATTTAGAAGGCATTGGGGGCCAGGTGGAGGAGCCTCTTTCTTGAATAGACACACTGACTTCTGGCCCGGTCCACTATTTATTTACTTGAATACACAGCCCTGCTAACACCCAAGGTCATCGGCCTTCTGCATCCTTGGTGCATTCTCGTGACAGTATTGGCAAGCAGTGGCTTCCCACACAGAATGAATGAATGAACTTGCCCAAAGATGCTCATCTACTAAGAGGGGAGCTAGAACTCTCTGAAGCCTTATAAAATTTAGAATCTTTACTTTCTATCCCCCCATTTTTTAACTGCTCAACCTGTGGTACCATCTTTGTCTATTGAGTTGAATTAACAACCCTACTGCCAGCTGTGGAGGCCCCAACTTATTACTCAGTCCTCTGTTTTCCAATCAATCAGGATGTGATTAGTATCATTAATCAGCAGTTACAAGTATCTGTATTGACCATAAATAGAGGAAAGACTATACTCCATTATAGAAGACATTATAACAGCCACCACCACCCACTTGCCCAACACACACAATTGGGAATGCAGGTTATGAGCTCAGAATCAGAGGTTAAGTTGACAAAGAGGCTAGACCCAGATAAGCACCTCTTTTGTTTTCTAATTGGTAGGGTCTCCATTTGAGTGCCACTAACAGAGGGAGGCTTTGAAAAGCCAAACCCTCACACAATGTTACAAAACCTCTGGCTGTTTTTCTGGGAAGGTGAATAAACAACTGGCTGATATAGGCTCTTATTAACTTTCATCCAACTGTATATTCTTAGACAATGAACTCTTAGAATTGACAATATTATGAATAACCTTTCAAATCCACCTTCACCTTCTTCCACAGGTCAAGTTGGCCTTTCAAGTCCACCCTCAGGCTCTTCCACAGGTCTAGAAACTGTTTAAGTTGTGACACTTCTCTTATGTCAGTTATGTACCTCTGAATATTGTCTCTTCCACCACTCATCTACAATTACTGGTGGGAAAAGAATAAGCTCATTTGATGGAGAAATAATTCCTATGGTTACCAACATGCTGACTTTGATTATTTTAAAAAAATGTAAATCATATTCAATCTACCTCCTTTCCCTGCCTTGACATCATCTTTATTGTGGTGGATACCTTCAGAAAATGATGCATTTTCACCTCTACCTCTACTCCACTCTCCAACTTGCCAAAAGCCATAGCCAATTTGCTCACTGCAAGAATTTCCAGCCTCTGAAGATTGCCCAGTCACTCAGACAGAGACCAACTTTTATTCTTGATTTAAAAACAATATTACTTGGTTGAAATGAGTGAAAGCCCTGGGCACTACCATCACCATGACCTTGATGGATGTACTTGAGGACACTCAATGGAATGTTTGAGGATTCTCAGAGTAGTTTAAAAACCATCTCCTTAATGAAACACCCCTCATGCTATATGTCCACCTGCCAACATGACCAATCCACTCAGCTCACTGCCACAAAATGTGTAAAAACTCACCAAAACTATTTATTCAATACTGAGAATATGCCAGACCTTTTTTGAGTGCTCTGTATTTTTTTTTCATCCAGTACTCACTATAACCATGTGAGATAGTTAGCATTACTGTTCCCATTGTACAGATGAGAAAACTAAGACTTGCCATGTCTCCCTCTAGTTCATATTGGAATGTAATTACTATGAGCACTAGTGAGATAGTGATCCTGTAAACAGTATGTTATAACCCTTAGATGGTCATACAATCATTTTATTGAATCTTAATCAGCTTTTATAATAGTTTAGAAAATATCAGTGTATCAAAGTATTTTGGTGATATTTTATCAGTTATAAATGTCTGTTTCTGTGGGTAAGTATGTACCTAGTTGCAAGGTAAAAAGTTTTTCTTACTATGGGTCATTCAGCTTCTGTCTTAGGACTTCTTTTGGTACATCAAGCTCTGGGGCAAGAAGTTGTTGCACTAAGTGCTAGGCCTCAGGGATGTTATGGACACCAGTAACAGGGCAAATGAGAGATGAGATCCAACTCATAATTCATTAGCCAAGCTATATGCTCTTGTCCAGGGCTTTGTTTTCCCCAAAGAGTAATCTTTTAAACTTTACAATCTTTCTAATATTCACAAAGGTACCATGTGGGCAGGTGGCACACCAGCTGACCTAAGATAGGGAAAATGGGTGAATTTAAGACCTACTAGATTTCCAGTTATCTAACCTCCCAGACAGCTCCAGAACCTGGTCCACCAGGAAATGTTTAGGCTGGAAGTAAAAGTCTGGAAACTAGCCTACCACTGTAGAACTGTTACTGACATGCCATAAAAAGCAGAGAGTAAATACTCTCTTATTTCCAACCACCTTTCATTCCTCTCTCCACTCTTCTTTACCACTCAGTTCTTCCATGAAATTGGATCCTTTTCTCACCCTAGCCCCTTCTATGAATTCTCTCTCTGCTTTGGCAATTTTATTTATATTGATAAATATAAAGGTTACCAATGTTATACTGGCTTTGGAGAGAACAAAGACAATTTTATACATTAAAACTGTAAAATTTGACATTAAAAAAAATCTCTTTAGTTCAGCCACTGTGGCTCAGTGGTTGAGCATTGACCCATGAACTAGGAGGTCACAGTTCTATTCCAGGTCAGGGCACATGCTAGGGTTACTGGCTCTATCTCAAGTAGGGGGCATGCAGGAGGCAGCCGATTGATGATTCTCTCTCATCACTGATGTTTCTCTTTTTCCCTCTCCCTTCCTTTAGGTCCTTATGATGGCATCTAATTATTTTTAAAATGCTACAGGGAATATGTGAAAAGAGTGAGAAACATTATGGCAGTGTAATAAAACTTAAAGGCTGTGAAGTACCTATAAAATGGAAACTACAAAAGCATTATTAAATCTAGTAGTTTTTTGATGGAGTCTTTAGGGTTTTCTATGTACAGTATCATGTCATCAGCAAATAATGACAGTTTTACTTCCACCTTTCCAATTTGGATGCCTTTTATTTTTTCTTCTTTTCTGATCATTATGGCTGGGACTTCTAGTACTATGTCAAACAGGAGTGGTGAAAGTGGGTATCCCTGTCTTGTTCCTGTTCTTAGGTAAAATGGTTTTAGTTTTGGCCCATTGACTATGATGTTGTCTTTAGGTTTGTCATATATGGCCTTTATTAAGTTGAGGTATGATCCCTCTAGTCCCACTTGGCTGAGAATTTTTATAAAAAAAGGGTGTTGCATTTTATTGAATGCTTTTCTTGCATCAATTGATATGATCATGTGATTTTTGTCTTACAACCTGTTTATGTGCTGCATCACCTTTATTGATTTGCGAATATTGTATCAACCTTGCTTCCCGGAATAAATTCCACTTGGTCATGGTGTATAATCTTTTTAATGGGTCTGATTTGCTAATATGTTATTGGGGATTTTAGCATCTATGTTCATCAGGGATATTGGCCTGCATTTCTCTTTCTTTGTAGTGTTTTTATCTGGTTTTGGAATTAGGGCAATGCTGACCTCATAGAAAGAGCTTGGAAGTGTTCCTTCCTCTTGCATTTTTTGAAATAGTTTGAGGAGTACATGCATTAGTTCTTCCTTGAATGTTTGGTAAAACTCCCCATGTGAAGCCTTCTAGACCAGGGTTTTTGTTTGCTAGCAGCGTATTTTTTATTGCTGCTTCAATTTTATCAGTAGTTATTGGCCTATTCAGGTTTTCTGATCCTTCCTGATTGAGTTTTAGAATATTGTATTTTTCTAGGAATATATCCATTTCATCAAGGTTGTCCAGTTTGTTGGAATAGAGTTGTTCATAGTTTTTTGTTTTGTTTTGTTTGTTTTTTACAATCCTTTGTATTTCTGTGAGGTCAGTTGTTATCACACTTCTTTCATTTCTGATTTTGTTTATTTGGGCCCATTCTCTTTGTTACTTCATGAGTCTGGCTAGAGGTTCATCAATCCTGTTTATCTTTTCAAAGAACAAGCTTTTGGTTTTATTGATCTTTTGCATTCTTTTTAGTCTCTATGTCATTTATTTATGCTCTATTATTTATCATGTCCTTGTTTCTACTTACTCTTGGATTTTCTTGTTGTTCTCTTTCTAATTCTTTAAGTTGTAGGCTTAGAAAACTTATGAAAGGTTTTTCTTTTTTGTTTAGTTTGTTGTTTGTTTGATTTTGAGGTAGGCCTGTAATTCTATGAACTTTCCTCTCAGGACTGCTTTCACTGTGTCCCATAGATTTTTGTGTTGTTGTGTGTTCATTTTCATATGTTTCCAGGATATATTTTATTTCTTCTTTCATCTCTTTGGTAATCCATTCATTGTTTAATAACATGCTATTTAGCCTCCATGTGTTTGAATGTTTTTCAGTGTTTTTATTGTAATTGATTTCTAATTCCATGCCATTGTGATATGAGAAGATGCTTGATATGATTTCAATCTTCTTGAACTTGTAGAGACTTAATTTGTGCCCTAACATGTGGTCTATCTTTGGAAATGCCCAGGTGTACTTTAGAAGAATGTATATTCTATAGCTTTGGGATGAAATATTCTGAATATGTCAATTAATTCCATCTGATCTAGTGTATCATTTAGGATTGCTGTTTCCTTGTTGATTTTTTTTGTCTAGAAGATCTATCCAGTGATGTCAGTGGGGTGTTAAATTACCCTACTATGATTGCATTGCTGTCCATTTCTCACTTTATATCCTCAAGAAGTTTTTTTTAAATATATTTTATTGATTTTTTACAGAGAGGAAGAGAGGGGGATAGAGAGTTAGAAACATCGATGAGAGAGAAACATCGATCAGCTGCCTCTTGCACAACCCCTACTAGGGATGTGCCCACAACCAAGGTACATGCCCTTGACCAGAATCGAACCTGGGACCCTTGAGTCCGCAGGCCGACGCTCTATCCACTGAGCCAAACCGGTTTCGGGAAGAAGTTTTTTTTTTTAAAATATGTATCTGGATGTTCCTGTATTGGGTGCATATATGTTTACCAGAGTTATATCCTCTTGTTGTATTGATCCCTTTAGTATTATGAAGTGGCCTTCATTATATTTTGTTTTGGCCTTCACTTTGAAGTCTATTTTGTCATATATAAATTTTGCTACCCTAGCTTTTTATTTTTTTTGCATTTCCATTTGCCTGGCAATATTTTTCCATCTCTTCACTTTCATTCTGTGTGAGCCCTTTGTTCTGAGGTGGGTCTTTTGTAGAAAGCATATATATGGGTCAGGTTTTCTTATCCATTCAGCTACCCTATGTCTTTTGATTGGAGTATTTAAGCCATTTACATTTTAGGGTATTATTGATAGGTACTTACTTATTTCCATTCTTATTCTTTATGCCTGTGTTCTTGTCTTTCTCTCTATTTCTTCTTCTTACATCAGTCCCTGTAGCATATCTTGCAGTGTTGGTTTGGTGGTAATAAACTATTTCAGCCTTTTTTTGTCTGAGAAGCTCTTTATTTCACCTTTGATTTTGAATGATAGGCTTGCTAATCTTGGGTTCAGTCCCTTAATTTTCATTACTTTGTATACTTCATACCATTGCCTTCTGGCCTGAAATTTTTCTATTGAGAATTCAGCTGACAGTCTCCCTTGTAGATAACTTTCTCTCTCTCTCTCTATCTCTCACTCTCTCTCTCTCAGCCTTTAAGATTTTTCCTTTGTCTTTAATGTTTGCCATTTTAATTAATATGTGCCTAGGTGTGGGTCTTTTGGGTTCATACTCATTGGAACTCTCTGTGTTACCTGAACTGTAGTTACTTTTTCCTTCACCCAGTTAAGGGAATTTTCTTCTATTATTTCTTCAAACAGGTTCTCTATTCCTTTCTCAGATTCTGCTCTTTCTGATACCTTCATAATGCAAATGTTGTTATGTTTCATGTTGTTCCAAAGCTCCGAAGACATGCTTTTTAATTTTTTTCCCATTTGCTGATCTGAATGGGTGTTTTTTTTTCTACCTTGTCTTCTAATTCGCTGATTCAGTCTTCAGCTTTTTCTAGTTTACTTTTGAATCTTTCTAGGGTGTCCCTTATATCAGCTATGTCATTCCTCATTTCCAATTGATTCTTATTTATTGTTTCAAGTTCTCTTTTCATGTTGGAGCTCTTATTAAGACCCTTATAATTCTTAAGTTGTTCATAGTTCTCAATGAATTCTTAGAGCACCCTTATTACCATTATTCTGAATTATTTATCTGACAAATTGTTTACCTCCATTTAATTTAGTTCCTTTTCTGGCGAATCCTCCTTTTCTTTCATTTGTTTTTTTTTTCTTTTTGGGTCTCCCCATTTTTGCTGTCCCATTGTTTTTGTTTCCATATAGTATATCAAACTGCTATGCCTCCCATATTTTGTTGGGTGGTCTTATGTAGTAAGTGCTTTGTGGGACCCAGTGCTGCAGTCTCTTAGATCTCCTGAGCTTGGTGCTCTAGGAGAGCCCATTACTTGGAGTTATTTGGGTTTTCCTATTATAGTTGAGTCTTGAATATTATTGTCTCACTTGTGAATGGAGTCTCCTCTCAGGCTGGCTGACTATGTTGCTCATCCTTGACCACATTGTGTGAGCTTTTGTGGAGGTACTGACCAAAAAGAACAAATTACAACAGAACAAAACATGAAACAAAAGAAGTAAAACAAAAACATACATAAGACCCTTACAGCACCAACAAAAGCAACCACCAGAGAAGAGAGAATTAGAAAAAATAAAAGAGAGCAAGAATTATAGAAAAAAGAAAGTAAAAATATGAGGAGAAAACAAATAAACAAACAAAGCACAAACACAAAACAACAATAAAGGGGGTGAGGAATATGTAGATGCAGAACTGAAATAAAGAAAATAAGAATAAAGGATTAGGGAACTCTATGGGGGGAAAAAGGAGATATATGTACTACTATATGTAATACTTTAAACAATAAAATAAAATTTAAAAAATAAAACCAGATGGCTACTAAAAAAAAAAATAATTAGGGGACTGTATGAAGGAAAATGGTTTGAAATAAAAGTGTGAGAAAACAATTAAATGAAAAGGAAAGAAAATAAATTGAAAAGCTAAATAGAAGAGAAAGCAGATAGACCTAAAATAAGAAAAAGAAAAATAGATGAGAAGGCAGGAGAAAAAGAAAAGAAAAAAAAAATTAGTTGTGAAAAAAAGAAAAAAAAATTGAGTAGGAAAAGGGAAGAGGAAATCCTATATAATTAAAGCCTAATATGCAAATTGTCCCCTCAACAACTGGGAGTTCAACCAGGGAGTGGGGCCAGGTGGCTGGGGGGAGGGTCTGCAGGTGGTTGGCCAGCCTGCTCCCGATCAGCACCCCAATCAGAGGTGGGGCCAGCCCACCAACTGCCTGTGGATCCTCCCACTAGCAGGCCCTATCCCCAATCAGCCCCCACACCCTGATCAGAGATGTGACCAGCCTGCCAACCACCCGCAGCCCCTCCCCTCAGCTGGCCCAACCCGATTGGTCCAATCAGGGTGGGATGGCTGGACCCCAACTGTGCATGAATTCATGCATCAGGCCTCTAGCCCACATTAATAAAAGAGAAAGATGCAAAATGACCATACCTCCGTGATGCCCACCAGCCAATCAGAAGTGAGTATGAAAATTAACCCAACAAAGATGGCGGGTTAATTTGCATACACAGGTGCCAAGCGGCTGGGGGCAGGGCAGTGTCAAGCAGTCTGGGTCCCAGATGGGCTCCAGGGCCCGCCTGCAGGGTCCCAGGTCCATCGGGGGCCCAGGGAGGCAGGGTGGGCAGCACCAAGGCCTGCCTGCAGGGTCCCGGGACCATCGCTGCAGGGTAAGAGTAGAGTGGGCAGCTTGGAGAACTTTGCAGAGCAGGAGGCCACCAGAAGGAGAGCAGAGCTAGAAAGCTGGCTGCTTGGAGGGTGTCGCTCCCTCTGGGGCCCCAGCTTCCTCATCTCAGCTGTCCAGCTGTGGAAACTGAAACAGGGAGGAGGAAGTCCCACCCCCACAGAATCAGCCAGAATCAGCCGTTGGTCAGACAGCCCTCAGCGGCCTGACAGCCAGGACTCTCATTCACCTGTATCTCAGACCGTGACAGTAGAGAGGTGGGACTATGTCTAAAGAACAATTGTTGATACAATGTAACTCTGCAGCCAAAAGATGCTGGCGTTATTGATAGAAAAATGTCTGAAGAGCAACATGCGTCTGATCTTGAAAGAAGGCGGCTCCTGCGACAGAATGTATCTGAAGAGCAGCTTCATGGAAAAATGTCGCTCTGAAGCCAAAAAACACCGGTGTCATCGACAGAAAATGTCTAAAGACCAACGTGCCTTTGAAGTTGAAAGAAGGCGATGGTGATGACAGAATATGTCTAGAGAACAGTCATCAACATGTACTAACAATACTGGTAGGAACTGCCTTCTCAGCAAAAATGGAGTACATGAGGATGCAATTCTCGAACATAGTTGTGGTGGAATGACTGTTAGATGTGAATTTTGCCTATCACTAAATTTCTCTGATGAAAAACCATCCGATGGGAAATTTCCTCAGTGTTGTAGCAAAGGGGAAGTCTGTCCAAATGATATACCTTTTCCAGATTACCCAGCATATTTAAAAAGATTAATGACAAACGAAGATTCTGACAGTAAAAATTTCATGGAAAATATTCGATCCATAAATAGTTCTTTTGCTTTTGCTTCCATGGGTGCAAATATTGCATCATCATCAGGATATGGGCCATATTGTTTTAGAATACACGGACAAGTTTATTACCATACTGGAACTTTACATCCTTCGGATGGTGTTTCTCAGAAGTTTCCTCAACTCTATATTTTGGATACAACTGAAGCTACAAGTAAAAGATTAGCAATGCTAGAAAACCAGGGCTGCTCAGAAAGACTCATGATCAACATCAACAACCTCATGCATGAAATAAGTGAATTAACAAAATCGTACAAGATGCTACATGAGGTAGAAAAGGAAGCCCAATCTGAAGCAGCAGCAAAAGGTATTGCTCCCACAGAAGTAACAACGGCAATTAAATATGATCACAACAGTGACCCAGGTAGATATAATTCTCTCCATGTAACCGAGGTTGCTGTCATATTCAGAAACGAAGATGGAGAACCTCCTTTTGAAAGGGACTTGCTCATTCATTGTAAACCAGATCCCAATAATCGAAGTGCCACTAAAATGAAACAAATCAGTATCCTGTTTCCTACATTAGATGCAATGACATAGCCTATTCTTTTTCCACATGGTGAAAAAGGCTGGGGAACAGATATTGCATTAAGACTCAGAGACAACAGTGTAATCAACAATAATACTAGACAAAATGTAAGGACACAAATGCAGTATTATGGATTTCATTTCTCTGTGTGGGACACGTTCAATCCTATTTTAAATGCAGGAACATTAACTCAACAGTTTATTGTGGATTCATATTAAAAAATGGAGGCCAATTAGATAAATTTCATTAAAGCAAACCAATCTAAGTTGAGACTTGAAAAATATAGTGGTTTGATGGATTATCTTAAATCTAGATCTGAAAATGACAATGTGCCGATTGGTAAAATGATAATACTTCCATCATCTTTTGAGGGTAGCTCCAGAAATATGCAGCAGAGATATCAGGATGCTATGGCAATTGTAACTAAGTATGGCAAGCCTGATTTATTCATAACCATGACATGCAACCCCAAATGGGCAGATATTACAAACAATTTACAACGCTGGCAAAAAGTTGAAAACAGAGCTGACTTGGTAGCCAGAGTTTTCAATATTGAGCTGATCGCTCTTTTAAATGATATATGTAAATTCCATTTATTTGGCTAAGTAATAACTAAGATTCATGTCACTGAATTTCAGAAACGCGGACTGCCTCACGTTCACATATTATTGATATTAGATAGTGAGTCCAAATTATGTTTAGAAGATGACATTGACCGTATAGTTAAGCAGAAATTCCAGATGAGGACCAGTGTCCTCAACTTTTTCAAATTGTAAAATCAAATATGGTACATGGACCATGTGGAATACAAAATCCAAATAGTCCATGTATGGAAAATGGAAAATGTTCAAAGGGATATCCAAAAGAATTTCAAAATGCGAACATTAGAAATATTGATGGATATCCCAAATACAAACGAAGATCTGGTAGTACCATTTCTATTGGAAATAAAATTGTCGATAATACTTGGATTGTTCCTTATAACCCATATTTGTGCCTCAAATATAACTGTCATATAAATGTTGAAGTCTGTGCATCAATTAGAAGTGTCAAATATCTATTTGAATACATCTATAAAGGGCATGGTTGTGCAAATATTCAAACTTCTAAAAAAAATATTATCCATCATGACGAAGTATAGGACTTCATTGATTCCAGGTATGTGAGCGCTCCTGAGGCTGTTTGGAGACTTTTTGCAATGCGAATGCATGACCAATCTCATGCAATCACAAGATTAGCTATTCATTTGCCAAATGATCAGAATTTGTATTTTCATGCCGATGATTTTGCTGAAGTTTTAGATAGAGCTGAAAGACATAACTCAACTTTGATGACTTGGTTCTTATTGAATAGAGAAGATTCTGATGCACGTAATTATTATTATTGGGGAATTCCACAGCATTATGTGTTTAATAATTCTTTGTGGACAAAACGCCGAAAGGGTGGGAATAAAGTATTAGGTAGACTGTTCACTGTGAGCTTTAGAGAACCAGAACGATGTTACCTTAGACTTTTGCTTCTGCATGTAAAAGGTGCGATAAGTTTTGAGGATCTGTGAACTGTAGGAGGTGTAACTTATGATACATTTCATGAAGCTGCTAAACACTGAGGATTATTACTTGACAACACTATCTGGAAAGATACGATTGACGATGCAATCATCATTAATATGCCCAAACAACTACGGCAACTTTTTGCATACATATGTGGTTTGGATGTCCTTCTGCTACAGACAAATTATGGGATGAGAATAAATCTCATTTTATTGAAGATTTCTGTTGGAAATGACACCGAAGAGAAGGTGCCTGTGTGAACTGTGAAACGCATGACCTTAACGAAATTCAGGAGGTATTCACATTGCATGGAATGAAATGTTCACATTTCAAACTTCCAGACTATCCTTTATTAATGAATGCAAATACATGTGATGAATCGTACGAGCAACAACAGGCAGAGGTTTTGATAAATTTTCTGAATGATGAACAGTTGGCAGCCTTTCAGACTATAACTTCAGCCATTGAAGATCAAACTGTACACCCCAAATGCTTTTTCTTGGATGGTCCAGGTGGTAGTGGAAAAACATATCTGTATAAAGTTTTAATACATTATATTAGAGGTCGTGGTGGTGCTGTTTTACCCACAGCATCTACAGGAATTGCTGCAAATTTACTTCTTGGTGGAAGAACCTTTCATTCCCAATATAAATTACCAATTCCATTAAATGAAACTTCAATTTCTAGACTCGATATAAAGAGCAAAGTTGCTAAAAGCATTAAAAAGGCCCAACTTCTTATTATTGATGAATGCACCATGGCATCCAGTCATGCTATAAACACCATAGACAGAATACTAAAAGAAATTATGAATTTGAATGTTGCATTTGGTAGGAAAATTCTCCTTCTCTGAGGGGATTTTTGACAATGTCTCAGTATTGTACCGCATGCTATGCGATCGGCCAGAGTACAAACAAGTTTAAAGTACTGTGATGTTTGGGGATGTTTCAGAAAGTTGTCTCTTAAAAGAAATATGAGATCGCTTATAGTGAATGGTTAGTAAAACTTTGAGATGGCAAACTTGATAGCAGTTTTCATTTAGGAATGGATATTATTGAAATCCCCCATGAAATGATTTGTAACAGATCTATTATTGAAGCCACCTTTGGAAATAGTATAGCTATAGATAATATTAAAAATATACCTAAACGTGCAATTCTTTGTCCAAAAAATGATCATGTTCAAAAATTAAATGAAGAAATTTTGGATATATTCGATGGAGATCTTCACACATATTTGAGTGATAATTCCATTGACTCAACAGATGATGCTGAAAAGGAAAATTTTCCCATCGAATTTCTTAATAGTATTACTCCTTCAGGAATGCCGTGTCATAAATTAAAATTGAAAGTGGGTGCAATCATGCTATTGAGAAATCTTAATAGTAAATGGGGTCTTTGTAATGCTACTAGACTTATTATCAAAAGATTACAACCTAACATTATCGAAGCTGAAGTATTAACAGGATCTGCAGAGGGAGAGGTTGTTCTGATTCCAAAAATTGATTTGTCCCCATCTGACACTGGCCTCCCATTTAAATTAATTCGATGACAGTTTCCTCTGATGCCAGCATTTGCAATGACTATTAATAAATCACAAGGACAAACTCTAGACAGAGTAGGAATATTCCTACCTGAACCCGTTTTCGCACATGGTCAGTTATATATTGCCTTCTCTCGAGTTCAAAGAGCGTGTGATGTTAAAGTTGTAAATACTTCATCCCAAGGGAAATTAGTCAAGCACTCTGAAAGTGTTTTCACTCTTAATGTGGTATACAGGGAGATATTAGAATAAGTTTAATCACTTTATCAGTCATTATTTGCATCAATGTTATTTTTATATCATGAGTTTGTTGTTGTTATATCATTTTGTTATTGTTCATGTATTAATAAAACTAGGGCCCCAGTGCACGAAATTCGTGCCCTGGGGGTCGGGGGTCCCTCAGCCCAACCTGCCCCCTCTCACATACTGGGAGCCCTCAGGGGATGTCCTACTGACGGCTTAGGCCTGCACCCCACAGGGAGTGTACCTAAGCCGCAGTCTGGCCTCCTTTGTGGGAGGCAACCGGGCTGGTCAGGGGAAGGCACCAGCCCCATCACCCCACTGCTGCAGCCACTGTCAGTCACCGCAGCCACCAAGGTGTTTTTATCAACACGGACTCCAGTCCCTTCACCAAGAAAAAATGATAACTTTCTTTAGGCATTTTCAAGATGTGTCTTTCATAGGATATGGATTTCTTTATTTTTTATCCTCACCTGAGGGTATGTTTCCAATGACTTTTAGAGAATGTGGAAGAGAAAGGGAAAGACAGAGAGAAACACTTTGATTGGTTGCCTCCTGTTTGAGCCCTGATCTGGGCCCTGGCCAGGGAGGAGCCTGCAACCTAGGTACATGCCTTTGATCAGAATCAAACCCAGACCCTGCTGTCTGCAGGCTGAGGCTCTATCCACTGAGTCAAACCAGGTAGGGCAGGATATGATATTTCTTAGCCCCTCCAGCAGCGGACCTTCCTTTTTTCTACAGAAGTGTGGTGGAAAAACCCTAGATCACCTTTTTGGATTCTTATTACCCAAGTTACTAAGAATATTACCAGTGGCATACAGGAAGCTTAGCCAATGTGCAGTCAGAAAAGGTGTTTCCTCTATAGTTCACACCAATTGCGGGCTGGGCCCTGCCCAGGCCTAAAGCCTCTGGCCGAAGCTTTAGGCCTGGGAAGGGGACCTCCAGCTCCCTCTGATCACCAGCTCAGCCCCTGCCCAGGCCTGCCCAGACCGAAAGTCTCTTGGGCAGGAACAGACCCCCAGCTCCCTACAATCAATCCCAGGGTGTCCGCTCCTGCCCAGGCCGAAAGCAGACCCCCAGCTCCCTGCCCAGGTGATCAATCGCAAGGGGTCCACTGTTGTACCAGGCTGAAGCAACGCCCAGCTCCCAGGGATTGATTGCAGGGGGTCCGCTTGTGCACCAGGCCGAAGAAACCTCCAGCTCCCTGCAATCGATGGCAAGGGGTCCGCTCTTGCACCAGGCCAAAAGCCGCTGCCACTAGCTTTTGACCTGGTGCCGGAGCAGACACCCAGCTCCCTGCCTCTGATGGCAGTGGTCAGCTCTGGGCGCCTATGTATGCAAATTACCCGCCATCTTGGTCGGGTTTATTTGCATACTCGCTCTGATTGGATGGTGGGCGTGGCTTGGTTGGTGGGCGGGGCTGGTGGGCATGGCTTAGGTGTAGTGAAGGTGTGGTCACTTTGCATATTACTGTTTTATTAGGTAGGATTATGTATTATTTTCATATACAGTGTACTTATTTCCTTTTATCTCTCACACTTTTATTATAGAGAAAGGGCAAATAGCAATATTAAAATATTTCCTCTAATTAATTCCCTTTCAATGTGCATGAATTTCGTGCACTGGGCCACTAGTCTATAATAATAAAAGCATAATATGCAAATTGACTGAATGACCAAAGAGCAGAATGACCATCCAGACGACCTTCCAGACGACCACACTATGACACGCACTGGCACCAGGCCAGCTAAGGTATGTGTGATGTGATTGGTTGGGGGGGGCTGCCATCACCCCACGATCACCCCACAGAGGGAGGCTCAGGCCACCCTCTGCAGGGCGATTTATTTGGGGGCTCCAGAATCAATCACCCCAAAGAGGGAGGCCCAGGCCACCAGCTGGAGGGGTGATCGATGAGGGGGGAGGGAGGCCCAGGCCACCCTCTGTGCAGTGATTGATTTCAGAGCCCCGGCTCTTTCTACGTTTTTGGCTGGGTGGGTGGGGCCTCCCTCTGCTGGGTGATCAATCTGGGGACCCTGCAATTTATCGCCCCACAGAGGGAGGCCCAGGCCAGCCAAGCAATTGCACCCCATGCCTGTCGCCCACAGAGGGAGGCAACTGGTGGCAGGGGAGGGAGGTAGTGCTGCACAGATGGCAAGGAGTGGCAGTGGCGGGGGTGGGGCCAGCTGCTGGCAGCCGGGGGAAGGAAAGCCCCGATAGACCCTGATTGCCGGCCAGGCCTAGGGACCCTACACAAGGGGTCCCAGATTGTAAGAGGGCACAGGCTGGGCTGAGGGACCCCCCCGCCCCCGCTGCATGCACAGATTTCATGCACCGGCCTCTAGTTAGATATATACATGAAACAACAGAGACTAGAACAATAATAAATAAATTAAGCAGATAGATAAAGAAAGTAAATTTAAAAAGGGGAAAAAGGAAAGAGAAATAATAAAAAAGGGAAGAATAAAGTTAAGCGGTATTTGTTTCAGCAGTTTAGTGCCCCCTGGGAGCTCCCTTTGTATTCTACTCTTCTGTTCTGTCTGCCAATTTTGGACGTCCTGTGAGGTACTTAGATGCTAACCACGGTCAGGAACTATCCTTCTTTGGCTTTCAGCAACCTGCTTGAAGCTCCAAGTGATCCACAGATGCACCATTTGTGTCTGTCTCCACAGGCCTTGGCTGTAAGCAGGAGGAGGGCAATCTGCTCTCTAAAGTAATTTTGTTCTGTTGGAATTTTTTTTATTACTCCTTAAATTTCATTTGTTGTAATTGGTCTGTTCAGATTTTCTGTTTCTTCTTATTTAGTCTTGGAAGACTGTATGTTTCTAGGAATTTATTCTTTTCTTCTAGATTGTCCAATTTGATGGGATATAATTATTTATAGTATATTTTTATAATCCTTCATATTTCTGTGGTGTCAGTTGTTAGTTCTTCTCTTTTGTTTTTTATTTTATTTATGTGGGTTCTATTTTTCTTTTTAAATATATTTTTATTGATTTCAGAGAGGAAGGGAGAGGGGGAAAGAGGTACAGATATCAGTGATGAGAGAGGTGATTCTATGATTTAAGCTTTTGAGGAGTTGCCTGACTGTTTCATTGATTGGCTGCCTCCTGCACACCAAGCCCACAACCCAGGTATTTGCCTTGACCAGGAGTCAAACCGTGACCTCCTGGTTCATAAGTTGACACTCAACTACTGAGCCATGCCAGCTGGGCTCTCTTTATTTCTTGATTTGTCTTGGTTAAAGGTTTATCAATCTTTTTTATCTTTTTATTGTTCTTTTATATATTTTTTAAGTCTCTATGTTATTTCTGCTCTGATCTTTATTATTTCCTTTTTTTCTACTCATGTTAGGCTTTCTTGTTCTTTTGCTAGTTCCTTTAGGTGCAAAGTAGATTATTTGAGATATTTCTTCCTTCTTGACATAAGCTTGTATTATTACGAATTTCCAACATAGAACTGCTATTTCTGTGTCCCATGGCTTTTTGGATGTTGTGTTTATATTTTCACTTGTCTCAAAGTATTTTTTAATTTTTACTTGATATCATTGTTAACCCATTTATTGTTTAATAACATTGTTTAGCCTCTATGTATTTGTGTGTTTCCATTATTTTTCCTTACAATTGATTCCTAGTCTCATAACATTATGGTAGGAGAGACTGCTTGATAGATTTCAATCATTTAAATTTATTGAGACTTTTTCTGTGGCTTAGCCTGTGGCTTTTCCTGGAAAATGTTCCATATGCACTTGAAAAGAAGGTATATTCTGCTGTTTTGGGTGTGAAATGCTCTAAAAATACCAATTAAATCAAGGTGGTCAATGAAGGTTGTTGTTTTATTATTTATTTTCTGTCTGAAAGATCTATCTGTTGATGTAAATGGTGCGTTAAAATTCCCTTTTATGATTGGATTACTGTCGTCCTCTCCCTTTGTTGGGTGCATAAATGTTTACAAGGGTCATATCCTCTTGTTGGATTGATCCCTTTATCATTATGTAATGTCCATTTTGTCTCTTATCATGGCCTTTGTTTTAAAGTCTATTATGTTTAATGTAAGTATTGCTATCCCAACTTTTAAAGAAATTTCTGGTAACAGCTCTATTGAAATATAATTCATGTACCAAAAATCCACCATTTAGTAGTGTATAGTTCAGTGTATATTCACAAGATTGTGCAACCAGAACTGCTATCCAATTCCAAAACCCTATAAAGAAATAGCATACCCATTAGTAGTTACTTTCCACTCCTCCTCCCTCCTTCCAAACCCTAACCACTAATATTTCTGTCCTTATGAATTTTCATATTATGGACATTTCATATAAATGGAATAATACAATATGTCTCCTTTTATATCAGGTTCAATGTAGATACAAAATGCTGTGTGGTTCATTTAACATAGTAATTTAAAGGTTCATTCATGTTGTAGCATGTACCTGTCTGTACTTCATTACTTTTTATGCCTGAATAATATCCCATTGTGTAGATAATACCACCTTTTGTTTACCCATTCACCCGCTGATGGGCAATATGGGTTGTTTCTACTTTTTGTCTATTGTTAATAATGCTACAATAAACATTCATGTATAAGTTTTTGTGTGAAAAAATGTTTTCATTTAGCTTGGATATATATTTAGGAGTGAAATTGCAGGGTGATATGGTAATTCTATGGTTAACCTTTTGAGGACTTGCCAGACTGTTTCCAAAGTAGCCGTATCATTGAACATTCCCACCAGCAGTACATAAGTGTTCCAGTTTTTCTATATCCCCTCCAACTTGTTATTAGTTTTCTTTTTGAGGATAGACTTCCTATGTGTGTGACGTGGTGTCTCATTGTGATTTTGATTTGCATTTCCCTAGTGGCTGAGTATTATTTTTATAAAAATTTTATTGAAGTAGAGTATATATCATGTAAGTTTTTAAGTGCTTCAGTACCGCAATAGAGGAACACAGTCAGCTTTTTTACTAGAAATAGGAAACACAAGAGAAACAGATTGAGGCTGATTAGAAATCACGGCACCAATGCTCTATACTTACAAAAATCTCTTCCTCAAATGCCAATTTTTCACCACTCTATGAGCCCACACATTTATCTTTTTATTGCTGCCATTATTTACCTAGACAGTGGGAGAGACCAGGAGTAGAAAGTGAACTAAAATTACAACATCCAGAATAATCCAAGCTATCTCCCTGTCTTCCAAAAGGTCCACACTGCCTCCTAACTCCAGAGGACTAGGAACCACAACTACGGACACTCAGCAGGGTCGCTCCAGATATCTAGATTATTTCTATCTCAACTTTGTTTTTTGTTTTCATTTGCATGAAAAATTTCTCCATCCCTTTACTTTCAGCGTATATCTTTTGATCTGAAGTGGGTCTCTTGTAGACAACACATACATTTCTTTTTTTTAATGTTTCTTATCCATTTATCTTTCCTATATCTTCTTGTTGGAGCATCTAAGCCATTTACATTTAAAGTGATTATTGATAGGTATGCAGTTATTGCCATTTTATTATTAATTTTTATTTTTCTCATTTTTTTCTTCCTTCTTAAAGAAGTTCCTTTAACATTTCTTATAATACTGGTTTGGTGGTGATGAACTCATTTAGCTTTTTCTTGCTGGGAAGCTTTTTATTTCTCTTTCAATTTTCAGTGACAGCCTTGTTATGTATTTTTGGTTGTATGTCCCTGCTTGTCATCACTCTGAATATATTGTGCCAATTCATTCTGGCCTGAAAAGTTTCTGTTAAAATATCAGCTGGCGGCCTTAGCTCCTTTGTAGGTAATTGTCTTTCTCTTGTTGCTTTTAAAATACTCCTTCTATCTTAAACCTTTGGCATTTTAATTATGATATGACTTGGTGTAGGCCTCTTTTGGTTCATCTTGTTTGGAACTCTCTGTGCTTCCTGGACTTGGGTGCCTTTTGCCTTCACCAGATTAGGGAAGCTTTCAGTCATTATTTCTTCAAATAGGTTTTTAATTCCTTGCTCTCTCTCTTCTCATTCTGGTATTTCTGTGATGAGGATGTTGCTGCACTTGCTATTGTTCCAGAGGTCCCTTAACTATCCTCATTTTAAAAATTCTTTTATTTTTGCTGTTTTGCTTGGTTATTTTTTGCTACCTTGTCTTCCAAATTGTTGATTGGATCCTCTGCTTCATCCAACCTCTTTCCTTCTAGTGTATACTTTATTCTAGATATTGTATTCTTTATTTCTGACTGGTTCTTTTTTATGGTTTCTATGTTCCTATTTTGTTTGAGCTTACTATGTCTTTGTTGAAGTTTTCTCTGAGTTCATACATTCTTTTCCTAAGTCCTTGAACATCCTTATAACCATTACTGTGAACTCTATATCTGGTAGATTGCTTGCCTCCATTCCATTTAGTTTTTCTGTAGACTTATCTTCTTCTCTCATTAGGGCATGTCCTTTATCTCTCTATTTGACTTTCTCTGTGTGTTTGTGTCTATATATTAGATATATCTGCTATGTCTCCAAGTTGTAGTAAGATGGCCTTATGTAGTTGGTGTCCTGTGGGGCTCATTAGCACATTCTCCCTGATCACCTGACCTGGGTGCTCCAGGAGTGTTCCTTATGTGTATTATGTGAGCCATCCTGTTATAATTGAGACTTGGTTGCTGTTGACCCTTAGGCTGTACCTGCAATCTTCTTATCTCCAAGTTGATCACCAAGTATTGCTAGGAAGATTTGATTTGTTTACTTTGTTTATCAGACACTCAAATAATACTTTCTATGTGCACTTTATAAATATTATCTCATTTAATCTTCATAACAATCAAATGAAATAAATTATTTTATAACTGCCATTGTACAGATGAGGTTCAAGTAGTTAATGAGCTCACCAAGGTTCACAATTAGCAAATCACATTGCTGAGAGATGAACCCAGACACTCTGACTTTAGTATCCATGCTCTTAGGTACTATACTATGTTGCTTCCCATATGTGATTAAGTATGTGAAAGCACTAAGCACAGTGCCCTCTAAATTATGGGCATCCATTAAATGGTGACCCTTTCCTTCTTTATTTGTAAAATTGTCACTGAGACCCCACACAGCGGGTCTCTAGTTCTCAGATGGGAAATGTTGAGGTCAAAGAAGTTTGATAAATTGCTTAAGAATGCACTGCTTATAAATAAAATATTTGGGATTTGAACCCAGGAACAACTGGTTCCTGGGTCAGTGTTATTTCCCTGTATTTTGTCACATAGAAACCACTGAAGTGCATATGATCCTAGACCACCTTATGGGGAATTCTTGTTTAGGGATGGTCATTATTCCCCAGCCACAAGCGAAAATAATGTAGAAAAAAAGGGGTTTCTGCCTAGTCTCCAGGAAGGACCTGAGTCTTTTACAATCATTAAATAGACTCAATGGCAGGTGAAAACAAAGCCCGAGAGCCTCATCAAGCTCCTGGAAAGGAACCATGACACTCAGCTATCAGCTTTCCTTTTATGGGAGGCCCTACATGGGGCAATCCCTTTCCTATTGTACCCTTCTCCTCCCTGCTTCCCCCATTATCCTCCCTTTCCATTCTCCTTTCTTTTCCTCCTCCTCTTCCTTCTCATCATCATCAACACCCAGGAAAACAGTCATAATTATTATAATTTTCTTTATCATAACCTCCATTTACTGAATGCTTTTCGGGTGCTTTTCTAGGCACTTTACAGGTATTGATTTACTTAAACTTCGCAACCATGCTATGAGGAGAGAACTACTACTATTTCTGCCTCACATATGAGGAAATGGAAACCCAGAAAGGTTAAGTAACTAACCTAATAGTACCTGGCCCTGAGTTAACAGCCTTTCCAGAGGTCACCTTGGATGATGTTGATCATTGTAAAAATGCTGTTAGTTGCTATTGGAAAGCTGAGGGCATTATTGTAAAAAGGAACTGGACTTTAAAGCATAATTGCTAAAAGTACTTGGTCTTCCCCTATGGAGTGAGCTATCATCAGTGTAAAAGCAACTTTTAGCACAGAACATGCATATAATTCATTCCCATTGTGTCAGGGAAGTAAAGAAGGCCCCAGACTGAGTTGTTCTCAGATTAGAATGCTTGGTTTCCAATGTGGCACTTATCTTAAATTGCCATGAGCCCTTGGGCAAATCAGTTCCCTCATCTGTACTAGTAAAATGTGGATTATAATAATGCGTGCATTACTAACAGTATTGGGATTATTAATGTGAGCATCAAATAAGAATGTTGAAGAAGGTGTAAAGCACTTTACCAATATGGCAATTGCACTTACTCTCCTCCTTCTCTCTCTCCTTCATCCTACTTGTCTTATTTCACTCTATTTTTGTTCTTTCTCTCCCCTTCTTTACTCTTTCTTAACCATGTCTGGGACTTAACTGTAGCACTGCACTTAGGCAGAAGGAACACAAGCTATAGGGGCAGATAAACCTGAGTCTGCTCCTGGCTTTGCCCCTTCCTAGATAGTCCTCCCTTTGCCCAGAGTGAGCCTGAGCCACCTCAAAAGCAGGCTTGTGGCTGAACAAACTCTGGGGTGATAGAGTAATACCAGATAACATAAATAGTATGCATTTTGACTGCTCATCCAATCTACCTGGTGCTGGAGGCACAAGGAGAAAAAGAAAATTCATACTTATTGAGTACTTACCATGTGCCTGGCATTGCTCACAATAGCCCCAGAAGTAGGTACTATTATTTCCCCCCATTTTCCATTTGAGGACACTAAGGCAGACAGAAGTTTTTGTCAGCTGTTGGGCTTGTGGAAAGCACTATGACAGTTTAATGTTCAGGATATTAATTTGAGAGCCCTTAGATAAGGGAAGAGAATGAGGCAGGATTGGACTGAGGGAGCTATTGAACTGCAATGCAGTATTACTGGAAACCTCAGTCTTCACTATGAGGAGCTCTGAAGATGGAATGGCCCTTTAGAGTTATTGCTTACCTATTGTATCTCTACAGGGGACCAGGCCTTTATATTCTTGCAACAGTCACTAGATTCCTAGTGCCTGATTTCTAGTTCATAGTTATTTCAACTACACTTACTATCATGCCATCCCAAAAGGGAGAATAAAGGATTATGGACAAAAAGTAGAAGAAAAATGGTCTCTGAAACCAGACAAATCTGGGTTTAAATCCTGAAACTTCTCTTACTAGTCGTTTGTTAACTATGGACAAATTATTTAACCTCTTGAACTTTAGTTTACCTTTTAGAAAAATGTCAATAAGAATACTTAGCTTGAAAGGTGTTTTGCATATCAAATACAATTATTTATATAAAGCATCTTGTATAGAGACCTAGCACAGAGTAAGTACTGAATAAATGGAAATTATTATAATAGCAAAATAAATTGTTGTGTAGTGGTGTGCCAGGTTTTCTCATTTGTATGATAGAGAGAATAAGAGTGAAGAAGAGCTACCCAGAGGGGAAAGGTCTTTACATCTTCCTGGTACTTATAGGTACTCAGAAGCATTTAATCCAATGAACTCATGTTTATTTAAAAGATTTTGTATAGACATAACACTCTTACTTTCAAAGAGCAGAGGAATCTCTTATATTTTGAACACACAGACACTGTAGAAACTTAAAACTGCAGTTGCGTAAGGAAGGAAGGAAGGAAAAATATCGCTCCTTCCCCACCAGGGACTGAGACTTAGAGATAAAAACTTTTTCAGTCAGGCAACCCCCAACCCTCTCTTAAGTCCGAGAGTTATTAGAGATTTGGCTTTGGTGGAGTAGAGAGTTGTAGGGCTTGGGGACTCTGGAGCCTTTTCTTTAGGGAGGGAAGGCTACCTGCACAATCCACAGGAAAGAGGGTAGCCAGCAGCTGACCTGAGTTGAGGCTGCCTTATAGAGGAAGAAAGACCCAAGAGAAGGAGGGATGAATGGAGAAGTCCCACCCACTCACATGTGTAATTGCCACTCATTTGAATCTCACTGTCACCTCTAAGATATATAATTGAGTAGGTGCCAGAGTAATGGTTTTGAACAAAAGGCAACACAGTTGTCAGCCTGGGGCCCATCTAAGTCTATAGGAGAGCCTTAGCCCAATGACTTGGGTGGCAAGTTAGGCAGGACTTATGAAGTGGGTATAGCTCCAGTTCCCTGATTTCATTGTGGGGAACTTCTACTATAGACTTGTGAAAACTAGGGCTATGAGAGAAAGGCCTACATATCTCAGGATCCCCAGACACACAGCCTGGTACCTGAGAACTTTTGTATATCTAGAAGACTAGGGGTGCAGTGTGATGGTGAACTCTATAATGACAGCCAGGCCTCAAAAATTAACATAAAAAAGAGGGCTTCTCCAAATTACCTCTGGGCCTTGAGGATGAGATGAGAGTTGGGAAGATATATGCACCAAGCCTTTTGGAAAGTCCAGCAAGAAGACTGTTGTCCCTTCAATGCCTAAGGCAAACGTTCAGAGAGGGGGCACACTTTATACGAAACAAGATATGGGCCTCCCCCAACGATCAAATTTTAGGTCCCAGCCTTCAGGCAGAAGAGACAGAGAATCACTTCTGGGCCTTCTGCCCTATCCTTAGCTCCAAACAAGAGCAGGGCTTGAAATGTGAGTGTAAGAGAAGGGATTATCAGACATACTGTTATTAGCACCTGAACCACATGTCTTCCTGAAAAAGAAAGCCGAGAGCAGAAAGAAATACCAGCAAAGTAAGAGAGGGATTGTGCTTCCATTACATTAAACAGGAGACTTGGTAGAGGTGGGGAAGGGTTGTTTCACATCAGGACATCATCTCTGGCCAAGGGGAGGGGTTATGAGCAGCAGAGCTCTATGTATTCTTCCTCTCTTTATTCATCCTGCTTCCGTTTTGGCTTCTTGGGGTTCCGGGACCGACTCTTGGCTTTGCACAGAGGGCATATAGGTGCATTCCGGTGAATTTGCTGATGACATGACAAACAGGCCTGGTGGGGTACACAGGAGAAAGAACATTAGTGGTCAGATTCTCGGCTGTGGTTCAGCCTTTTGATTCCCAGGGTTCCAAAAACAGTTGTGATTTTTCCCAACAGGAAGGAGCAGTAATCAGTGAGTGAAACCCAAGAACAGAGATCAGTGCTGGATGTAAGGGATGTAAAGGATAAAAGGAGTGAGGGTTAAAAACGGGTACTGAGGAAAAATTTTCAAAACTCAGAAATAAGACAAAATGAGAATTGTGTATCCATTTAGATTATACTGGAGCATGGTTTAACAGGCCCACTCAAGAATCAATTCTTTTAATCAGGTATCAGTTAACATTTTCTGTAAAGGCCAAAATAGTAAATATTCTAGATTTTTGAGGTCATATACTCTTAGGTGTGACTACTCAATACTATCTGTTTTACATGAAAGAATCTACAGGCAATACATCAATAAGCATGCATGTAGACCTTAATAATAAACTTTAAAAATAAAACTTTATTTATAAAAACAAGAAACAGTTCAGACTTGGCTGTAGGCTCTAGTTTGCTAACCCCTGCTCTCTGTTCAACTATTTACTCTTTTTTTTTTTACTATTTACTATTGATCAGTGTTCAAACTGTGACTTATGCTGATAAACTACAAAAGGTTTTTGTCTAATAGAGAAGCAGATTATTTATGTTCTGAGAAAATATAATCACAAATGTTACAGTTTTATTGCCCTATAGAACATAAACCAATTCTGTGTTTAACTTTGCAAATTTATTTCAGCATTCTTTTCCTTCCCTGACTAAATAATTATCTATTCCTCACATGATCTTGGAACCAGCTTTGTAATCCTGTAGGCTCTGTCATTAAAGATGCATGCTTACTATATATTTGTACCAGTCATGCTTTTAACATTTTTTTAAAAAATTATAGTTTAGCAGAGCCTGCCAATCTCCTTGTATTCTAACTCCTCTAGGAATGTGAAGAAACAAAAGAAGCAGTTCCACTCCAGCATACACATCACACTCCCTTTCCTCTGTATCCCAAACAAATGCTGTTTTAGAAAGGCCCCAAATAAGTAAAGCCAATATTCCAAGGCTGCTTAACGATAAATCGCTTCTTCCACAGCCCCTACCTAGCTCACTCACCTTCATGGGTGGGGGCTGCTGCCTGAAGGTGGCTGTCTGCCGGGTATCCTGCTTCCTAGCCACTTGAAGTTGTTGGGCAGCAGCGGCTGCAGCGGCCAGGGATTCAGGGATGGGAGGCTCCTGAGGCTCCGTCTGCCACTCTGCTTTCTGCTTCTCAAAGTAACTTTGGAGATGAGAGACATTAGCTGGATCATTCTGAAAACAGGAGAAGCTTGTCCCTCTTAAAGAATTCATGCCACAGACCCAAGGAGGTTGGGCTGTGGCACACTACAAAAAGTTCCTGCACCCTCCCCATCAAAAATTTCTTCTCCCTGCGTACCAGACCCACTGTCTACTGGGAAGGGTAGCTCTTGCTCCTTGCTCTGACAGACCCAGAAAATAAATAAATCCCAGGGTTAGCAAAGTCCTCAAAGGGCATTCACTTATCCTCACCTCATGTTATTTTGTAATATTTCTATTGTGTCCTTAGGTCTTTACTGGCATACCTCTAGAAATAAGAAACTGACCACTTCCACAGGCAATCTGTTCTACCTTAAGGAAGTGTGTTTCATTCTACTAAACTGTACTCTAGCCTCTGGATCTTAAGATGAAGTTCCAGACTAGCCCCTAGAGACCATGAAAGCTCAGTCTTCTGTATTTTCAAAGGTTTTTGGACACCCTTCTCAACCTTGACTTGGGAAGTAACCTCTTAAGAGTCATACACACACACACACACACACACACACACACACACACACAATAAACATAGCTTTGTATTGTTAAAATTGCACAAAGAATTTTAAATACCATCTAGTAATTCTAGTCTAATCATCATCCTTTTGTTGTAACAGCCCAGCATAGGAACATGCCCAAGGTCATGCAATGAGTCAGCCACTGACAGGCTTGGGGCCAGGATTGACTTTCAGACCAAGCTGTGTGTGTGTGGTTTGTATGTTGCAGGACAGGGGGAAGGCTGCTTACTCCAAGGACAGCTTCTCCTCCTCTTCGCATAGGTCAGGGAGCCTCTGCAGGCCCAGAGTCATGCGCAGGGCATCCACATGTTCCTTCAGTGGCTTATACTCATCATGTAGCCGGCGAGTAGACTCTAGTAGCTTGTTTAGGTCATTCTCAGACTGTTTGATGGTATTTTCCATCTGGAACACAGAGTAAGGTAGGAACAGAGCAAACACCCCAAGATTCTCCATGATGCTGTATAGGTGAGTAGATATGGCATAGGCTCCAGAGCAAGACCGATATATGGTCAAGTCCTCAATCTGCTATGTATTCTATGTGACTCTTGTCAAGCCTCAGTTTTTTTATCTGTATAATGGTGATAATATTAGTGCCTACTTAATATAATCTTGATGAGGATTCAATCATTGAATTTATATAAAGCTCTCAGTACAGGGGCTAACACAGAGTAAAGGTTCAATAAATGGTAGTTATTATTCAAATACAGCATTCTAGAGCTGGAATGGCCTTTAGAGCTCATTTAGTGTACCTCACCACCATTTTATAGATCAGGGAATTGTCTCAAAGAGAAGGAACTTCCTCAGAGAAATACTTCTTAAGGGGAAAGCCTAGATAAAAATTCAGGGCTTCTGCCTCCCAGGCCAGTGGCCTTTCCCTTAAATTAATGGCTCTCAAAATGTGATTACCAAATCAGCAGCATGAGCATCAGCAACACCTAGGAACTCATTAGGAATGCAAATTCTCAGGCACCACCTCAGACATACAGAATCAGAAACTTTAGTGTAGAGTCCAACAATCTGCTTTAGCAGGCTCTCCAGGTGCCTATGGATATTCAAGTTTGAGATCTACTCACCTAGATTCTCAGCCCCTCTGTGGCTAATATCTTGTTTATTGCATTAGCTCTGTATTCTTGGGTTAGCTGGCAGCAGAACTGCCAACTCCTCATGAGACCCTGGAATCATGTGATTTTTGTGACACAAAAAAATTTCAAATACCTACTGTTTGAATTGCATTCAGAAAAATCAAGAAATAAGTATTACCACAGAAGTGAGTTTCCCAAGAATAGAAACTCCTTCAAATATAATTTTTTAAAGCTTCTCATTGCCATCCAGAGCTGAGGGGTCAGTACTGACATGTACACATAAGGAACTGGTGGACATTGATATTGGGTCTCAAAAGAACTGTTGGTCCAGAAAGAAACTCACTACAGACTGATTCATTTGCCTGTCAGCATAACTATTATTGCTTGTCTCACATTCAGTTCTTATAAGTATATCTCTAGTGACACATGATCTTGCTCATCTAGGGGAAATGATGAACAACATAGACTGATGAACAAGAACAGAACCAGAAACAAGGAGGCATCGATCGGACTATTGGGCCTCAGAGGGAAGATAAGGGAGGGTGGGGGGAGGGGGGAGAGATCAACCAAAGGACTTGTGTGCATGCATATGAGCCTAACCAATGGTTAAGTTCAACAGGGGGTTGGGGCATCCGTGGGAAGGGGTGTGGGATGGGAATGGGGGGATGAGGACAAATATGTGACACCTGAATCAATAAAGAAATTAAAAAAAAAAAGCTTCTCATTGTCATAGGCTCTGAGTTGGAAAGGACCTTACAGGTCAACACCTCCAACATCTCTCTTGGTGAAGGAATCATCAATACTGTGGTCCAGACAGGTGATGATTCAGACTCTGCTTGAGTAATTCCAAATAGTTAGAAACTTACCATGATAGCATAGTTCATTCACCATGTTCCAAGAATATCTAAAACAGAGACTTTAATGGGGCCCTATTTTGGCAGGCTGGCAGAGGTGATTTTTTGGGCTTAGTTACAGAAGCTTTGGAGCCCTTTAGGCTAGACTCCAGAGTCAACTGCCTGCTCTACTTTTTACCAAGGCTAGCTCCTAACTCCCAGACTCCAATAATAAGCACATCAGAGCTGAATTATACCTTAGATGAATTCCTTGACTGAATTCCTCTTATAGTACAGAGAGGGAAAATAAGGACCAGGAAGAAGAAGGGACTTATCCAGTGATATACAGTGACAGAGCCAGGCTGGATTTCAGAATCCTGGATTTTTCCACTCCAACACAGTCCAAAGCCTACTCCCCCAAGTTGGCCACAGCCACATCTTAAGGAGAGGCTACAATACTCACTATTACCTATTTCTCAAAGAGCCCAGAGGTAGGTTTTAGGCAGCCAACCACATACCACATTGATGTCAGCATGGATCAGTCGGAGTTCCTCCACATGGGCCATCTTCTCTTGTAGCAGGAGGTCCATTTCCTGCTTGTATTCCTTCAGGTGTCTCTCTTCTGATTCAAGGGCTTCAAACTCAGCCTTCAAACGGGTCTTGATCTTCTCCATCTGCAGGGTCTTATTCCTGCAATTCCCCAAAAACCAGGATACAGACCAGAAGAAGAGAGGAAAATAAGAGTTATGCTCTGAGCCAGGGCAATCTTTCTAAGTGTCCCTCTCTCCAAGCGGAGCCAAACTGAAGCCATCTCAAAAAAGTTAGGAGATTCTCTCTTTTGAGATAAAAGCTCAGTGGGTCTCAAATGGATATAATTTTGCTACTTTATGGGGCATTTTCGGAACATGGGACAGGTTTTACCTCCCACCCAAGATGCCACCCATGACTTCTTGAGAAACTCCAGAGCAGCACTGTCCAATAAATATTCTACAATGATGGAAATGTTCTGTATCTAGAAAAATAAAACATGTTTCTGATTGTTATATTCCAATTGCATACCCTCTGACTCAATAATCCCACAACTGGAAACTTATTCTAAGAAAATAATTCAAGAAAGCAAAAATAGTTAATATGCAGGAATGTGCTTTTTGGGCTATGGGCAAAATTGGAATTTTTAAAAATATATTTTTATTGATTTCAGAGAGGAAGGAAGAGGAAGAAAAAGAGAGAAACATCAATGATGAGAGAGTATCGTTGCTTGGCTGCCTCTTGCAGGCCTCAAACTGGGGATTGAGCCCACAACCCAGGTATGTGCCCTTGACCGGAATCAAACCTGGGACCCTTCAGTCCACAGGCTGATGCTTTGTCCACTGAGCAAAACTGGCTAGGGTCTAAATTGGAATATTTGCAGCAATTAAAAGGAATCATTATGAAAACTTGTGACTTGAAAAATATTGAAGATATGATACTCAATGAAAAACTATTTATGCTAAAATATATGCATATGATTAAACAAGAAAAGGAACTAGCAGGGGTACAGTTTTAAGGATCTTTAAGACTATTTGAAGCATGCCTAAATGAAAGGGTTACACCGCAGCATTATTTACAATAGTAAGATTTGGAAGCAGCCCAAGTGTCCATCAGTAGATGATTGGATAACAAAGTTATGGTACATTTACACAATGGAATACTACTCAGCTGTAAAAAAAGGAAATCTTACCCTTTGGGATAGCATGGATGTACATGGAGAGCATTATGCTAAGTGAAGCAAGCCAGTCAGAGAGAGATAAGTACCATATAATTTTACTCATATGTGGAATCTAATGAACAAAATGAACTAAGAAGCAAAATAGAGAGAGACTCATAGAGAGTAATCTGACAGCTGTCAGGGTAGGGGTGGGTGGGTGGAGGGATTGAGCAAAAAAGAGAAAAACTCATGGACACAGGCAATAGTGTTGTGATTGCTGGGGGAAGGGGGAAGGGGGAAGGGAGAAGTGGCGGCAGTGCGGGGGGAAGATGGATGAGGTATGGGGATAAATGGTGATGGAAAAAGACGACTTGGGTGGTGAAAACACAATACAGGGTACAGATGATGTGTTGTGAAATTGTGCACCTGAAAACTGTATAATTTTGTTAACCCAGTGTCACCCCAATAAATTTAATGAAAAGGGAAAAAAAATAAAGTAAAAGAATGGAAGAAGTTACACTATGAAAACATTAATCAAAGGAAACCAGAAATGGATAGATTAATATCAAAGTAAGTTGACTTTAGAGCAAAGAAAAATTACTAAGTGATCTTTAAGGGGGGGAGCAGCAGTGGCTAGAAGCGCAGCCTCGCCATCACACAGACTGGGCTTGGACACCACCCCATACCCGTGCAGTGAACAGCAAACCAGTGGGACCTTACAAGGGACACCCACTGCTGGCACCTAGACCCTGAAGTGACTCGCACACCACCCCTGCTGCAGACTCCAGGACCCCGCAGTGACTCACACACCACCCCCGCTGCTGACTCTGGGACCAAGCAGTGAGTTGCATGCCAGCAGAATATTGGAGGCAACCCTCACCATGAGAGCCGGGACTCTGAAGTGAGTCACACACTAGCAGGACCTTGCAAGCAACCCTACTGTGGCTCCGGGACCACACAGTGAGTCCCATGTCAGTGAGCTCTGGGACTTCACAGCTAGTTGCACCCCAGAGGGACTGTGGAGCCCCCACCAACCCAGACTGTCTGCAGCTGACACTTGTGGGACCAGATCTGTGAGGGAAGGGAGTACAACTCAGAACAAAGACAATAGAGGTGTGAGACTCAAGGCAGACCCAGCCTCTGGGCTAAGGAGTCCCTGACCACTGTACTATTAGAGGCTTCAACCTCTCAGACCTGAATACGGTTTCCCAGGGCCAGAAAGGGACAGGGATTCACATTGACCTGCACCACAGAGGCTCCCAGGGGGTCCAGGATAGATACACCAAGGAACCAGATTCAACAACATTAGGGCAAAATCCAGTGAGGCCCAACATCACTGGCAGCAAGTTGGAGGGGATATCCTTCCCACAAACATGACATCAACAATGAAGTGGAACAGGAAAACAACTACCACATTCCCTGAAAGGTAAACAGAACCTACCCCGGCTAAATCCCTATCAGAAACAGACTTTTGAGTGACTGACAGCTAGCTGACAGGCAAAGGCAGGCAGAGGCAAAGTGACAGCTAGCTGACAGGCAAAGGCAGGCAGAGGTCAGGGTAAATATGCTGAACCAGCCCTGAGCCCCATGTGGCTAACAAGTCTACTTTAGAGGGCAGATTGATCCCTCCTGCTTGCGGCCAAGGCCTGTGGAGACAGACACAAGTGGTGTATTGCTGGATATGTGGATCGCCTGAAGCAACAAGCAGCACATCCACAACAGCTTCCACAATATGGTTGGGGGTGAGCCACACAGTTAGACAACCTGTGAGGAGACTCCATACACAAACAGGACAATAACATTAAAGACCCAACTACATCAGGAGAACACAAATAACTCAAATAGGGGGCTTTCTTAGAACACCCAGCTCAGGAGATTAGAGAGACTGTACTACTGGGTCCCACAAAACACAGACTACATAGGACCACCCCCAAAAAACCTGGGTAGCATAACAGGTTGATCTAAGATATAGAAACAAATGCAAAGGGACAGCAAAAATGGGGAGGCAAGGAATTTGTCCCATTAAGAATTCACTGTAATGGTTATAAGAATGCTCAAACATCTGACAGAGAATTAAAAGCAACTCAATGAGAATTATAAGAAGCTGAATAAGAAATACACCAACGTGGATAGGAATCAAGAGGAAATGAAGAATGATAGAGCTGCAATAAAGAATACCCTGGAAGGTTCCAACAGTAGACTAGAAGAAGCTGAGGATGAATCAGCCAGATAGAAGACAAGGTAGTAAAAAACACCCAATCAGAGCAGCAATTGGGAAAAAAATTAAACAGAAGGAGGAGAGTTTAAGGGAGCTTGGAGATAACGTGAAACAAAGCAACATTCACATAATAGGGGTGCCAGAACGAGAGAAGCTGAGCAAGGAAAAGAAAACCTGTTTGAAGAAATAATGACAGAAAACTTCCCTGACATGGGGAAGAAAAAAGTCACACAAGTCCAGGAAGCACAGAGAGTCTCAAACAAGATAAATCCCAAAAGACCCACACCAAGATACATCATAATTAAAATGGCAAACATTAAAGACAAAGAAAGAATCTTAAAGGGGGAGAGAGAGAGAGAGAGAGAGAGAAAGTTACCTACAAGGGATCTCTCATTAGACTATCAGCTGATTTCACAACAGAAACACATCAGGCCAGAAGGGAGTGGGAGGAAGTATACAAATAATTAAAAGCAAGGGGCTGAATTTCAGACTACTCTATCCAGCAAAGCTATCATTCAAAATTGAAGGTGAAATCAGAAGTTTCACAAAGAAAAAAAGGCTAAAGGAGTTTATTACCACCAAACCAGAATTTCAAGAAATACTAAAGGGGCTGTTGTAAGAAGAAAAAAATAGAGAGGTAGAAACATGAGCATAAAGAAAAAAGAATGGCAACAAACAAGGACCTAACAATAATAACCTTAAACGTAAATGGATTAAATGTTGCAATCAAAAGACATAGGGTAGTGAATGGATAAGAAAACATGACCCATATATATGGTGTCTACAAGAGACTCACCTTAGAATAAAGGACTCACACAGACTGAAAGTGAAGGGATGGAAAAAAAATGTTTCAGGCAAGTGGAAATGAAAAAAAAAAAAAGCTGGGGTAGCAATACTTATATCTGACAAAATAGAACTCAAGAGGAAGGCTATAAGAAGAGATAAGGAAGGCCACTTCATAATACTAAAGGGATCAATTCAACAAGAGGCTATAACTCTGGTAAGTATATATGCACCCACTATAGGAGCATCTATGTATAAAAATACTTCTGAAGGATATCAAGATAAAAATAAAAAGCAATAGAATCATAGTAGGGGACTTCAATACCCCACTGACACCACTGGCTAAATCTTCTAGAAAAACAACAACAACAAGGAAACAGCCATCCTAAATGACACTATAGAACAGATGGAACAAACTGACATCTTCAGGACCTGGCATCTTCAGGACCTGAAACCCAAAACTGGAGAATATACATTCTTCTCAAGTGCACATGGGACATTTTCAAAGATAGCCCTCATGTTAGGACATAGACTAAGTCTCTGAAGTTCAAGAGGATTGAAATCATATCAAGCATCTTCTCAGATCGCAATGTGATACAATTAGAAATCAACTATAATAAAAACAATCATAAACAACCAACTATACGGAGGCTAAATAGCATGCTATTAAACAATGAATGGGTTACCAAAGAGATCAGAGAAGAAATAAAATGTCTCCTGGAAACAAATGAAAATAAAAGCACAACAAAGCGAAATACATGGGACACAGTGTAAGCAATGCTGAGGGGGAAGTTCATAGCAATACAAGCTTACCTCAAAAAAGTAGAAACACATGTAATAAGTTATCTAACCCTACAACTTAAAGAATTAGAAAGAGAGCAACAAGAAAAACCCAGAGTAAGTTGAAGGAAGGAAATAATAAAGCTCAGAGCAGAAATAAATGACAGACCAATATATATATAAAGATAAATAAAATCAATAGCTGGTTCTTTGAAAGGATAAACAAGATTGATGAATCTCTTGCCAGACTCACTAAGAAACGGAGAGAGAGGACCCAAAAAAAAACAAAATCAGAAAGGAAAGAGGTGAAGTAATAACTGAATGCACAGAGATACAGAGGCGTGTAAAAATATACTAAGAATAACTCTACTCCAATAAACTGAACAACCTTGACAAAATGGACATATTCCTAAAAAAATATACAACCTTCAAAAACTCAATCAGCAAGAATCAGAAAACCTGAATTGACCGATAACTACTGATGAAATCGAAGAAGTAATAAAAAAATCTCCCAGCAAACAAGTCTGGACGGCTTCACAGGGGAGTTTTACCAAACATTCAAAGAAGAACTAACATCTATCCTCCTCAAATTGCTGTATTCCAAAAAATGCAGAAAGAAGGAACACTTCCAAGCTCTTTCAACTAAGCCAGCATTACCCTAATTATCCCCAAACCAGATAAAGACAAAATAATAAAATGATTTAGAGGCCAATATCCCTGATGAATATAGATGCTAAAATCCTCAACAAAATTCTAGCAAATCAGACCCAGCAATACATTAGAAAGATCATACACCATAACCAAGTGCTATTTATTCCAGGGATGAAAGGCTGGTACAATATTCACAAATCAACAAATGTGATACATCACATAAACAGACTTAAAGGTAAAAATCACATAATCATATCAATAGATGCATAAAAAGTATTCGACAAAATCCAACACATTTTTCTAATAAAAACTCTCAGCAAAATGGGAATAAAAGGATCATAACTCAACATAATAAAAGCTTTATATGAAAAATCTATAGCCAATACCATACTCAATGGACAAAAGCTAAAACTATTTCCCATAAGAACATAAACAAGACAGGGATGCCCACATTCACCACTCCTGTTTGACATAATACTAGAAGTGTTAGCTGTAGTGGTCAGACAAGAAGAAGAAATAAATGACACTCAAATGGGAAAGCAGGAAGTAAAACTAACAGTATTCACAGATGACATGATACTGTACACAGAAAACCCTAAAGACGCCATAAAATAACTACTAGATTTAATAAATGAATTTGGCAACATAGCAGGATATAAAATTAATACCAAGAAATCTATGGCATTTTTATACAGCAATAATGAACTCTCAGAAAGGGAAACCAAAGAAACAAACCCATTTACCATTGCAACAACAAAAATTAAATTCTTAGTAATAAACTTAACCAACGAGGTAAAAGACCTGTACTTAGAAAACTACCGGACATTGAAAAAAGAGATAGAGGAAGACATAAGCAAGTAGAAGAATATACCATGCTCTTGGCTTGGTAAAATCAACATCATTAAAAATGGCCATACTACCCAAAGAAACCTATAGATTAAAGGCAATCCCCATCAAAATACTAATGGCTTATTTCACAGACTTAGAACAAATATTCCAAAAGTTTACATGGGATCAAAAAAGACCCCAAATAGACACAGCAATCTTGAGAAAGAAGAACAAAGTTGGAGGGATCACAATACCAGATATCAATCTATATTACAAAGCCACTCTGTTCAAAACTGCCTGGTACTGGCACAAGAACAGACATATAGACCAATGGAACAGAAGAGAGAACCCAGAAATTGACTCAAACCACTATGCTCAGTTAATATTTGACAAAGGAGGCAAGAGCATACAATGGAGTCAAGACAGTCTCTTCAATAAATGGTGTTGGGAATATTGGACAGGTACATGCAAAAAATGATACTACACCACCAACTTACACCATACACAAAAATAAACTCAAAATGGATAAAGGACGTAAATGTAAGATGGGAAACCATAAAAATCTTAGAAGAATCCATAGGCAGCAAAATATTAGACATATGTCATAGCAATATCTTTACCGATACAGCTCCTAGGGTAATGGAAACTAAGGAGAAAATAAACAAATGGGACTAATCAAAATAAAAAGCTTCTGCACAGCAAAAGAAACCATCAACAAAACAACAGGAAAGCCCACTGCACAGGAGAACATCTTTGCCAATGTTATCTCTGATAAGGGTCTAATCTCCAAAATGTACAGGGAACTCATACATCTTAACAAAAGGAAGATAAACAATCCAATCAAAAAATGGGGAAAGCACCTAAATAGACACTTTTGAAAGTGGACATACAGAAGGCCAAGAGACATGTGAAAATATGCTCAAAGTCACTAATCATCCAAGAGATGTAAATCAAAACAACAATGAGATACCATCTCACACCAATCAGAATGGCTATCACCTACAAATCAACAAACAATTAAGTGCTGGCCAGGATGTGGAGAAAAAGGAACCCTCGTGAACTACTGGTGGGAATGCAGACTGGTGCAGCCACTGTGGAAAACAGTATGGAGTTTCCTCAAAAAATTAAAAATGGAACTCCCATTTGACTCAGTGATTCCACTTCTAGGAATATATCCCAAGAAAACAGAAACACCAATCAGAAAGGATATAAGCACCCCTATGTTCATAGCAGCACAATTCACCATAGCTAAGATTTGGAAACAGCCTAAATGCCCATCAGCAGTTGAGTGGATTAGAATACTATGGTACATCTACACAATAAAATGCTATGCTGCTTTAAAAAATAAGCAACTCTTACCATTTGCAACAGCATGGATGGAAAATGGAGAGTATTATGCTGAAGGAAATAAGCCAGTCAGAGAAAGATAAGTATTGCATGATCTCACTCATTTGTATAATATAAGGAACAACATAAACTGATGAACAAAAATAGATCCAGAGACAGAGAAGCATCTAAAAGACCTCCAAACTTCAGAGGGAAGGCAGGGGAGGGTGAGCGGTGGAGGTGGGCGGGGGGAGTAAGAGCTCTACCAAAGCACTTGTATTCATGCATATAAGTATAACCAGTGGACACAAAAAGTAGGTGGTGAGGGCATGTGTTGGGTGGTGGGAGTGGCCAGGGAGAGGTCAATGGGGGGAAAAGGAGACAAATGTAATACTATATGTAATATTTTAAACAATAAAGAATTTTTTAAAAAGTATATATGTACCCGTATGTTCATATCAATGCAATTTACAATAGCTGAGACTTGGAAACAGCCTAAGTGCCCATCAGCAGATGAGTGGATGAAAAACAATGGTACATTTACACAATGGAATACTAGGTGGCCATAATAAAGAAAGAACTCTTACCATTTGCAATAGCATGGATGGACCTGGAGAGTATTATGCTGAAGGAAATAAGCCAGTCAGAGAAAGATAAGTATTGCATGATCTCACTTGTATGTGGAATCTAATGAACAACATAAACTGATGAACAAAAATAGACCTAGAAACATAGAAACATCGAACAGACTGTCAAACCTCAGAGGGAAAGCAGGGGAGAATGGGTGGGAATATATTAACCAATGAACTTGTATGCATATATGCATAACCCATGAACACAGACAATGGGGTGAGTTGGGCCTTGAGGGGGTAGGCCAGGAGAGGCCTGGAGGAGATTAATGGGGTGAAAAGAAGGACCTATGTAATAATTTCAATAATAAATATTTAAAAATAATAATATTAATAAAAATAAATGTAAATGGATTAAATACTCCAATCAAAAGACATAGGGTAGTCGAATGGATAAAAAACATGACCCATATATTTGCTGTGTACAAGACACCCACTTCAGAACAAAGGACTCACACAGACTGAAAGTGAAGGGATAGAAAAAAATTCTTCAGGCAAATGGAAATGAAAAAAAAAAGAGGGATAGCAATACTTATAGCTGACAAAAATAGACCTCAAAGTGAAGGCCATAACAAGAGACAAGAGATAATGAAGGCCACTTCATAATATAAAAGTGATTGATAAAATAAGTGGATATAACTGGTAAACATATATGCACCCAATACAGGAGCATCCAAATATGAAAAAAAAAAAAAAGCTTTTGGAGGATTTTAAGGGAGGACTGACAGCTATACAATCGTAGTAGGAGACTTTACCCCATTGACATCACTGGATAAATCTTCTGGACAAGAAATCAACAAGGAAAAAGCAATCCTTAATGACTCACTAGATCATATGGAACTAATTGACATCTTCAGAACATTTTACCCCAATGCTACAGAATATACTTTCTTCTCAAGTGCACATGGGACGTTTCCAAAGATAGATTACATTTTAGGATACATACAATCTATACAAATTCAAGAAGATTGAAATCATATCAAACATCTTCTCAGATCACAATGGCATAAAATTAGAAATCAACTACAATAAAAACACTGAATAATATTCAAACACATGGAGGCTAAATAGCATGCTATTAAACAATGAATGGATTATAAAAGAGATCAAAGAAGAAATAAAAAACACCCTGGAAACCAATGAAAATGAAAACACAACCATCCAAAATCTATGGGACACAGTGAAAGCAATCCTGAGAAGGAAGTACACAGTACTATAGGCCTACCTCAAAAAACAAGAAAAACTTGTAATAAGTTATTTAACTCTACATCTTTTTTAAAAATATGCACATATATATTTTTATTGATTTCAGAGAGGAAGGGAGAGAGAGACATCAAAACATCAATGATGAGAAAGAATCATTGATTGGCTGCCTCCTGCATGACCCCCACTGGGGATCGAGCCCGCAACTGGGGCATGTGCCCTTGACCGGAACAGAACCTGGGATCCCTCAGTCCACAGGCCAACGTTCTATCCACTGAGCCAAACGGGCTAAAGCTCTAATTGTACACCATAAAGAATTAGAAAGAGAGAAAAAAGAAAAGCCCAGAATAAGTAGAATGAAGGTAATAATAAAGTTCAGAGTGGAAATAAATGACATAGAAACACACAGAAATAAGACAAAATATCAATAAAACAAAGAGCTGGTTCTTTGAAAGGATAAACAAGACTGATGAACCTCTAATCAGACTCACCAAAAAACAAAGAGGGAGGACCCAAATAAACAAAATCAGAAATGAAAGATGTAAAGTAACAACTGACCCCACAGAAATACAAAGGATCATTTAAAAGAATACTATGAATAACTCTATTCCAACAAACTGGACAACCTTGACCAAATAGACATATTCCTAGAAAAATACAATCTTCCAAAACTCAATCAGGAAGAACCAAAAAACCTGAAGAGGCTGGTAACTACTGATGAAATTGAAGCAGTCATTTAAAAAAGTCCCTCAAACAAAAGTCCTGGTATGGACAGCTTCACAGGGGAGTTTTACCAAACATTCAAAGAAGAACTAACACCTATCCTCCTCAAAATATTCCAAAATATTCAAGAGGAAAGAACACTTCCAAGCTCTTTCAATGAGGCCAGCGTTGCCCTAATACCAAAATCAGGTAAAGAAACTACAAGGAAAGAGAATTACAGGCCAATATCCCTGATGAACACAGATGCTAAAAGACTCAACCAATATTAGCAAATTTGATCCAGCAATACATTAAAAAGATCATACAACATGACCAAGTGGGATTTGTTCCAGGGATGCAAGGCTGGTACACTATCCGCAAATCCATAAATGTGATACAGCACAATAACAGATTGTAAGACAAAAATCACATGATCATATCAATTGTTGCATGAAAATCATTTGACCAAATACAACACACTTTTCTGATAAAAATGCTCAGCAAAGTGGAATAGAGGGATTATACCTCAACATAATAAGCTTAATATCACTAGCCTACAGACAACATCATACTCAATGGGCAAAAACTGAAACCATTTCCCCTAAGACAGGGATGCCCACTTTCACCACTCCTGTTCAACATAGTACTGGAAGGGCTAGTCATAGCAATAAGACAAGAAGAAATAAAAGGCATCCAAAGTAGAAAAGAGAAAGTTAAACTGTCATTATTCGCAGATGGCATGATATTGTATATAGAAAACCCCAAAGACTCCATCAAAAAACTACTATATTTCATAAATGAATTCGGCAAAGTAGCAAGATACAAAATTAACACCAAGAAATCTATGGCATTTTTATACACCAATATTGAACCCACAGAGACAGAGAGAAAAAACAACAACAACAATACCATTTACCATTGCAACAAAAAATTAAGATACTTATGAATAAACTTAAACAAGGAGATAAAAGATCTGTACTCAAAAAAATACAGAACACTGAAAAAGAGATAAAGGAAGATATATACCAGTAGAAGAATATACCATGTTCATGGGTTGGTAGAATCAACATCATTAAAATGTCCATACTACCCAAACCAATCTAGATTCAATGTAATCCCTGTGAAAATACCAATAGCATATTTCACAGACTACAACAAACACCACTCCAAAAATTTATATGGACACATAAAACACCCCAAATAGCTGCAACAACCTTGAGAAAGAAGAATAAAGTTGGAGGGATCACAATACCAGATATCAAGTTATCCTACAAAGCCACTGTACTCTAAACAGCCTGGTACTGGTATATAGACCCATGGAATAGAACAGAGGACCCAGAAACTGACCCAAGCCATTATTCCCAATTAATATTTAACAAAGAAGGCAAGAGCATACAATGAAATCAAGACAGTCTCTTCAATAAATGGTGTTGGGAAAATTGGACAGATACATGCAAAACAATGAAACTAGACCACCAACTTACACCATACACAAAAATAAACTCAAAATGGATAAAAGACTTAAATGTAAAACTATAAAATCTTCGAAGAAACCATAGGCATCAAAATCTCAGACATCTCTCCTAGCAATATGTTTACCGATACTTCTCCTAGGACAATGGAAACTAAGAAGAAAATAAACAAGTGGGACTACATCAAAATAAAAAGATTCTGCACAGCAAAAGAAACCTTCAAAAAAATAACAAGAGAGCCCACTGCATGTGAGAACATATTTGCCAATGTTATCTCTGATAAGGGTTTAATCTCCAGAATTTATAGGGAGTTCATATAACTTAACAAAAGGAAGATAAACAATCCAATCCAAAAATGTGCAAAGGACCTAAATAGACATCTTTTGAAAGAGGACATACAGAAGACCAAGAGACACATGAAAACATGCTCAAAGTCACTAATCATCCACGAGATGCAAATCAAAACAACACTGAGGTACCACTTCACACCTGTCAGAATGGCTATCATCAATAAGTCAACAAACTAGCAAGTGTTGAAGAGGATGTGTAGAAAAGGGAACCCTTATACACTGCTGGTGGGAATGAAGACTGGTGTAGCCTCTGCGGAAAACAGTAAGGTGTTTCCTCAAAAAATTAAAAATGTAACTCCCATTTCACCCAGTGATCCCACTTCTAGGAATATATCCCAAGAAACTAGAAATACCAATTAGAATGAATATATGCACCCCTGTGTTCACAGCAGCACAATTTGCAATAGCTAAGATTTGTAAACAGCCTCAGTGCCCATCAGCAGATGAGTGGAGAAAAAAAACCTCTGGTATATCTATACCATGGAGTGCTAGGCAGCTGTAAAAAAGAAAGAACTCTTACCATTTGCAACAGTATGGATGGACCTGGAGAGTATTATACTAAAGGAAATAAGCCAGGGAATGATAAGTATCACATGATGTCACTCATTTGTGGTATATAATGAACAAAATAATCTGATGAACAAATATAGATCCAGAGACAGAGAAGTATGGAACAGACTGTCAAACCTCAGAGGGAAGGCAAGGGAGGGTCAGTGGGTAGGAAGAGATCAACCAATGAACTTGTATGTATATATGCACAACTCATGGACACAGACGATAGTGGGGTAAAGGCCCGGGTTGGGGAGGCATGGGCGGGCTGGGAGAGGTCATTCATGGAAAAAAGGGGACATACGTAATACTTTCAACAATAAAGATTTTTTAAAAATAAATTTAAAGAAGACAATTACTGCCCTAACTGGTTTGCTGTAGTGAAGAGAGCGTGGGCCTGCAAACTGAAGGGTTTCGGTTCGATTGGGGTCAAGGACACATGCCCAGGTTGTGGGCTGGATTCTCAGTAGGGGGTGTGTAGGTGGCAGCCGATCAGTGACTCTTTCACATCATTGATGTTTCTATCTCTCTCTCCCCTCTCCCTTAATCTCTGAAATCAATAAAAATATTTTTTTAAAAAAGAAAGAGAATCTTAAAAACAAAAAAAGACAATTACTAAGTGCAGGGAGGTACATTACATAATTACAGAAGCGTCAATCCACCATAAAGACCAAGTAATCCTAAATGGGTATACATCAAACAATAGAACTGCGAAGTGTAAAAAAATCTGATAAAACTGAAGGAATAGACAAATTCACAATTATAGTTGGAGTCTTTAACATGCTTCTATCATTTGATATAATTAGATAGAAAATCAGTAAGGGTATAGATCTCCATAACTCCATGAATAACAAGATCTAATTAACATTGATTTGACACTTTACCCAATAGCAGGATGCATATGCTTTTCAAGAGCCCATGGAACATATACCAAAATATACAGATCATATCCTAGGATACAAAATAATTCTCAACAAATTAAAATAATGGAAATACAAATTGTGTCCTCTGACATTAATAAAATCAATACTGAAACTAAGAAATCAGAAAAAATACCCGGAAAAATATACAAACATTTGGACAATAAACAACATATATCTGAAACAATGTATGTTTCAAAAATAAAGTCTCAATGGAAATAATACATTAAACTGCATGAATGTGAAAATACAACATATTCAAAATCTGTGGGGTACTACAAAAACAGTGATAGGAAGGAAATTTTTAAACCTAAATACTTACATTAGATCATAGGAAATGCCTCAAATTAATAATCTAAGTTCACAACTCAAGAAACTAGAAAAAGATAAAATAAACCCAAAACAAGTAGAAAACAGGAAATACTACAATAAAAGCAGAAATCAGTGAAATTAAAAACAAAAACAATAGAGAAATCAATGAAACAATAAGCTGACTATTTGAAAATTTTATAAAATTGCAAAACCTCTAGTAACACTAACAAAGAGGGTAAACAAAAGACACAAATTACTGACATCAGGAGTGAAACAGAGGATAATCATTACAGCCTTCATGAAGTTCCAAAGGATAGCAAGGGAGTACTATGAACAACTCTATTCACGTAAATTGGACAAATTTCATGGAATAGACTGATTCTCAAAAAATTCAAACTACCACTGCTGAAGGCTAATTCCAGCATGTCATAATTATGCAAGAAGTTCATCAAAAGGTTGATGAAACTTGGGGCTTCAGCAGGGCTGAGTCATATTACCTGTTGCTGGAATAGCTGAAAGCATTTCCCCAAACCTGAAGATCTGCATATATTATTGCCTGCTGCCAGACAGCTGAGGGCAGTTCCCCCAACCTGATAATCTTACTGTTGACCAAACCTTACCTTTAATATATATATCTGCTTTGCTATAGGGCAAAATGTGTTAATAAAAAGCTAGGGGTCCAGAGATTCAGAGAACTTAGTTACTAAAGCTAAGCCACCCTGGCTCCCCCAAAAATGCCTTCCGAATTTATATTTCATATCCAGTTTATTTAATTTACTTGCAGCCCCTTCTCCAGATTTCTGAAAGCTTCTAGATGCAGGATAACACCCTGGCATACCACAACTCACCCAGCATCAATTAGTAATTGGAATAATCCTGTAACTGTTTAGAAAATTAAATCTGAAATTTAATAACTCCCAAATCCAGAATGTTCACTGCAGAATCCTACCAAGTAGTTAAAAAGATAATTAACACTAATTCTTAACAATCTCTCCAGAAAGTAGAAGTGGAAAGAACACTTCCCAGTTCATTTATGAAGTCCTTAATACTCTGATACCAATTCCAGGCAAAGACAGTACAAGAAAATTACAAATAATATTCTTCATGAATATAAGCATAAAAATTTTTTATCAAAATACTAGCAAATCAAATTCAGCTATATATACAAAAAATTATACACCATGACCAAATGGGCTTTATTCCAGACATGCAAGGCCAGTTTATTTTTCAAAAATATGTTGATGTTACATATTATATCAGGCTATAGCCAAAAATCACAATATTATGTCAATTTATATATACAGAACATTTGACAAAGTTCAACACATATCTATGATAAAATATATTTTAAAACTAGAAATGGGGAGAACTTCCTCAATTTGATGAAGTTCATCTACAAAAACCCTCCAGTAGCTAATATTACACTTAATTGTAAAAGAATGAATGCCATCCCATGAATAAGATCAGGAATAAGGCAAGGATACTCACGCTCAGCACTGCTAGTCAATATAGCACTAGATATTGTAGGCAAGACAAATAGGCAAAATAAAACACGAGGCATACAAATGAAAAAGAAATAAAACTGTAACTGTTTTTAGATAAATTATACTCTATGTGGGAAATCCCAATAAATCCTAAACAAAACTAAAAGCAAAAACAAAAATTCCGTTCCTGGATCTAATAAGTGAGTCTGTAAGGTGGTAGGTTATAAGATCAGCACACACCCACCCACATACACACATTAAATAAATAGCAATAAGGATGCTCTATCCCCGTGGTCGGCAAACTGCAACTCGTGAGCCACATGTGGCTCTTTGGCCCGTTGAGTGTGGTTCTTCCACAAAATACCACGGCCTGGGTGAGTCTATTTTGAAGAAGTGGCATTAGAAGAAGTTTAAGTTTAAAAAAATTGGCTCTCAAAAGAAATTTCAATCATTGTACTGTTGATATTTGGCTCTGTTGACTAATGAGTTTGCCGACCACTGACTTAGGGCAAGGGAAACAAAGGAACAAGTTAACAAATGGGACTACATTAAAATAAAAAGCTTCTGTACAGCAAAAGAAACCATCAACAAAATGAAAAGAGAACCCACTATATGGGAGAACATGTTTACATCTTAACAATGATACATCTGATAAGGAATTAACATAAAAAATGTATAAGGAATTCATACAACTTAACAAAAGGAAGACAAACAATCCAATTAAAAAATGGGCAAAAGACCTAAATAGACACTTCTCCAAAGGAGGCATACAGATGCTCAAGAAACATATGAAAAAATGCTCAAAGTCACTAATCATTCCAGAGATGAAAATTAAAATGACCAGCATCTCACACCTATCAGAATGGCTATCATCAACAAATCAACAAATGACAAGGGCTGGTGAGGATGTGAAGAAAAGGGAACCCTAGTGCACTGCTGGTGGGAATGCAGACTGGTGCAGCCACTGTGGAGAACAGTATGGCGTTTCTTCAATTAAATATTGAACTGCCATTTGATGCAGTGATCCCACTTCTAGGAATATATCCCAAGAAACCCAAAACACCAATCAGAAAGAATATATGTGGGGAGAAAAAAATGGCGGCCGAATAGACAGACGTATCCCGAGCCTTGTCCCGGAACAGATAGAAAGAACAGCTGAGGGCCTAACGGGGAGTGTCTGTTGGAGAGTTAAGGGACAGCTATACTCCAGAAGAAGGTGGGGGGCTGCTGGACGGGGCTCCCCTGACCGGGCAGCCCCCACTGCTGCTGGATTCCCTCCCAGAGCCACCGGCTTGGACACAGAGACTGCGCCATCTTGAAGGGGAAAGTAGATGTTATTGAAAGCCTGAAAATCTATAACTGCGGCACCCACCAAACAGCTGCAAACCCCAGAGCACTGGTCCCCAATTGGCGCAAACACGCAGATTTAGAGGAGCTCTACACTCCACCATGGAAAGGTCAGATTTTGCCTGGGATAAGGTGAGGTCTCTGGTCCCGGTAGGACAGAGAAACGTGCGCACTGTGGGAGCTGGAGAACCGGGGGAAATCTGCACCTAGAAAAATCCGTGGCTGTTGGGGCTGGCATGATACATGAATGTGGAAGGGGGTCCTCAGAGCTGCTAACAGAGGGGATCTCTAAAAAGCAACCCATTTTGATCTGACGCAGAAGGACAGCCTAAAAATTTTGGGAGTGTGCCAGCTGCCTGGACACAAGGGGGAAAAGGGGACTGCGCAGGCTTGTGCGCAGCCCCGGAGTTTGCACACTTGTGCTTTTACCTCTTTGAATCCTTGCTTCTGATTACTGATCCCAATACATAGGATCACTCCATTGGGGACACCCTGGGAGACTGCAGGGGAAAGTTGTTTTTCTGGAACCTGGGGATCAGAGCGGGCAGTGACCGTTGGAGAGCCAACTCTGGGACAGCCCACTCCCACAAACCAGTATTGAGTGCCACAGGGAAAGCAGGATCTAAGCACAGGCTAGAGAGGACCTATAGACCTGGAGGTCAATCCAGAAACACTGCCACCCATGGGCTGAATCACAAATTGACTCTTGTGTAATCACAAATAAAGGAATACAAGAAAGTAAGACACACTGCCTGCTTAAAAATCAGGACTGGCTTACAACACTAAGGAGCAGTGTAATGCAGGGAAATGCAATACTGTCCTGACTGGGAAACAGGCATGCCAAACAGAACAATAGAGGAAGTGAATGACCTTCACTACTGCACATTTTTATTTTTTTATTCTTTATTTTTTTAATTTAATTTTTTTTTATTTTTCATCTTTTACTTAAGAAACTAATTTTTTTCTTTTTTCCTTACTTGATTTTATCTTTTTAATTATTACATTTTTATTTTCAATCAGTATTATTACTACTACTACTATTTTATCTTTTTTTTAAATTGTCATTTTATGTTTGCTTTATTTGACTTTGAGATTAGTGTTCTACATTCTATTTTCATCTTTCCTTTAGCATCATTCTACTCTATCTCAAACTCTACCTTTATGCCATCACTCTCTTCCTAACTTTTCCCCTTTTGTTGTCCTGTTTCTCTAACCCTTTTCCTGCTTTAGATTTTCCCTATTCTTTCTTTTTACCCCCTGTTAAAATTTCACCCTACTTATATATCTAATTTCCAATCCCTTGCTCCAAGTTCATACACACCTCTCTCATCTGTCTTCACTATCCAAAAAATTGTTTTTCTCTCTGTCCTTTTGTTGTTGTTTGCTTGAATGTTGATTATATCGATTTCTTTATGCTTGTTTGTGAGATTGTTTTGCTTATTCTTTTTTTGTTTTGTTTTTTTTGTTTGCTTTGTTTTTGTTTGTTTTTTGCTTCTGTTTTACCTCACCTCGCTTGATATTAGTTGTTGTTTGTAGTTTATATTCATCCCCAGGTACCTGTTGCTAGCATTTTCTGGGATTAGTGGCTGTTCTATTGGAGTTTCTCCCCATATATATAGTTTGTTCCCCTTTTTCTTTCTTGCCTCTCTTACTTTTTTTTTCCTTTTCCCAATTTCATTTTGGCACTCCTTTCTTTTCTTTTTTTCTTTTTCCTCTTCTTCTTTCTCTCCTATCCCCTAATTTGCCTTTCTCTGGTGGTCACCTTTATTTGGGGTTATTAATATCGTGAATACATTTCTGTTCAGTGCCTTGTGTGTTGTACCTAGTAGTGTTGTATTTTATGTCTTTGAATCAAAGCAGGAGAGAGAGAACTACATAACCAGACACACAGAGAAGAGAGACCATGGGGAAAAAGAAACAGCCTGCATGTGAAAGAAAAGCAGGCATCACCAGAAAAGGAAGTAAACAAAATGGAGGCAAGCAACCTGTCAGAGAAGAATTCAGAGAAATGGTCATAAGGTGGCTGAAAAGAATGGAAGACAAATTTGACAATATGAGTAAGAACCAAGAGGAAATGAAGAAGAACCAAAAAAGAAATGAAAAATGACATCACTGCTGTAAAGAACTCAACAGAAAGCATCAAGAGTAGACTAGAAGAAGCAGAGGACCGCATCAGTGAACTAGAAGACAAGGTAGGAAAACATACCCAAGTAGAGGAGCTTCTAGAAAAAAAAAAAATTAAAAAGCAGGAGTAGCGCCTAAGGGAACTTTGGGAAAACATGAAACAAAACAACATTTGCATAATAGGGGTTCCAGAAGGAGAGGAAACTGAGCAAGGAACAGAAAACCTTTTTGAAGAAATAATGATAGAAAACTTCCCTGATATAGGGAAGAAAAAACCCACACAAATCCAAGAAGCTCACAGAGTCCCAAGCAAAATGAACCCCAAAAGACTGACGCCAAGGCACATTATAATTAAATTGGCAAACACCAACAACAAAGTAAGAATATTAAAAGTGGCCAGGGAGAGACAGAAAGTTACCTACAAAGGAACTCCCATCAGACTAGCAACTTATTTATCAACAGAAACTCATCAGGCCAGAAGGGAATGGAATGAAATACACAAAGTCGTGCAAAGGAAGGGTCTGAACCCAAGAATACTGTACCCAGCAAGGCTATCAATCAAAATTGAGGGTAAAATCAGGAACTTCTGAGACCAAAAAGGACTAAGGGAATTTATTACCACCATACCAGCAATGCAAGACATGCTAAAGGGTCTGATGTAAAAAAAAAAAAAAAAAAGAAAAAGAAATAGGAAGCGAAGAAGGAACACAGGGCTAAAGAATAAAAATGGCGACAAATAAGTACCTATCAATAATAACTTTAAAGGTAAATGGATTAAATGCCACAATAAAAAGACATAGGGTAATGGATTGAATAAGAAAACACGACCCATATATCTGCTGTCTACAAGAAACCCACCTCAGAAAAAAAGACACACACAGACTGAGGGTGAAGGGATGAAAAAAGATTTTTCAGGTGAAAGGAAATGAAAAGAAAGCTGGGGTAGCAATACTTATATCTGACAAATTAGATCTCAAAGTGAAGGACATAACAATAGATAAGGAAGGCCAATTCATAATACTAAAGGGAGCAATCCAACAAGAAGAAATAACTCTGGTAAACATATACGCACCCAATACAGGAGCACCCAAATACATAAAAAAAACTCCTGGAGGATATCAAAGGAGAAATTGATAGCAATACAATTATAGTGGGAGACTTTAATACCCGAATATCACCATTAGACAAATCCTCTAAACAAAAAATCAGCAAAGAAACATCAATCTTAAATGACTCACTAGACCAGATGGAATTAATTGACATCTTCAGAACTTTTCACCCCAAAGCCACAGAATATACATTCTTCTCAAGTGCACATGGGTCATTTTCAAAGATAGACCATATGTTGTGTTATAGGCAAAGTCTCTTCAAATTCAAGAAGATAGAAATCATATCAAGCATCTTCTCGGATCACAGTGGCATAAAACTGGAAATCAACTACAATAAAAACGATCCAAAAAAATCAAACACCTGGAGACTAAACAGCATGCTACTAAACAATGACTGGGTTACCAGAGAGATCAAGGAAGAAATAAAAAACATCATGGCAACAAATGAAAATGAAAACACAACAATCCAAAATCTATGGGACACAGGAAACCAAGATGGCGGCATAGGGTAAACACCTAATTGTTGCCTACCACAATTTTGAAACTACAACTGGAAAACAGAGCAGACATCGTCCAGAACCACCAGAAAGCTGGCTGAACAGATGCTCTACAACTAGAATAAAAGAGAAAGGGACGCTGAGCTTTGGGAGCTGTGGAGGTGCAGAGATCTGTGAGTGCGGAGAGGGCGGGCGGCTGAATACATGACTGGCTTGCTCGCGGTGCACGTAGAGGGCGGGTACCAAGTGCATGGCTGGTTTTCTTGTTCGGGAAGAAAACAAAGCCTCCCTATTACACTGATATCCAGTGCGGGTCGGGGAGAGGCCGGCCTGTCCGCCAGCAGGCGAAACTCGAGAGCAGCTTTCTCTCAGAGGGGCACAGCCATTGTAGCGGGATATGGAAAACAAGGCCCTCTTAGGGTGGGGCTGACGGGAAATCAAAGCTTGTCGGCTCCAACCTGAGACCCCGCCCCATCCAAGCCGAGCACAGAAGCCCTCCCAGTAGCTAGCTTTCTCGTTCGGGAGGAAAACAAAACCTCCCAACCGCACTGATATCCAGCTCCGGTCGGGGAAAAGCTGGCCTGTCGCGAAACTCGAGAGCATCCTTCTCAGAGGTGCGCGCAGCCATCACTGCGGGACATTAGGGCGGGGCTGACAGGAAACCAAAGCTTGTCTGCACCACCCTGAGACTCCGCCCCATCCAAGTTGAGCACAGAAGCCCTCCCAGCAGAGACACTGCTGATACTCACAGCCAATTAGCTTGGAGATCAACTCCCCCCAGTGATACCAACAACAAGCAAGGCTTAACTACAACAAGACTGCACATACAGCCCACAAAGGGGTGCACCAAGAGGATCCACCACAGGTAACTGGGGAGGCTGAGCTACTGGGCTGTGCTAAGACATCTAACACACAAAGCAACTCCATCAACTCAGGGAAGAAGCTAAAATGCGGAGACAAAGAGGCAGGCCACAATTAAAGGAAATGGAGGAAAGCAAACGACTGGATATAGAGTTCAAAACCACGGTTATAAGGTTTTTCAAGAATTTCCTAGAAAAGGCCAATAAATTAAACGAGAACCTCAAGGACATGAAAAGGGATCAACTAGAAATAAAGCATACACTGACTGAAATAAAAAATAATTATTATACAGAGACCTAAAAGCAGACTAGAGGATCACAAGAATCAAGTCAAAGATTTGGAATACCAAGAAGCAAAAAACACTTCTCTGAAAAAGCAAAAAGAATACAAAAAGTTAAAGATAGTGTAAGAAGCCTCTGGGACAACTTCAAGTGTATCAACATAAGAATTATGGGGTTCCTAGAAGAAGAGAGAGAGAGCAAGATACTGAAAACCTATTTGAAGAAATAGTGACAGAAAACTTCCCCCACCTGATGAAAGAAATAGACTTACAAGTCCAGGAAGCACACAGAACCCCAAACAAAAGGAATCCAAAGAGGACCACACTAAGACACATCATAATTAAAATTCCAAGAGCAAAAGACAAAGAGAGAATATTAAAAGCAGCAAGAGAAAAACAGTTAGTTACCTATAAGGGAGCACCCATACGATTGTCAGCTGATTTCTCAACAGAAACTATGCAGGCCAGACGGGAATGGCAAGAAATATTCAAAGTGATGAATTACAAGAACCTACAACCAAGATTACTCTACCCAGCAAAGCTATCATTCAGAATTGAAGGCCAGATAAAGAGCTTCACAAATAAGAAAAAGCTAAAGGAGTTCATCACCACCAAACCAGTATTATATGAAATGCTGAAAGGTATTCTTTAAGAAGAGGAAGAAGATAAAGATAAAAATTATGAACAACAAATAGATTTTCTTCATACAAGTGAAGACGACATGGACTCTGTTTAAATACCAGGACATGCTGTCACAAGCTGGGGGCAGAATTGCATAGATGGTCCACAACCTGGCTCCAGCTCAGATTTTAGAATCCAGGACACAGTGTAACCAAGCAAGTCACTGTTTTATGAATCAGCCCCTCCACATGAGGGGAAGATTCCTTGGCAACCTGGCAGTGCTACTCTAAGGGAAAAGAAGTGATTGCCTAGGGAGAATACATCAAGACTACCACACGTATAGGCTTGCTCTACCCGGGACATGGGGAATTTTGTTTCGCTTGGAATCAGCCCCAGAACTCAGAAGTAAGCTAACTACAGCTTGCTTTTTAATATCCTAAAAAATGCAATCTTTTCATAAGACCCTAGGTACTGGCTTTTATATTTGTGCTGGCTTTGTCTCTGCTTGCTATCCCAGAGCCCTTGGGGTTAACACACCATTGCTTGATCTCATCAGGTAATGTGAGACAGAGTGAGGCAATCAGCTGTTCAAATGCAGTCACAAGTGTGTATGTAGCAACAACCCCACATGTAATCAGAAGTCACGAGACAGTAAGGGCGATTGCAGGTTCTAAAAGAAGACCTGATTAGGTAATGCCAGAAACTAAGCAGCCTGGGTGGGGTACAGTCATCACCTCTGTGGTGTCTGTTGTTCTCATGGTTTCTGCTATCAGTGCCTGATTCAAGAGAAGTTCAACTGGTGGGACCACCAGGAAATAGGCAAGCTCTTCTCCCATGGTACTGCTGGGTCCAGTCTTTGGCCCAAGGTAATTTTCAAGTGCTCCTTTCTTTCTCTCATCTAGGCTCATGGGACTCACGGTAATAAAGACTTATGACTCATGGTAGCTACTGACAAGAGTTTTATGGAACATAAATTCACCAGGCTCTGTAGCTTGACTTTTAATACTATATGACTTGAAAATTGTACAGCTGAATCCCATAACCTGTATTCCTTTTCTCCTTAATACTGTTCCTATTGCATCTCTCCCTAGAGATTCCTCTCTTCTCATCTCCAAGACTGCTGTGACTCATATTCTCCTTAGGTCTTTCCTGTTAACTGCATAGACATGCACTCCATTTCTGCTTAAGAATTTTAGACTGGCCGAAACTGGTTTGGCTCAGTGGATAGAGCATCGGCCTGCGGACTGAAAGGTCCCAGGTTCCATTCTGGTCAAGGGCATGTACCTTGGTTGCGGGCACATCCCCAGTAGGGGTTGTGCAAGAGGCAGCTGATCGATGTTTCTCTATCATCGATGTTTCTAACTCTCTATCCCTCTCTCTTACTCTCTGTAAAAAATCAATAAAATACATTTTTTAAAAAAAAGAATTTTAGACTGAATATGATAGGAATGCTGACCCCCAAAAAGAATGTAATAAGCATGGGGAAAGTTGTTAAAGTTAATAAATTGTTTAAAAATCTTCCAGTCATAGTCCCTAATTTGAAGTTGTATGATGATACCCTTTGGCTTTTAGTTCTTACTCAGAAGAAATTTTAAAAAAATGTTGATCAGGTTCCTATTTGAGGCTAATATTTATTTTTCAGGAACTTTCAGATGTATGTAACCAAATTCAGTGGGCATTTGCACAACACAAGAACCATCCCCATGAACACATTATTGGGATATGTATATCTCTATCCAGAATTCTCTGAGTGCTAAGGAGCTAGTCAGTTAATACACTAAAATTAAGGTGGGGGGGGCAGGGATTTGGCTTCAAATTTTATTTCTATCATTTGACTCATGAAAGTAACTATTTGGACAATGTGTTTGACATTCCATTTATCTGACTCCCTATGGAAAAAAAAAACAAAACCTATGTATATTAATTGCTGTCAGTCGCACAGTAGGACCTGCATTTTAAAAATATCTTTTGTTTATTTTCTAGCATTCATCTTATTTTGCTCTGTTTTCAATTACTATGATAGCATAAGGGAATAACCCACCACATTTCAAATTTGCATTTCTATCATCAATTTAATGGGTACCATGAGCATAAATAAGAGCAAACTGGTATTATAAGATCACAAAGGAGCATCATACAGGATAAACACTGCTTTGTTCCTCATCCTGTATGTGTAATGGGAGAATTAATATATGATAAAATGGTGGGAATCTTGGTACTTTAATATATAACAATAAATGAAGGAGTTTGATAGAATAAACCTATCTTATTGTGGTCAGTCATTACTGACTTGAGGTTTTAACTCAGAGGACATTTGCTTTGTTCTAAATATAGTGCTGACAAAGCTTTGATAGAATAGCAGGGAAGCACTTCAGGGGGAAAAAACTATTGTAAAAAAATAAACATATTGCAATAAAAATCTATGGGACACAGCAAAAGCAGTCTTGAGAGGAAAGTTCATAGCTCTACAAGACTACTGCAAAAAACAAGAAACAATGGTAATAAATTACCTAACCTTGCAACCTAAAGAATTATAAAGACAGCAACAAGAAAAGTCCAGTGTAAGCAGAAGGAAGGAAATAATAAAGATCAGAGCAGAGATAAATGACATTGAGACAAAAAAAAAATACAAAAGATGATCAAAACCAAGAGCTGGTTCTTTGAAAGGATAAATAAGATTGATGAACCTCTAGCCAGGCTCACCAAGAATCAAAGAGAGAGGACCCAAATAAACAAAATCAGAAATGAAAGAAGTGAAATAACAACAGACCCCGCCGAAATACAAAGGATTGTTAAAAATACTATGAACAACTCTATTCCAAAAAACTGGACAACCTGGAGGAAATGGACATATTCCGAGAAAAATATAACCTTCCAAAACTCAATCAGGAAGAATCTAAACATCTCAATAGGACAATAACTATGGAAAAAATTGAAGCAGTCATCAAAAAGCTTCCAGCAAACAAAAGCCCTTAACCAGATGGCTTCACAGGGGAGTTTTACTAAACATTCAAGGAAGAACTAAAACCTGTCCTCCTCAGACTATTCCAAAAAATTCAAGAGGAAGGAACACTTCCAAGCTCCTTCTATGAAGCCAGCATCACCCTAATACCAAAACCAGATAAAGACAACACAATGAAAGAGAATTACAGGCCAATATCCCTCATGAACATAGATGCCAAAATCCTCAACAAAATTCTAGCAAATAGGATCCAGCACTACATCACAAAGATCATACACCATGACCAAGTAGGATTTATCCCAGGAATGCAAGGATGGTACAATATCCGCAAATCAATAAACGTGATACATCACATAAACAAATTGAGAGATAAAAATCACATAGTCATATCAATTGATGCAGAAAAAGCATTTGACAAAATCCAACACCCTTTCTTGATAAAAACTCTCAACAAGGTGGGAGTAGAAGGATCATACCTCAATATAATAAAAGCTATATATGATAAACCCACAGCTAACATCATACTCAATGGGCATGAACTAAAACCATTTCCCCTAAGAACAGGGACAAGACAGGGATGCCCACTCTAAACACTCCTGTTCGACATAGTACTGGAAGTATTAGCCATTGCAATTAGACAAGAAGAAAAAATAAAAGGCATCCAAATTGGAAAAGAAGAAGAAAAGTTGTCCTTATTTGCAGATGACATGATATTGTACATAAAAAACCCGAAAGATTCCATCAAAAAACTAAGACTTAATAAATGAATTCAGCAATGTAACAGGATACAAAATTAACGCCAAGAAATCTATGGCATTTCTATACACCAATAGTGAACTTACAGAGAAACTAAACAAGCAATCCCATTGACCACTGCACGAAAAAAATTAAAATACCTAGGAATAAACATAACTAAGGAGGTAAAAGACCTATACGCAGAAAACTACAGGACACTGAAAAAAGAGATAAAGGAAGATATAAACAGATGGAAGAACATACCGTGTTCATGGATTGGTAGAATCAACATCATTAAAATGTCCATCCTACCCAAAGCAATCTATACATTCAATGCACTCCCCATTAAAATACCAACGGCATATTTCACAGACCTAGAAAGAACTCTGCAAAAATTCATCTGGAATAAAAAAAGACTCCGATTAGCCACAGCAATCCTGAGAAAGAAGAACAAAGTAGGTGGGATCTCAATACCAGATTTCAAGCTGTATTACAAAGCCACTGTTCTGAAAACAGCCTGGAACTGGCACAAGAACAGACATATAGACCAACGAAATAGAATAGAGAACCCAGAAATCGACCCAAATCACTAAGCTCAATTAATATTCGACAAAGGAGGCATGAACATACAATGGAGTCAAGACAGTCTCTTCAATAAATGGTGTTGGGAAAATTGGACAGATACATGCAAAAAATGAAACTAGACCACCAACTTACACTATACACAAAAATAAACTCAAAATGGATCAAGGACTTAAACATATGACAAGAAACCATAAAAATACTAGAGGAATTCACAGGCAGAAAAATCTCTGACATATGCTGAAGCAATTTCTTCACTGATACTGCTCCTAGGGCAATGGAAACTAAAGAAAAATAAACAAATGGAACTACCTCAAAATAAAAAGCTTTTGCACAGCAAAAGAAAACAATCAATAAAACAACAAGAAAGCCCACAGCATGGGAGAACATATTTGCCAATGATATCAATGATAAGGGTTTAATCTCCAACATTTACAGGAACTCATGCAGCTTAACAAAAAGAAGATAAACAACCCAATAAAAAAATGGGCAACTGATCTAAATAGACACTTTTCAAAAGAAGACAGAAGGCCAAGAGACATATGAAAACATGCTCAAAGTCACTAATCATCAGAGAGATGCAAATCAAAACTACAATGAGTTACCATCTCACACCTGTCAGAACAGCTATTATCAACAAATCAAGAAATGACAAGTGCTGGCGAGGATGTGGAGAAAAAAGAACCCTCGTGCACTGCTGGTGGGAATGCAGACTGGTGCAGCCACTGTGGAGAACAGTATGGAATTTCTTCAAAAAACTAAAAATGGAACTCCCATTTGACCCAGTAATCCCACTTCTAGGAATATATCCCAAGAAACTAGAAACATGAATCAGAAAGGATATATGCACCCCTATGTTCATAGCAGCACAATTCACCATTGCTAAGATTTGGAAACAGCCTAAGTACCCACCAGCAGATGAGTGGATTAAAGACTGTGGTACATCTACACAATGGAATACTACGCTGCGGTAAAAAAGAAGGAGTTCTTACCATTTGCAACGACATGGATGGAGCTGGAGAGCATTATGCTAAGTGAAATAAGCCAGGCAGAGAAAGATAAATATCACATGATCTCACTCATTTGTGGAATATAATGAACAACATAAACTGATGAACAATAATAGATCCAGAGACAGAGAAATGTCCCTCATGCACCAGTATTCCCCAGCAAAGCTCACTTTAGAAATAGCAAATAGAGGCTATTTCTGAAACCCAGCCATTTCCCTTCCCTAAGCAGGTGTTTTGGCCTTTCTTCCCCTTAGCCATGGTCTCTAGTCTTTGCTATTTCTTGCCATAGTGGACAGTTGAAGAAGGCTGCAAAACATGTTGGATAGAGAGCCCGACTTGGTGATAGCCATCAACCCCACAAAGAGGAAATACCACACACGCATGTGAGGCCTGGAGCAGAGACAAGACAGAGGCAGGGGGGCCTGCCCAAGCCGGCACCGCAGCTCAGGTGGCCCCGGAGCAGACACAGCTAGGGGAGACGGCGCTGCGTGGTGCTGGGCTCACAGAAACCATGGGCTCAGGCAGCTGCGAGGTCCAGGGCTCAGGTAGCCATGAGCCCTGGCAGCTGTGAGGCTCAGGGCTCATGGCAGCTATGGGCTCAGGCAGCCATAAGCCCCGGTGGCTGCGAGGCCCAGTGGCTGTGAGGCTTGGGGCTCAGGCAGCTGTGAGCCCTGGAAGCTGTGAGGCCTGGGTCTCACAGGAGCTGTGGGCTCACAGCAGTGGTGGGCTCACGGCAGCCATGGGCTCTAGGCAGCCATGAGCCCTGGCAGTTGCGAGGCCCGGGGCTCACGGCAGCCATGGGCTCAGGCAGTCATGAGCCCTGGCGGCTGTGAGGCCTGGGGATCATGGCAGGTGTGTGCTCAGGGCAGTTGTGGGTACAGGCACCCATGTGCCCTGGCAGCTATGAGGCCCAGGGATCATGGCAGGCATGTGCTCATGGCAGCTGTGGGCTCAGGCAGCTGTTGGCTCAGGCGGCTGAGAGGCCCAGGGCTCATGGCAGCCATGGGTTCAGGAAGCCATGAGCCCTGGTGGCTGCAAGGCCTGGCACTCAGGCAGCCATGAGCCCCAGCAGCTGCAAGGCCCCGGGCTCATGGCAGCTGTGGGCTCAGGAAGCCATGAGCCCCAGCGGCTACAAGGCCTGGGGCTCAGGCAGCCATGAGCCCTGGTGGCTGCGAGGCCCAGGGCTCAGGCAGCGGTAAGTTCAGGCAGCCGTGAGCCCTGGTGGCTATGAGGCCTGGGGCTCAGGCAGCCATGAGCCTCAGCGGCTGCAAGGCCTGGGGCTCACAGCAGCCGTGGGCTCAGGCAGCTGTGGGCTCAGGCAGCGAGATGATGGGGGCAGCACCTTCCCTGATCAGCCCTGTCACCTCCCACAGAGGGAGCGGGCTTAAGCTGTCAGTAGGACATCCCCTGAGGGCTCCAGGACTGTGAGAGGGAGCAGGCCAGGTAAAGCTCCCTCCATTCCAGTGCATGAATTTTCGTGCACCGGGCCTCTAGTTATTTTTATAAGCTTAGTCACTGGCACTATATCTTGCCACTCATGCTAGTATATGTACATGTGTGTGTCCCCCCACCACACACATATACCCTATTCTCTGTAGGTTCTTTATAACAAAGTTAAAACCACTGTGGTAAAGGAGATAGCCATAGCAGAAGAGCTGGCAGAGTGGGGAGGGAAGGTTGAATACTCTGCTTGGGAACATTACATAACCTGTAATGTAGATACTAAAAAAGAAAATGGGGGCGGGGTAGGGCTTACAACCTAGTTCAGTATCTGGTTAAAACTAGTTTTACTTCCCCACTCTGACTGACTTGGGCAGAGGTGCAGAGCCTAACCCCAGGGCACTGCCCCAGCTGACTTGGGCAGAGCTGTGGAGCATGCCCCCAAGGCCCCACCAAGACTGACTTGGGCAGAGCTGCAGGGACCCTCAGGAGCCTGCCACAGGAGGAGATATATAGGTCAGAGCCTCCCCATGAGTTCAGTTCAGGCTTTGGATCCGGAATTCCCCTGGACTAGCAGATCTGCAAAATAAAGGTTAAACTTTCCTCCCTCAGAGTGCTGGCTGATCGTTCTCCCGTGCATTCTGCCACAGAAATACTATTATTATCCCTGTGTTACAGATGAGGAGGTGAAGTGAGAGAGCTGGAATAAGTGAAGTGAGATAATCAGATTATGTTATTCTCCTGATGCTTGAAATTCTAACTCCTCATTCCTATCTCCAGGCTGTGTTCTGGCAACCTCCTTAGATTCATGTCAAACCCCCTCCCTCTTTCAGTATATGCTCCAGCCACACTGACCTTTATTCAGTTCCTCTAATGTGCCATATTCTTTTCTGTTCTAGGGCCATTCTTTAGATTATTCTCTCTGCCTGCACAGCTCTCCTCTGTGTCTGCCTGCATTTACCAGCTACCTCCTACTCATTATCCAGGTTTTAGCATAATATCACATCCTCAGGTTCTCAGGAAAAGTTCCACTGACTGACCCCTTTACAATGTTCCTTGGACTGTGTAAGATCCCTTTTGTTGTGTCCTGTTGCATTCTACATTTCATCCCTACTGCTCATTACATAGTTTTATATACTGTATAACAGTGTGTTCAGGATCTATTTTACTCATTGGATGAAACTTCCTGTTTAAAGACTATCCTGTTCTGTGCTTTATCTGTAGCACCTAGTTCAGTGCTTCACATGATAGATGTTCTATAAATATTTTTTGAATTCATGTATATTTAAATTCTCTATAATTGATATTTAATAGGTACTCAATAAATAGAATATATATATATATATGTACTAGAGGCCCAGTGCACAAAATTCATGCATGGGGGTGGGGTGTGTGTGTCCCTCAGCCCAGCCTACACCCTCTCCAATCTGGGACTGCCCGTTTAGGCCCGATCCCACTGGGGTTGGGCCAAAACGGGCAGTCGGACATCCCTCTCACAATCCAGGACTGCTGGCTCCCAACTGCTCGCTTGCCTGCCTTCCTGCTTTCCCCTAACCGCTTCTGCCTGCCAGCCTGATCACCCCCTAACCACTCCAATGCCAGCCTGATTGATGTCTAACTGCTCCCCTGCCAGCCTGTTTGCCCCCAACTTCCCTCCTCTGCCGGCCTGGTCACCCCTAACTGCCCTCCCCTGCAGGCTTGATCGCCTCCAACTGCCCTCCCTTGCAGGCCTGGTGCCTCCCAAGTGCCCTCCCTTGCTGGCCATCTTGTGGTGGCCATCTTGTGGGAGCAGGATCTTTGACCACATGAGGGCATCCATATTGTGTGTTTGAGTGATGGTCAATCTGCATATTACTCTTTTATTAGATAGGATAGAGGCCTGGTGCACGGGTGGGGGCCAGCTGGTTTGCCCTGAAGGGTTTCCTGGATCAGGGTGGGGGTTCCCTTGGGGCATGGGGCAGCCTGAGCGAGGGGCCTGTGGTGGTTTGCAGGCCAGCCACACCCCCTGGCAACCCAAGCAGAGGCCCTGGTATCTGGAATTAAGTTACTTTCTACAATTGAAACTTTGTAGCCTGGAGTGGAGCCAAGTCTCCTGCTTGTTCCATGGCCAGCAGCCATTTCTGTTGGGGTTTGTGTATATTTTCTACAATTGAAACTTTGTAGCCTGGAGCGGAGGCCTGGGCTGGCCAGGGTGTGCGGAAAGCGGAGGCAACCCTAGCCTCCTGCTCTTTCCAGCTCCGTGGCTGCTGCCATTTCTGTTTGGATTTGTTTACCTTCTATAATTGAAACTTTGTAGCCTTGAGTGGAGGCTTAGGCCGGGAAGGGCAGGCAGAAAGATTGGCTTCATCTGTTGCCTGAGAAACCCAAACCTCCCTCCTGCTCTCTGTGGCTGTAGCCATCTTGGTTGGGTTTATTTGCATACTCGCTCTGATTGGCTGGTGGGCATGGCTGGTGGGCGTGGCTGGTGCATGTAGGAGAGTGATGGTTAATTTTCATATTACTCTTTTATTAGGTAGGATAGTTATTATTATTTTCCAAGGGAAAATATCTAGTCATGAACAGAACCAGGATTTATAATCAGGTCTGAATCTAAAACCCATGTTTCTTTCACAATATGGCTCTCTGCCTGCAGATATGAGTTCTAGCCTGGGCACTGCCACAACCTGGCTGTATGACTTAGGGTGAGACACTATATTACTCTGAAACTCAGTTTTGCCATCTGTAAGTTGGGGTACAGATAAACAAATTTCAAATTGTTCTTCGTGTAATCTAGAGGAGGAGAGTAGAAATCTGCCGGAAGCCAATTCCAGCATGTCAGCAGGGCTGAATCATCTGGGAATGGCTAAAGGCATTTCCCCAAAACTGAAAAGGATACACAAAATGATTGCTTGCTGTCAGACAGCTCAGGGCATCTTAATCTACACATTATTTCCTCCTACTGGCCAAACACCTGAACAGCTGTAGGCAAATTCTTCAAATCTGACAATGGATTGTGTATATGAAACCTTACCCTTTGATGTGTATATCTCCACCTTGCCTTAGGACAAATTATGTTAATAAAAATCATGGGGTCCTTAGACAAGGAGAACTTGGTTTCTTTATCCAAGCTCCTCTGACTCCCCATAATGCCTTCCAAAATTATGTTTCATCTCTGGACTCTTATTTATTTTACGCACAGCACCTTCTCCAGATTTCTGAACCCTTTTAGATGCTGGATTAAGACCACCAGCATTAGAAATCCATATAGGAAAGGGTCTAAATAGTTAATTAATTGCCATTGTAAAATCTGTATTATCCCTCTGTAAGGCAGTTAAATAGGTATATGAAGAATCCTCAATATGTTCATGCCCTTTAGCCTGGGTAACCGCATTTAGGCAGTGTGGAATAATGGGTGGTTTTAGAGATCCCTGGGTTTAAATCCCAACATCCCATTTACTACACTTCCCAACATCCCCTTTACTACACCTCTGTGGTCTTGTGCAAGTTAATACCTGGTCTTGGGCAAGTTATTTTATTCTTTACAAATGGGATAATAACATCTATGTTTTTACTCCTTTCTGTGGTAAAAACAATATAATAACATGAAAATATTTTTGAATATAAAAAGACAAATTTCTCCCATGATCCTACCCACATAATTCTTCCTGTGATTTTGTGCCATTGAGGACTACCTCTTGAGGTAGGAGCCACAGGAAATATTGAGAAAGGAGAGAGAGACTGAAGACAGAACTAGGCTGAGGTCAAAGACCAGAGTCTAGAGTGAGGAACAGGAGCACCTATGGGATGGAGCAGAAAAGAAAGCCAGCTACTGAGGCAGAATAAAGCAGATGCCAAATTTGAGTAATGGGTAATGGCTAGGAAGGACCTGACAACCAGAGAGAAGAAAACTAGTAGGAAGAAAACAACGTGTTCCCTATAGGGCCTCCTTCCAAAGTTTTGTGGTCTTTTGTGGTTCAGGTAAAATCCCAGATGTGGAATTGCTGGGTCACAAGGCAATTCCACTTTTTTTTTTTTTTCATGTAAGAGCAGCTGCACCAATCTGCATTCCCAACAACATATCTTTATATTTGAAGAGACTTTCCTGTTGAAAGCACATACATGGGTCATGTTTCTTTAATCAGTATTTGAATGGCAGTATTTAGGCCATTTATACTTAGTGTACATATTGGTAAGTTAGGGAGGGTTTACGTGTACCAGTTTATTTGTTTACTATTTGATCTCTATTATTTGATTCTGTTTTCTTTTTGCTAACTTTCTGTGGTTAATCAAATACATTTTTTATAATTACATTTAATCTGCATACTGTGTTTTGTTTCTCTGTCTATAGTTTTTATTGGTTACTCTAGGTATTATATTTCACAATTTATCATACTCTATTGTGTCATCATTTTATTAGTGTGAGTGAAGAGTAGAAACATTACCTCCATTTATGCTCCTTTACCTTCCACCATTTATAATATAACTAACTAAAATATTTCTACATTCATTGAGAACTATTCTGGACAGCACTATATTATTGCAACCATTAGAAATGCTTTAGAAAACTAAACAGAAGGAAATATATTGTATTATAATCATAATTTTATTTTTATGTTGGCTTTTCTTCCTTCCTTCGCTGTTTTTGATTGTTTAAAGATTGCATGACAATTTTTCCCCAATTAACTCCCCGACCGGCCACTGCCATCCCTGAGGGCAAGCCCCCACCATCCCAGTATTTGTGTCCATTGGTCATGCTAATATGCATGCATACAAGTTCTTTAGTTAATCTCTAAGCCCCACCCTTCCCCTGTCTACACCCCAAGGTTAGATGGTCTGCTCAGTGCTACCTTGTCTCTGGATACATTTTTGTTCATCAGTTTATGTTGATCATTATATCCCACATATGAGTGAGATCATGTGATATTTATCTTTCTCTGACTGGCTTATTTCGCTTAGCATAGTGCTCTCCAATACCATCCATGCTGTTGCAAATGGTAAAGTTCCTTGTTTTTTATAGCAGCGTAGTATTCCATTGTGCAGATGAGCCACCGTTTTTTAATCCAATCACCTGCTGATGGACATTTAGGCTGTTTCCAAATCTTAGCTATTGTAAATTGTACTGCTATGAACATAGGGGTGTATACATCCTTTCTGATTGGTGTTTCCAGTTTCTTGGGATATAGTCCTAGAAGTGGGATTACTGGGTCAAATAGGAGTTCCATTTTTAACTTTTTGAGGAAACTCCATACTGTTTTCCACAGTGACTGCCACCAGTCTGCATTCCCACCAGCAGTGCACAAGGGTTACTTTTTCTCGGTACCCTCTCCAGCACTTGTCATTTATTGATTTGTTGATGATAGCCATTCTGATAGGTGTGAGATGGTAGCTCATTGTAGTTTTGATTTGTATCTCTAGGATGATTAGTGACTTTGAGCAAGTTTTCATATCTCTCTCAGCCTTCTGTATGTCATCTTTCAAAAGGTGTCTATTTAGGTCCTTTGCACATTTTTTGATTGGATTGTTTATCTTCCTTTTGTTAAGTTGTATGAGTTCCCTGTAAATTTTGGAGATTAAACTCTTATCAGAGACAACATTGGCAAATATATTCTCACATGCAGTGGGCTTTCTTGTTGTTGTGCTGATGATTTCTTTTGTTGTGTAAAAGCTTTTTATTTTGATGTAGTCCCATTTGTTTATTTTCTCCTTAGTATCCATTATACAAGGAGCTGTATCAGTAAACATATTGCTATGACATATGTCTGATATTTTGCTGCCTATAGAGTCTTCCAAGATTGTTATGGTTTCCCACCTTACATTTAAGTCCTTTAACAATTTGGAGTTTGTTTTTGTGTATGGTGTACGTTGGTGATATAGTTTTGTTTTTGTATTTGCATGTATCTGACCAAATTTCCCAGCAACATTTATTGAAGAGATTGTCTTGATTCCATTGTATGCTCTTGCCTCCTTTGTCAAATATTAATTGAGCATAATGGCTTGGATCTATTTCTGCATTCTCTGTTATGTTTCATTGGTCTATATGTCTGTTTTGGTGCCAGAACCAAGCAATTTTGAGAACCATGACTTGGTAATATAGTTTAATATCTGGTATTGTGATCCCTCCAACTTTGGTCTTCTTTCTCAGGATTGCTATGGCTATTCAGGGTCATTTTTTATTCCAGATGAATTTTTGGAGATTTTGTTCTAGGTCTGTGAAATATACTATTGTTATTTTAATGGGGACTGCATTAAATCTATAAATTGCTTTGGGTAATATAGATATTTTAATGCTGTTGATTCTACCAATCCATGAACATGGTATGTTCTTCCATTCCTTTATCTCTTTTTTCAATATCCTGTGGTTTTCCAAGTACAGGTCTTTTACCTCCTTAGTTAAGTTTAGTCTTAGGTATCTTAATTTTGTTGGTGCAATGGTGAATGGGGTTGTTTGTTAGTCTCTCTTTCTGTGAGTTCATTGTTGGTGTATAAAAAAGGCATAGATTTCTGAGTGTTAATTTTGTATTCTGCTACATTGTCAAATTCATTTATTAAGTAGTAGTTTTTTGATGTCTTTGGGGTTTTTCTATGTACAGTATCATGTTATCTGTGAATAAGGACAGTTTTACTTCTTTTCCAATTTGGATGTCTTTTATTTATTTTTCTTGTTGGATCACTATGGCTACCACTTCCAGTACTATATCAAAGAGGAGTGGCATCCCTGTCTTGTTCTTGTTCTTAGGGGAAATGGATTTAGTTTTTCCCATTGAGTGTGATGTTGGCTGCAGGTTTGTCATATAAGGCTTTTATTATATTGAGGTATGATCCCTCTATTCCCACTTTGCTGAGAGTTTTTATCAAAAAAGGGTGTTGGATTTTGTCAAATGCTTTTTCTACATCGATTGATATGACTATGAGATTTTTATCTCTCTATTTGTTTATGTGATGTATCACGTTTATTGATTTGTGTATATTATACCATCCTTGAATCTCTGGAATAAATCCCACTTGGTCATGGTGTATGATCTATGTAATGTAATGCTAGATCCAATTTGCTAGAATTTTGTTGAATATTTTATCAGGGATATTGGTCTGTAGTTCTCTTTCTTTGGGGTGTCTTTATCTGGTTTTGGAATTAGTGTAAAGCTGGCTTCATCGAAAGATCTCGGAAGTGTGCCTTCCTCTTGAATTTTTTACAATAGTCTGAGGTGGATAGGCTTTAGTTCTTTGAATGTTTGGTAGAACTTCCCAGTAAAGCTGTCCGGAACAGGGTTTTTGTTTGCTGGAAGAATTTTGATTACTGCTTCAATTTCTTCAGCAGTTATTGTCTATATAGATTTTCTGATTCTTCCTGATTGAGTTTTAGAAGCTTTTATTTTTCTAAGAATGTGTCCATTTCATCTAGGTTGCCCAGTTTTTGGAATAGGGTTGTTCACAGTATTTTATAATCCTTTGTATTTCTGTTGCGTTGGTTGTTACTTCATCTCTTTCATTTCTGATTTTGTTTATTTGGGTCCTCTGTCTTTGCTTCTTGATGAGCCTGGCTAAAGGTTCACAAATCATGTTTATCCTTTCAAAGAACCAGCTCTTGGTTTTATTGATCTTTTGAAATTTTTTTGTCTCTATGTCATTTATTTCCACTCTGATCTTTATTATTTCCTTCCTTCTGCTTACTCTGGGATTTTCTTGTTGCTCTCTTTCTAATTCTTTGAGTTGTAGGGTTAGGTAATTTATTACCATTTTTCTTGTTTGTTTGTTTTTTTTTAGTTAGGCCTGTAGAACTGAAATTCCTTCTCAAGACTGCTTTCACTGTGTCCCATAGATTTTGGATTGTTGTGTTTTCATTGTCATTTGTTTCCAGAATGCTTTAAATTTTTTCTTTGATCTCCTTGGTAACCCAATCATTGTTTAATAGCATGTACTATAGCTACCAAGTGTTTGATTTTTTTTTCACTATTTTTATTGTAGTTGATTTCTAATTTTATGCTATTGTGGTAAGAGAAGGTGCTTGATATGATTTCTATCTTCTTGAATTTGAAGAGACTTTGCCTGTGACCCAATATGTGGTGTATCTTTGAAAATGTCCTGTATGCATTTGAGAAGAATGTATAGTCTGTAGTTATGGGGTGAAATTTCCTGAAGATGTCAATTAAGTCCATCTGTTCTAGTGAGTCATTTAGGATTGCTGTTTCTTTGCTGATTTTTTGTATAGAGGATTTATCCAGTGGTGTCAATGGGGTATTAAAGTCCCCTATTTTTACTATATTGCTCTCAATCTCTCTTTTGGTATTTGGATGCTCCTGCATTGGGTGCATATATTTGCCGAGTTATATCCTCTGGTTGAATTGCTCCCTTCAGTATTATGAAGTGGCCTTCCTTATCTCTTGTTCTGGCCTTCACTTTGAGGTCTAATTTGTTAGATATAAGTACTGCTTCCCCAGCTTTTTTTTCATTTCCATTCACATCAATAATTTTTTTTCCATCCCCTCAATATCAGTCTGTGTGAGTCTTTTATTCTGAGGTGGGTTTCTTAAAGCAGCAGATATATTTGTCATGTTTCCTTATCCATTCAGCTACCCTATGTCTTTTGATTGGAGTATTTAATCCATTTAAATTTAAGGTTATTATTGATAGGTACTTGTTTGTCAACATTTTTATTCTTTATGCCTGTGTTTCTTCTTCCATTCCTATTTCTTCTTTTTCCAGCAGTCCCTTTAGCATTTCTCATGTTGCTGGTCTGGTGGCAGAAAACTCCCATAACCCTTTTTTGTCTGTGAAGCTCCTGATTACACCTTTAATTTTTTAAAATCAAGTTTTCTTCTTTAATTATCACCATGTGCTACTATTCTTTTTTTCTTAATTGATTAAGGTATTATGTATGTGTCCTTATCCCCCCATTGCCTCCCCAACCACCCCATTCATGCCCTCACCCCCTGGTGTCTGTGTGCATTGGTTATGCCTATATGCATGAATACAAGTCCTTTGGTTGATCTCTCCCCCTTACCCCCACCCTCCCCTACCTTTCCTCTGAGGTTTGATGGTCTAATTGATGCTTCTCTGTCTCTGGATCTGTTTTTGTTCATCAGTTTATGTTGTTCATTGTATTCCATAAATGAGTGAGATCATGTGAAATTTATCTTTCTCTGACTGGCTTATTTCCCTTAGAACAATGCTCTCCAGCTCCATCCATGCTGTTGCAAATGGTAAGAATTCCTTCCTTTTTACTGCAGCATAGTATTCCATTGTATAGATGTACCATATTTTTTTAAAACACTCATCTGCTGATGGGCGCTTGGACTGTTTCAAAATCTTAGCTATTGTAAATTGTGCTGCTATGAACATAGGGGTGCATATACTATATCCTTTCAGATTGACATTTCTAGAGATATATTCCTAGCAGTGGGATCACTGGGTCAAATGGAAGTTGCATTTTTAGTTCTCTGAGGAAACTCCATACTGTTTTCCACAGTGGCTGCACCAGTGTGCATTCCCCCCAGCAGTGCACCAGGGTTCCTTTTTGTTGGCATCCTGTCCAGCACTTGTCATTTGTTGATTTGTTGGTGATAGCCATTCTGATAGGTGTGAGATGGTACCTCATTGTCATTTTGGTTTGCATCTCTCAGATGATTAGTGACTTTGAGCATGTTTTCATATGTCTCTTGGCATTCCTTATGTCTTCTTTCAAAAAGTATCTATTTAGGTCCATTGCCCATTTATTGGATTGTTTGTCTTTCTTTTGTTAAATTGTATGAGTTACCTGTAAATTCTGGATATTAAACCCTTATCGGTGATAACATTGGCAAATATGTTCCTATGCAGTGGGCTTTTTAGTTGTTTTGTTGATGGTTTATTTTGCTGTACAGAAGATTTTTATTTTGATGCAGTCCCATTTGTTTATTTTTTCTTAAGTTTCCATTGCCCCAGGAGCTGTATCGGTGAATATATTGCTTCAGCATATGTCTGAGATTTTGCTACCTGTGGATTCCTCTAATGGTTTTATGGTTTCCTATCTTATGTTTAAATTCTTTCTCCATTTTGAGTTTATTTTTGTGTACGGTGTAAGTTGGTGCTCTAGTTTCATTTTTTTTGCATGTATCGGTCCAATTTACTCCTTCAATTCTGAATGCTAGCCTTGTTGGGTATAGTATTCTTGGATTCAGTCCCTTGCTTTGCATCACTTTGTATATTTCATTCTATTCCCTTCTGGCCTGATGTGTTTCTGTTGAGAAATCAGTTGATAGTCTAATGGGAGATCCCTTATAGGTAACTTTTTGTTTCTCTCTGGCATCCTTTAAAATTCTTACTTTGTTGTTGGTGTTTAACAATTTAATTATGATGTGTCTTGGTGTCGCTCTTTTTGAGTTCCTCATGTTTGGTACTCTGTGAGCTTCTTGGACTTGTGTGAGTTTTTTCTTCCTTATTTCAGGGAAGTTTTTTGTCATTATTTCTTCAAACAGGTTTTCTATACCTTGCTTAGTTTCCTCTCCTTCTGGAACCCCTATTATGCAGATGTTGTTTTGTTTTGTGTTGTCCCAAAGTTCCCCTAGGCTGTCCTCTATTTTTTTACAGTTTTTTTAAATTCCTGCACTGCTTGGGTGTTTTTTCCTACATTTTCTTCTAGCTTGATGATGTGGTCCTCAGCTTCTTCTAGTCTAATGTTAATGATTTCTGTTGTGTCCTTTATTGCAGCTATTCCTTTTTGGTTCTTCTTCATTTCCATTTGATTCTTATACATGTTGTTGAATTTTTCTTCCATCCTTTTCAGCATCCTTATGACCATTGCTCTGAATTCTTTCTCTGACAAATTGCTTGTCTCCATTTCATTTACTTCTTTTTCTCATGATTCCTCCTTTAGTTTCACCAAAAGGCACAAAATACAACTCGACAAGATATGACACAGAGGGAATAAAACATGAATGCATTAACAACACTGATTATCCCAAATAAAGGTGACCACCATAGAAAAGAGAGTTAGGGAAGAGAAAGGAGCGCAAAAATGATATTGAGAAAAGGAGAAAAGATAAGAGAGATAAGGAAATCCAGAAAAAAGAAGAGAAAATAAAGAGAAAAAATATATTTATATGGGGAGAAAACTCCACAATACCAATAACTAAACCAAAAAATGTAAACAACAATCCCCAGAAAAAAAGGAGGGGAGCTTAATCTGAAGAGGCAGAGCTTAGTTCCAGAAGGTAAGGTAAAGAAATTGAGTGAGTAGGAGGATGGCCATGATTCAATATAGAGGAGAGAGAAAGAGTATAAGTGTATAAGAAGAAAAGTAAAAATCAAAATATTTGATTAAAAAATATTAAATAATAATAATTAAAAATAATAGTAATTTAAAATACACTGAGTGGCCAGATTATTATGATCTCTGAATGCATAATAATCTGGCCACTCAGTATATATATATTTTTTTGGAGGCCCTGTGTATGAATTCGTGCATGGATGGGGTCAGGCCAGCCTGGCCAGGGGGAGGGGATATGGGCGATTGGCCAGCCTGCCTGCTGGTTGAACTCCTGGTTGAGGGGACAACTTGCATAATACCTTTTATTATATAGGATATACACTGAGTGGCCAGATTATTATGCGTTCAGAGATCATAATAATCTGGCCACTCAGTGTATATAGTATATTCAAAAACTATATAATTACAAAATTTATACAGAGGGGGAAGGAAGATGGCTGCCGACGGGAAGGAAGACTGCAAGATAGTGCGTGACAAAGAGTGTTTGTGAGTTGAGAGACAGCTATACTCCAGGGGACTGTGGGGGATTACCGGATGGGGTTCCCCTGACCGGGCAGCCTCCACTGCTGCTGAGATCCCTCACGGAGCGACCGGCTCTGATGTGGAGACCGCGCCATCTTGAAGGGGAGAGTGGATGTTGTCGGAAGCCTGAAAATCCCAGAAATATTAAACAATGGCACCTAGAGAACAGCTGTGAACCCGGGAACACTGGTCCCCAAGTGGCACGAGCACACAGATTTGGAGGAGCTCTGCTTTTCCTCACAGAAAGGTAGATTTCGCCTGTGATAAGGTGAGGTCTGTGGTCCAGGCAGGAGAGAGAAATGCACATGTGGGAGCTGAAGGATCTGGGGAAGTCTCCACCTAGAAAAGTCCACGGCTGTTGGGGCTTTTGTGATCTGTGAATGTGGAAGGGGATCCGCAGGGCTGTTAACATAAGGGAACTAAAAAAAGCAATGCATAGCTGAACTGGGCACAAAAGGCCAACCTAAAAATTTTAACAGTGTGCCTGCTGCTTAGACCCAAGGGGAAAAAGGACTGAACAGACTTGCATCGCAGTGCTGGAGTTCGCGCACTTACTCTGGCTGTTTTTTCTCTCTCTCTTTCTCTTTTTTTCCTCTTTAAATCCTTGCTTTTGATTACAAAGGATCACCCAACTGGGAACACTCTGAGAGACTGCAGGGGAATGTTGTTTTTGTGGAACCTGGGGATCAGAGTGGGGAATAACGATCAGATAAACAGCTCTGGGGCAGCCCATCCCCCAAACCAGTATTAAGTGCCACAGGGAAAACAAAATCTAAAAACTATCTGGAGAGGACCTATAGACCCGGAGGTCCATCCAGAAACACTGCCATCCAGGGGTTGAATCACAAATTGACTCATGTGTAAACACAAATAAAGGAGTATAAGAAGCAAAGTACTGCCTGCTTAAAAATCAGGACTGTGGCCTACAACACTGAGGAGCAGGGGAACACATGGATCTTCAATACTGTCCTGACTAGGAAACAGGCGAGCCAAACAGAACAGTAGAGGAAGTGAATGAGCTTCACCACTGAATATTTTTATTTTTATTTTTTTTATCTTTTATTTAAAAAACTAAATTTTTTCCTCACTTGATTTTACCTTTTTAATTATTACATTTTTATTTTTAATCAGTATTACTACTACTACTACTATTTTACCTTTTTTAAAGAAGTGTCCCTTTATTTTTTCTTTATTTTATTTTGGGATTAGTGTTCTACATTCTATTTTCATCTTTCCTTTAGCATCATTTTACTCTATCACAACTTTACCTTTATGCCAACACTCTCTTCCTCCCTTTTCCTCTTTTGTTGTCCAGTTTCTCTTACCCTATTCCTGCTTTAGATTTTCCCTATTCCTTCTTTCTACTCCCTGTTAAAATTTCAACCTATTTATATATCTAATTTCCAATCCCCTAATCTAAGTCCATACACAACTCTCTCTTCTCTTTCTTCACTATCCAAATTTATTTCTGTCCTTTTGTTGTTGTTTGCTTGATTGTTGATTATATCGGTTTTTTATGCTTGTTTCTGAAGTTGTTTCGCTTTTTCTTTTTCTTTTTCTGTTTGTTTTTGTTTCTTTTTTGCTTCTCCTTTCCCTCACCTCGCTTGATATTAGTTGTTGTTTGTAGTTTGCATTCATCTCTAGGTAATTGTTGCTGGCATTTGTTGGGATTAGTGGCTGTTGTGCTGGAGTTTTCTCCCCATATACATAGTTCTTTCCCTCTTCTTTCTTATTCTCTTTCTTTTCTCTCTTACTTTTTTTCCTTTTCCCCATTTAATTTTTAACCTTTTTTATCTTCTTTCTTTCGTATCCCCTAATTCCCTTTTCTATGGTGGTCACCTTAATTTGGGATTATAAGTATCATGAATACATTAGTGTTCAGTGCCTTGTGCATTGTGCCTTGTTGTGTTGTATTTTGTGCCTTTAAATCAATGCAGGAGAGAGAACGACATAACTAGACACCCGGAGAAGACAGATAATGGGGAGACAAAGAAACAGCACGCATATGACAGAAAAGCAGGCATCAACAGAAAAGGAGGTAAACAAAATGGAGGCAAGCAACCTGTCAAAGAAAGAATTCAGAGAAATGGTCATAAGGTGCATGAAAAGAATGGAAGACAAATTCAACAATATGTGTAAGAATGAAGAGGAAATGAAGAAGAACCAAGAAGAAATGAAAAATGACATCGCTGCTATAAAGAACTCGATAAAAAGCATCAACAGTAGGATAGAAGAAGCAGAGGACGGCATGAGTGAGCTATAAGACAAGGTAGGAAAAAATACCCAAAGCAGAGCAGCTTCTAGAAAAAAAAATTAAAAAGCAGGAAGAGAGCCTAAGAGAACTGTGAGACAACACGAAACGAAACAACATCCGCATAATAGGGGGGCCAGAAGGAGAGGAAACTGAGCAAGGAATAGAAAACCTGTTTGAAGAAATAATGACAGAAAACGTCCCTGAAATAGGGAAGAAAAAACTCACACAAATCAAATAAGCTCACAGAGTCCCAAACAAAATGAATCCCAAAAGACCAATGCCAAGGCACATTATAATTAAATTGGCAAACACCAAAACGAAGTAAGAATCTTAAAAGTGGACAGAGAGAGACAGAAAGTTACCTACAAAGGATCCCCCATCAGAATAGCGACTGATTTCTCAACAGAAACACATCATGCAAGTAGGGAATGGAAGGAAATATACAAAGTCATACAAAGGAAGGGTGTGAATCCACAAACACTGTACCCAGCAAGGCGATCAATGAAAATTGAGGGTGAAATCAGGAGCTTCACAGACAAAAGAACTAAGAGAGTTTATTACCACCAAACCAGCAATGCAAGAAAGGCTAAAGTGTCTGCTGCAAAAAAAAAAAGGAATAGGAAGCGAAGAAGGAACACAGGGGTAAAGAATAAAAATGTTGACAAATAAGTACCTATCAATAATAACTTTTAATGTAAATGGATTGAATGACCCAATCAAAAGACATAGGGTAACGGATTGGATAAGAAAACAAAACCCATATAACTGCTGCCTACAGGAAACCCACCTCAGAAAAAAAGACACACACAGACTGATGGTGAATGGATGGAAAAAGGTTTTTCAGGCGAATGGAAATGAAAAAAAAGCTGGGGTAGCAATACTTATATCTGACAAATTGGACCTCAAAGTGAAGGACATAAAAAGAGATAAGGAAGGCCACTTCTTAATATTAAAGGAAGCAATCCAACAAGAAGAAATAACTCTGGTAAACATATACACACCCAATACAGGAGAACCCAAATACATAAAAAAACTTCTGGAGGATATCAAGGGAGAGATTGACAGCAATACCGTCATAGTAAGGGACTTTAATACCCCACTAACACCACAGGAAAAATCCTCTAAACAAAAAATCAGCAAAGAAACATCAATCCTAAATGACTCACTAGACCAGATGGAATTAACTGGCATCTTCAGAACATTTCACCCCAAAGCCCAGAATATACTTTCTTCTCAAGTGCACATCAGTCATTTTCAAAGATAGACCATGTATTGTGTCACAGGCAAAGTCTCTTCAAATTCAAGAACATAGAAATCATATCAAGCATCTTCTCAGATCACAATGTCATAAAACTGGATATCAGCTACAATAAAAACAATCCAAAAAAATCAAACACCTGGAGACTAAATAGCATGCTATTAAACAATGACTGGTTTACCAGAGAGATCAAGGAAGAAATAAAAATCATCATGGCAACAAACCACAATGAAAACACAACAATCCAAAATCTATGGGACACAGTGAAAGCAGACGTGAGAGTGAAGTTCATAGCTCTACAAGCTTACTGCAAAAAACAAGAAACAATGGTAATAAATTACCTAACCCTACAACTCAAAGAGGTAGAAAGAGAGCAACAAGAAAAGCCTAGTGTAAGCAGAAGGAAAGAAATAAAAAAGATAAGAGCGGATATAAGCAACATATAGACCAAAAAAAACAATACAAAAGACCAATGAAACCAAGAGCTGATTCTTTGAAAGGATAAACAAGATTGATGAACCTGTAGCCAGACTCACCAAGAAGCAAAGAGAGGACCAAAATAAACAAAATCAGAAATGAAAGAGGAGAAATAACAACAGACCCCCACAGAAATACAAAGGTTTGTTAAAAAATACTATGAACAACTCTATTCCAACAAACTGGACAACCTGGAGGAAATGGACATATTCCTAGAAAAATACAACCTTCCAAAACTCAATCCGGAAGAATCTAAACATCTCAATAGGCCAATAACTATGGAAAAAATTGAAGTAGTCATCAAAAATCTTCCAGCAAACAAAAGCCCAGGCCAGACAGCTTCACAGGGTAGTTTTAGAAAACATTCAGGGAAGAACTAAAACCAATCCTTCTCAGACTTTTCCAAAAAAGTCAAGAGAAAGCAACAATTTCAAGCTCTTTCTATGAAGCCAGCATCACCCTAATACCAAAACAAGATCAAGACAACACAATGAGAGAGCCACCGGCCCCCGGTGCTGACCTCAGCCAGCCACCCACCCCCGGAGACGATTGACTGCCCACCCCGCCATCTGGGCTCCATGGGCGGTGCCAACCCCAGTGAGCCCCCCAACTGTCACCCGGAGGTCTGTGGGGAAGGGGATCTTAGCCCGTAGCTGCCTCCCAGCGGGCCGCCAGGTCAGCGCTGGGACTGAGAGATACAGAAATATAAATGATGAGGAGGAGGCACGATGGCGACCGGCAGGAAGGTAGGGAGGGAGAGTGTGTGATAGAGTAAGGGAGCGATAGAGGTGTGTGTGGACGTGTGTGTGTGAGTGAAATAGGAACAGTTAGACCTTGCAGTTCTTCCAGGGGGCTGCCAATCTGGTCAGTCTTAGACGGCAAAGCCCCGCGGCCGCTGCAAACACTCCGGGGAGGACACCAGCGGCACAGAGACCATGCCATCTTGAAGAACATAACTGCTTGAGACTAGGATCCTAGCCTTGCCACCACCCAGTCTGGTATCGGAAGGAAACCAGGACACTGCAGCCGCTCTGGTAGAAGACCTGCCACCACAGCTGCAGACCCAGGGACACCAAGACTCCAGGCACCCATCCGCAGATTTCTTTGAGTCACAAAGCCAAACCCCCCTCCCCCGCCTCCCCCATGGCAGAGACATAAACTACCAGACCCCAGCCGCACAATAAGGCTTTCTGCACACACAAAGCAGTGGTGACTCTGCCTGACTTTGAGCCTTGGTGTCAGACACGGGAAGTTTGTTTCCCGCAACTTGTCTCCACTCCCAGGCAGGGAGACTGAGTGGAATTCGAGCCTAGCTGCTCATCATTTGGGCGGTGGTCTTCTGCGACCAGATCCCGTGCCCACACAGGGCAGGGAGACAGCGCTGACCTTGAGCCCGGACTAGTGACCTTGGGGAATTTGTTTCCCACGACTCGTCTCCACACCCAGGCAGGGAGACAGTGCTGAATTTGAGCCTGGAGGTGCAACCCTGGGGTGTTTGTTTCCCATGACCGGACCCTGCACCTTAGCAGAGAGGCTGCGGTGAATTTGAACCTGGATGGGCGGTCTCGGGGAGTTTTTTCCCCATGACCAGACCCTGTGCCCACACAGGAAGGCAGCGCTGAATTTGAGCCTGGGTACATGGACACAGGGAGTTTGTTTTCCACAGTGCACACCCACATGACCAGACCCCACACCCACACTAAGGGGCAGTGCCACCTGACTTTGATTCAGGGCAAGCGCACACAGAAGGCTGTTTACCGCAGGGCAGAAGTGGACCTCCTGCCAACACAGTGCGACTGAGCAACCTGGACTCCCTGGCAGATCGGGGACCCTGAATCTCCACACAAGAGGCAGCATTGACCACCAGTGACTAGACTCCGTTCCTCATTACGTACGCCTGACATCTCTGATTCCCAGTACATTCACACTAAGAGCCAGTGACTCCAATTCTTGGCACATGTGCACACAGGGACCTGATTCTCAGTGCGAGGTAGAAGCAAGAAACAGGCTCAGATACTCGATTCTCGACATAGACACAGGGAGCCTCTGACTCCTGACATGCAATAGGGGACTTTGATTTTTGGCAGACGCTAGTGGGCTCTCTGTTTCAACGTGGCACAGGCAGGGTCCCTGATTCTAGGTGTCCACATGAGGCCACACTAAGCACCTGTTACTCTGACCCAGGGTGAGCGTGGCTCCCACCAAACCACAGCAACTGCATGTCTTGGTATCAGAGATCTTCAGTGACACTTGGGGGATGCAAAACTCCCACTGAGCACGGTCCAGGACCCCGCAACTCGACATCTGAACCTTCTGGTGATAGTCAGAATGGGGAGACAATGAAGCAATCCCCAGAGGAAATAAAAGGAGGAATCACCAAGTAAGGAAATAAGTGAAACGGAAGCATGCAATATGACAGAAAAAAATTCAGAGTAATGGTCATACAATTCATACACCGGATGGACAAGAAAATCAACAACCTATGCAAAAACCAGGAAGAAATGAAAAATGATATAGCTACCATCAAAAACACCATGGAAGGCTTCAACAGTAGACTAGAAGAAGCAGAGGACTGAATCAGTGAGTTAGAAGATCAGGTACAGAAAAAAGCCCAATCTGAACAGCAACTAGAGAAAAAAATTAAAAAGCAGGAGGAAAGCCTAAGGGAGCTTTGGGACAATGCAAAATGAAATAACATACATATAATAGGGCTGCCAGAAGGACAAGAAGAGTAGCAGGGATTAGAAAATTTATTTAAAGAAATAATGACAGAAAACTTCCCCGATATGGGGGAAAAAAAAGTTACTCAAGTACAAAGAGTCCCAAGCAAGCTGAATCCCAAAAGACCCACACCAAGACACGCCATAATTACAATGGCAAATGTTATCGACAAAGAGAGAATCTTAAAGGCTGCAATGGAGAGACACAGAGTTACCTACAAAGGATCCCCCATTAGATTATCAAATGATTTCTCAACAGAAATACATCAAGCTAGAAGGGAATGGAAGGAGGTATACAAAATGATGCAAAGCAAGGGACTCAATCCAAGAATACTCTATCCAGCAAGACTATCAATCAAAATTGAAGGGGAAATAAGGAGCTTCACAGACAAAAAAAAGGCTAAGGGAGTTTATCACTACCAAACCAGCAATGCAAGAAATGCTAAAGGGAATGCTGTAAAAAGAAGAAACCAAAAGGTAAGGAACACAGCCTCAAAAAATAAAAATGGCTACAAACAAGTACTTTTCAATAATAACTTTAAATGCAAACAGACCAAATGCTCCAATCAAAAGACATCGAGTGACTGAATGGATAAAAAAAACATGACCCATATACATGCTGTCTACAAGAGATCCACCTCAGAACGAGGACTCACACAGACTGAAATTGAAGGGATGAAAATATATCTTACAGGCAAATAAAAATAAAAAAAGCTGGAGTAGCAATACTTATATCTGATAAAATAGACCTCAAAGAGAAGGCCATAACAAGAGATAAGAAATCCACTTCATAAGACTAAAGGGATCGATACAACAAGAGGATATAACCCTGGTAAACATATATGCACCCAATGCAGGAGCACCCAAATACATAAAAAATATACTGGGAGATATCAAGAGAGAGATAGACAACAATACAATCATAGTAGGGGACTTTAATACACCAATGACATCACTGGATAAATCCTCTAGACAAAAAATCAGCAAAGAAACAACAATCCTTAATGACCCACTAGATGAGATGGAATTAACTGTCATCTTCAGAACATTTCACCCCAAAGCTGAGGAATATATGTTCTTCTCAAGTGAACATGGGACATTTTCAAAAATAGACCACATACTGGATCACAAGCAAAGTCTCTCCAAATTCAAGAAGATTGAAATCATACCGAGTACCTTTTCAGACAACAATGGCATAATATTAGAAATAAACTACAATAAAAACAATCCAAAACACTCAAACACTTGGAAGCTGAATAGCATGTTATTAAATATTGATTGGGTTACCAATGAGATCAAAGAAGAAATTAAAAACATTCTGGAAACTAATGACAATAAAAAAAAAATACAAAACCTATGGGACACAATGAAAGCAGTCCTGAGAGGAAAGTTTATAGTTCTACAGGCCTACCACAAAAAAAAGAAAAAATGGTAGTAAATCATCTAATGCTACAACTCAAAGAATTAGAAAGAGAGCAACAAGAAAAGCCCACAGTGAGCAGATGGAAGGAGATAATAAAGATTAGAGCAGAAATAAATGAAATAGAGACAAAAAAAAAAAACAATACAAAAGATCAATGAAACCAAGAGCGGGTTCTTTGAAAGGATAAACAAGATTGATGAACCTCTAGCCAGGCTCACCAAGAAGCAAAGAGAGAGGACCCAAATAGACAAAATCAGAAATGATAGAGGTGAAATAACAACAGACCCCACAGAAATACAAAGGATTGTTTAAAAATATTATAAACAACTCTATTCCAACAAACCAGACAACATGGAGGAAATGGACACATTCCTAGAAAAATATAACCTTCCAAAACTCAATCAGAAAGATTCTAAAAATCTCAATATGCCAATAACTATGGAAAAAATTGAAGCAGTCATCAAAAAGCTTCCAGCAAACAAAAGCCCAGGGCCAAATGGCTTCACAGGAGAGTTATACCAAACATTCAAGGAAGAACTAAAACCTATCCTCCTCAGATTATTCCAGAAAATTCAAGAGGAAGGAACACTTCCAAACTCATTCTATGAAGCCAGCATCACCCTAATAACAAAACCAGATAAAGACAACACAATGAAAGAGAATTACAGGCCAATATCCCTCATGAACATAGATGCCAAAATCCTCAACAAAATTCTAGCAAATCGGATCCAGCAGTACATCAGAAAGATCATACACCAAGACCAAGTAGGATTTATCCCAGGAATGCAAGGATGGTACAATATTTGCAAATCAATAAACGTGATACATCACATAAACAAATTGAGAGATAAAAACCACATAGTCATATCAATTGATGCAGAAAAAGCATTTGACAAAATCCAACAACCTTTCTTGATAAAAACTCTCAGCAAGGTGGGAATAGAAGGATCATACCTCAACATCATAAAAGCTATATATGATAAACCCACAGCCAGCATCACACTCATTAAACAAATACTAAATCCATTTCCCCTAAGAACAGGAACAAGACAGGGATGCCCACTCTCACCACTCCTGTTCGACATAGTACTGGAAGTACTAGCCGTTGCCATCAGACAAGAAGAAGAAATAAAAGGCATCCAAACTGGAAAAGAAGAAGTAAAACTGTCCTTATTCGCAGAAGACATGATACTGTACGTAGAAAACCCTAAAGACTCCATCAAAAAATTATTAGACTTAATAAATGAATTCGGCAAGGTAGCAGGATACAAAATTAATGCCAAGATATCTATGGCATTTCTATACACCAATAGTGAAATTATAGAAAGAGAGACTAAAAAACAATCCCATTTACCATCGTACCAAAAAAATTAAGATACCTAGGAATAAACTTAACTAACGAGGTAAAAGACCTATATGCAAAAAACTACAGGACACTGATAAGAGAGATAGAAGAAGATATAAACAGATGGAAGAACATACCGTGTTCATGGATTGGTAGAATCAACATCATCAAAATGTCCATACTATCCAAAGCAATCTATAGTTTCAATGCACTCCCCATTAAAATACCAATGGCATTTTTCACAGATCTAGAACGAACTCGCCAATTCATCTGGAATAAAAAAAAGACCCCGAATAGCTGCAGCAATCCTGAGAAAGAAGAACAAAGTAGGTGGGATCTCAATACCAGACATCAAGCTATATTACAAAGCCACTGTTCTCAAAACAGCCTGGTACTGGCACAAGAAGAGACATATAGATCAACGGAATAGAATAGAGAATCCAGATATCAACCCAAACTACTATGCTCAATTAATGTTTGACAAAGGAGGCATGAACATACAATGGAGTCAAGACAGTCTCTTCAATAAATGGTGTTGGCAAAATTGGACAGACACATTCAAAAAAATGAAACTAGACCACCACTTACAACATTCACAAAAATAAACTCAATATGGATCAAGGACTTAAACATAAGACTGGAAACCATAAAAATACTAGAGGAATCCACATTCAGAGAAATCTCAGAAATATGCCAAAGCAATTTCTTCACCGATACCGCTCCTAAGGCAATGGAAACTAAAGAGAAAATAAATAAATGGGACTACATCAAAATAAAAAGCTTTTGTACAGCAAAAGAAACCATCAACAAAACAAGAAAGTCCACTCTATGGGAGAACATATTTGCCAATGTTATCTCTGATAAGGGTTTAATCTCCAGCATTTAGAGGGAACTCATACAACTTAATAAAAGGAAGATAAATGATCCAATAAAAAAGTGGGCAACGGACCTAAATAGATACTTTTCAAAAGAAGACAGAAGGAAGGCCAAGAGACATATGAAAACATGCTTAAAGTCACTAATCATCTGAGAGGTGAAAATCAAAACGACAATGTAGTACCATCTCACACCTGTCAGAATGGCCATCATCAACAAATCAACAAACGACAAGTGTTGGCGAGGATGCGGAGAAAAAGGAACCCTCGTGCACTGCTGCTGGGAATGCAGACTGGTGCATCCACTGTGGAGGACAGTATGGAGTTTCCTCAAAAAAACTAAAAATGGAACTCCCATTTGACCTAGTAATCCCACTTCTAGGAATATACCCTAAAAAACTAGAAACACCAATCAGCAAGGATATATACACCCCTATGTTCTAGCAGCACAATTCACCATAGCTAAGATTTGGAAACAGCCAAAATGCCCATCAGCAGATGAGTGGATTAGAAAACTGTGGTACATCTAGACCAGTGATGGGCAACCTTTTGAGCTTGGTGTGTCAAACTTCGCCAAAAAACTGAGCATAACTCAGGTAGTGTGTCACTTTGAGGAAAAAACTAACTCCAAGACTCTAGTCGCAAATGTTTCATCCTCAGGAGCAGCAAATATTTCATCCTTGGCAAGCAGCCGCATGTCATCAGAAATGGCTATGCGTGTCAGTGCTGACACGTGTGTCATAGGTTCGCCATCACTGATCTAGACTATGGAATACTATGCTGCTATAAAAAAGAAGGAATTCTTACCATTTGCAGCAGCATGGATGGCACTGGAGAGTGTTATGCTAAGTGAAATAAGCCAGGCAATGAAAGAAAAATACCACATGATCTCACTCATTTATGGAAAATAACAAACATTGTAACCTGATGAACAAAAAGATAGATACAGAGGCAGTAAAGCATCGAACAGACTGTCAAATAACAGCAGGAAGGCTGGGGAGTGTTGGGGAGGGGGGGGGAAGAGATCAACCAAAGGACTTGTATGCAAGCATATAAGGACAACCAATGGACACAAGACACTGTGGGGTGTGATGAGGGCATACGACAGGGGCTAGGGGAGGCTGGGGGAAGGTAAATGGGGGAAAAAAGGAGATATATGTATTACTATGTGTAATACTTTAAACAATAAAATAAAATTAAAAAAATAAAAATAAATAAATCACCAATATATTTTGAAATAAAAAATTATACATATAAAAATGTCCCCCTTTCTTTAAACTATCTATCTATATATTCATCTATTTTTGGAAAAGGAGAACAGAGTAGGCAGCAGATAGGCCTGAGTTTGGTGAGTGAAACTTATTAAGCTATTAGTAGAAGAAGAGAACAAGCGAGGAGCGGAAAAACAATAGCATAAAATAAAAAAACTAACAAACTATCAAACAAGCAACAACAAGAAAAAAATTGGCTAGTGAAGAAATAGTAAAGAGAAGTGTGCATGGACTTGGTGCAGGGGAGAGAAAGGAAATTAGATATATGAGTAAGACAACAGGAGACTACTATAATAGTAATGTGTCAATAAAGCAGATGAAGAAGATCAATTTTTACCAAGGAGAAAAACCAAAGGAACAGGAGAAGAGAAACAGGATGAAAAGGGGGGAAGTGAGGAAGAAAGTGTTGGCATAAAGGAAAAAATGTGTAAAGTAATGATCTATACTAATAACAGAGAAATATGGTAATTGACCACCACTCTGTGACGCCCACAGCCAATCAGGAGGGAATATGCAAATTAGCAGGACAAAGATGGCTGGAGGCTTGGATTGCCCCTGGCGATAGAGGAAGCCAAGCTTCCCACCCACCCTGGCCAGCCGCTGAAGGAAGGGCCTGTGGGTGGTGATCATGGAGCTGACCTGAGCACGTGGGAGGCTTGGGTCGCCCGGGTCAGCCGCCGAGGGAGGGGCCTGCAAACGTCCCTCAGCCCCTCACCCATGCTGGCCACATCCCCATGGGGTGAGGGTCCCCACTGGGGGGCGTGGCCAGCCTGCAAACAGCCACCAGCCCCTCACCCAGGCTGGCCACACCCCCCCAGTGGGGACCCTCACCTCATGGGGGCATGGCTGGCCTGCAAACTGCCCCAGCCCCTCACCCAGGCTGGCACCATCCCCAGTGGGGACCCCCACCCCAATGGGGGTTTAGCCTGCCTGCAAACCACCATAGGCCCCTCACCCAGGCTGCTCCGCCCCACCAAGAGAACCCCCACCCTGATCCAGGACACCCTTCAGAGCAAACCAGTTAGCTTCCATCCATGCACCAGGCCTGTATCTATACTAATAAAATGATAATATGCTAATTAGACTGGGAGACCTTCCAGGAGACCTTCCAGACATTCTTCTGGACAAAGCCATGGTGGCAGGGCCAAGGTAGAGGCAGTTAGGGGCCAAGAGGGGAGGGCAGTTGTGGGTGATCAGGCCAGGATGGGACGGCAGTTGTGAGTGATCAGGCTGGTGGGGAGGGGCGTTGGGGGTAGTAAGGCCAGTGGGGAGGGGCAGCTGGGGGTGAGCAGGCCGGCAGGGGTGCAGTTGGAGGCAAGCAGGCCAGCGGGGAGGGCCGGTGGGGGCAAGCAGGCCAGCAGAGAGGGCAGTTGGGGGTGATCAGGCTGGCAGGCAGAGTGGTTAGGGGCTATCAGGCAGGCAGGCAGGTGAGCGGTTAGGAGCCAGCAGTCTCGGATTGCAAGAGGGATGTCTGACTGCCGGTTTAGGCCCGATCCCACAGGAATCGGGCCTAAACCGGCAGTCAGACATCTCCTAAGGGATCTGATTGGAGACGGTGCAGGCTGGGCTGAGGGACACCCCCCATGCACGAATTTCGTGCACTGGGCCACTAGTAAAAACATAAAAATAGAATGTAGAACACTAATATAAACCCTCCCAAAGAGCAAAAAAAGTTTAAAAAATAATAATAAAGAAAAATTTAGTTTCTTACATAAAAGATCAAAAAAGTGAAGTAGTGAAGTTCATTCACTTCAGCTGAGTATTTAATGTCCCATGGGGGCTGGTCTAAAACCCCTCTCCACTGTTCTGTCTTCCACATCTCAGCTTCCTGCTAGATAGTCAGCACCATGTTGAAGCTCCCAGCGATCCACTGCTCCTCTGTGTCAGATGTCACAGCATTGGTGTCAGCCAGGTCAGACCACTCTGCCTGCTTTTAGTTGTATTTACACAAGTGTCTATTTCTGACACTGCCTTTAGGTGGCAGTGTTTCTGTATTAGTTTCCAGGACCAAATGGCCCCTCAACACAGTCCCCAAGGGTTCCTTGAGGGTATTTTGAATTTTTGTTTCCCTGGCGAGCTCAAGGCTGGATGCAGCTGTGCTGCTTAGGAGGGGCTTGGTCTTCAGGAGAAAAATGTCTGTTCAGGGTTGTAGGGATCGGACTGTCCCAGAGCTGGCTTCCTGATCACCTCTCCCTATTTTGTTCCCCAGCTTCCACAAAGCCACCTTCCCCTGCACTGCAGCCCTGGTGAATGTTTGTAATTGAAAGGTCCTGGGTTTCATGAGTAAAAGTAAGGGGATTATAAAGACAGAGCAGCCCTGCCACTGTGCTATTCTTCCCACCTCCACCCCCCACCCCGCCAGCACTGCGCATCCGGTGCAGAACTTCAGGCTGCCTTTCTGGTTGCAGCCTCCCATAGCTGTGGGCTTTAATCTAGAGTCCCCCACTGCCAGCAGCCCTGTGGACACCCTTTCACAGTCGAGTGCTGCACTTGTCCCCAAGGGATGGGGTGTTGGTTCAGCACATTCTAGACTGCATGTGTTTCTCCCCAAGGCCAGATCTCCGATCCTACCAGTTTCCTGTCTAGCTCTGACCTTTCTGTCCAGAGATTCTCTCCAGCTGTGTTTAATTCACCAATTCTGGGTGGACATTATTCGATTCAGCTGTTTCTTCTATCTGCTCCATGAGAAGGCGCCGGACCTGTTCGCTTATTTGGCCACCATTTTGTCTCCCCCGTACAAAATTTTTAGGAGCCCATGGCCAGGGAGGCTGAAGTCTCGGTGTTCGTGGGTTTGCAGCCATGGCAGCTGGTCCCTGGCCAGTGTGGCTGTAGGGTCCTGGGTGGTGTCCGAGGTCTCCCTGGGTGGAGGTAAGGCTGGACTCCCAGACACAGCTGCTCTCCCCTTTAACCCTTTGCACTCGCTTGCTTTTTTCTTGATTCCTTTATTCTACTCGGGATTTAATTTTTTAAATACCCCAGATTTTACAAAGTGCAGCAGTAGAATAAAAAACTGGATTTTCTTTTCATACAAACTTATTTATTTGGATTTTTTTAATATTTCAAATTATTGATACATTCAATACAATTCGACATACGAGCTGCTACCGATGCTAACCGTGTCGAGTCACACTCGACATCCGAGTGCAAAAGGTTAAGATGGAGTGATCTCTGTGGCAGAGCCAGCCACCCTGGGAGAGATTTCAGCAGTAGTAGAGGTTGCCCAGCTAGGGCAGCCTGGTCCGCCGGTCCCCAACACTCCTGTGGAATATAACTGTCCCTCACTCACACATACACACACACCCTACACATCCATGCACTCCCCTTTAGCTCTCACTCACTCACACTCACTCTCTCTTACTGCCGTCCGGTCAGCCGCCATCTTGGATCCCCCTCTTCCTTCCTCATATCCCAGACTTGTTTCTTTTATTGTTTCCTTTCTTTTGAGAGAAATTCCTTTAGCTATTATTTTAGGATATACCTGCTGGTGACAAATTCTCTTAGTTTTCCTTCATCTGAGAATGTCTTAATTTCTGCTTTATTCTTCATGGATATTTTTGACATATATAGTTCTCTTCTTTCAGAACTTGAAAAATCATGTGTCATGTCCTTTTGATGTGTCATGTTTTATGATGAGAAAAGTACTGTAATTCAAATTGTTTTCAACTGTATATAAAGTGTTATTTATTTCTCTGGTTAAGAAATTATTTTTCTCTAGTTTTCAGACATGAACTATGATGTGGTATGGTATGGATTTACCCTGTTTGCATTTCATAAAGTTACTTGAATCAGTGGGTGTACTAGTATATCTTTTGACAGATTTTTCATTATAGTTTTTTTTCCATTACAGTTTATATTCAATATTATCTTGTATTAGATTCAGGTGTACAGCATAGTAGCTAGAAAAATCATATACTTCACAAAGTGATCTTCAATATTTCTAGTTCCACCTGGCACCATACATAGTTACTATAATACTACTGACTACATTCCCTATGTCATATTTTACATCACTGTGACTGTTTTTTAATTACCAATTTGCAGTTAATCCCTTCACCCTTTTCACCCAGGCCCTAACCCCCTTCCTCTCTGGCAATCATCAATTTTTCTCTGTATCTATGAGTTTGTTTCTGTTTTGTTTGTTCATTTATATTTTTTTCAGAATTCACATGTAAGTGAAATAATGTCGTATTTGTCTTTGTCTGACTTATTTCACTTAGCATAATACCCTCTAGGTCCATCTATATTGTCCCAAATAGTAAGATTTCCATTCTCTTTTATGAATAATATTCATTGTATATAAGTAGCACATCTTTTTAACCATTGGTCTGTCAATGGACACATAGGTTGCTTCCATATTTGGCTATTGTAAATAATACTGTAATAAACATAGGGATATATATGTCTTTCAAATTAGTGTTTTGGAATTCTTCGAGTAAATAACCAGCACATTGTTTTCCATAGTGGCTGCACCAATTTATCATCCCACCAACAGTGCATAAGGGTTACCTTTTCTCCACATCCTCACCAACTTCTGTTGTTTGTTGGTTTATTGGTGATAGCCATTGTGACAGGTTTGAGGTGATTTTAATTATTATTATAATTTACATTTTCCTGATGATTAGTGGCATTGAACATATTTTCATTTGTCTATAGTCCATCTAAATGTCCTCCATGGAGAAATGTCTACTTAGTTCCTCTACCCATTTTTAATTGAATTTTTGGGGGGTCTTAAGTTGTATGATGTCCTTATATATTGCATATTAACATGTTACCAGATGGATCATTGATGAATATCTTCTCCCACTCAGTAGGTTGTCTTTTTGTTCTGTTGATTTCCTTTTCAATGCAAAACATTTATTTTGATATAGTTCCATTTGTTTATTGTTTCTTTTGTTTCCCTTGCTTGAGAAACATATCCAAAAATACTGCTAACAGCAATGTCAAAGAGTTTACTTCCTGTTTTATTTTAGGAATTTTATGGTTTCAGTCTTCCATTTAAGTTTTAACACACCTTGAGGTTTTTTGTGTTTTTTTTTTCTATATGGTATAACAAAGTGGTCTAGTTTCATTTTTTGCATGTAGTTGTCCAGTCTTCCTAACACCATTTATTAAAGAGACTGTAAAATGTTTCCTTCGTTGTCACAGATTAATTGACCATGGAGGTATGGGTTGATTTCTGGGCTATTTAATCTGTTCCATTGATCTATGTGTATTCTTTTTTACTCTGATATCATGCTGTTTTGATCACTACAGTCTTGTAGTATAGTTTGATATCAGTTAGTGTGATATCTCATACTTTGTTCTTCTTTCTCGGGATTGCTTTGGCTATTTATGGTCTTTTGTTATTCTTTATAAAATTTAAGATTATTTGTCCTAGTTATGTGAAAAATGTCTTTGGCATTTTGAGTGGGATTGTGTTTAATCTGTAGATTGCTTTGGGTAATATGGACATTTTAATGATGTTAATCCTCCCTATCCATGAGCATGGTATAGCCTTCCATTTATTTGTGTCTTCTTCAGTTTCTTTCTGGGACCTGTCATACCTATATTTTTCTGATTTCTTCCCTTTAAAAAGAGAATATATGTCCAATGCCTGCCCTACCATTATACTTGGGGAGCAGATAATTTGTCTGGTTTCATAACTGGAAATAAATTTTGCCTCCAGATCAATCATCACTCAAATCTTATCCCAAATGAATTAGATGATATTAAAATGAGACTTTTGAAATGAACAATGATGCTGGAATGGGTTAAGATATTTGGGATTGTTGGGTGGTGAATGAGTTTTGTATATGAGAAAGACATGCATAGATGTGGAATTGGGTGGAATATTATGGAATGCATTGTGTTCCCTTAAAATATATGTGTTCAAGCCCTATTCTCCAATGTGGCTATATTTGGAGAGAGGACATTTAGGGAGGTATAAAGATAAAATAAGTCATCATAGTTGGGCCCTATATGATAATATTGGTGCATTTATAAGAAGAGAAAGGGATGTGAGCTCTTTCTTTCTCCACATTAGAACACAGAAAATGCCATGTGAGGACCCAGGATAGAGGCAGCCATCTACAAGATAGGAATATCCTTTAAGAGAAAACAAAATCGTTGGTACCTATACCAAGGACTTTTAATCTCTCGGACTATGATAAAATAAATGCCTACCGTTAAAACCACAATAAATTTTTCACCGTGGCACCCTAATTTCACACATGCACAGGTAAAATGTGGTGGATGGCCACATTTAGAAACAAGGAATCCTGGATATTAACAGAGTGCTGCTTGAAATATATATATATATATATATATATATATATATATATATATATATACACACACACACAGTATATACACACTGAGTGGCCAGATTATTATGATATCTGAATGCATAATAATATAGCTACTCAGTATATACATATATTAGAGGGCCCGGTGCATGAATTCGTGCATGGGTGGGGTCTGGCCAGCCTGGCCAGGGGGAGGGGACATGGGCGGTTGGCTGGCCTGCCTGTTGGTCGAACTCCTGGTCGAAGGGACAATTTACATATTAGCCTTTTATTATATAGGATATACACTGAGTGGCCAGATTATTATGCGTTCAGAGATCATAATAATCTGGCCACTCAGTATATATATATTTCAAGCAGCACTCTGTTAATATCCAGGATTCCTTGTTTCTACATGTAGCCATCCACCACATTTTACCTGTCTACTTTTCCAAGGATAGGCTCTCACTTTACTTTCATTTCTCTCCTCCATAAATAACACTTCAATGTATATCCTTGTGTTTTTCTGAGTAAATTTAAGGAGATGTATCTCAAGAGTGGAAATTCTGGAACACAAGTAATGTCTATTTTTATTTCATCTAAGCAGTGCCAATTTGCTCTGCAGGAGGGCTGTACCAGTTTACACTCCTACAGTAGATCACGTGAGCTCCTGTATTTGTGTTTGTACTCAGAAAGCAGGAGCAATAAGGAAACTTGGGGGATCCACCCAATAGGACATCTGTAACAGAACACATTCTGAGCTGGTCTCATTTCTCTCTTAGACAACCTCTGCCCAACTCACTTAGTATTTCTACCCTACCACCATCAAGATCTGATTAAGAGTTTTGTCTAATTATTGCAGCTCTGGCCCCAACACCCCATCTATGATCTCTGGTGGTTAAGTGAAAATTTTATCTAAAGGTCTGTATTTATTTGCAGTGAAGTCAAATACAGAGCAATTCTGGGCACTGATAGCAGCCAAGTGATTCATATGCATCAAGTTGTTCCAGAGACTCCAAGTCCAATGTGGGTAGGACCTGAGCACATGTGAATTTCCAGTCTGAGAAGGACCTTTGAAGGCATCTACTGTTCCTTCTCCAACCACTATGTAAGTACCTTCTATAACATCACTGCCAAGTATTCAATTAGGCCTTCTTTGAACAATTAAGTCATAGAGCTCTCACTACTTCTCTAGATAATTCACTCCATCTATAACCAGCTCAATAATTTGAAAACCATAGGGTCACACAGAACACAAATGCCTCTTGTCTCCCAAAATTCATTTACCCCTATTTTGATAGTAAGAGAACCTCTGCTTTACATCTGGGCCTGGAATAAAGACTATATTTTTCCCATCTACTTAGCAGCTATTTGTGGCCATGTGATATGTGTAACTTGTAGGCTGTAACTCTAAAGGAAGAAGCATGCAATTTACTTCCCTTTTGTCTCCTTCCAGCTGCCTAAAATGTGTATATAACATTGAGCCATCTTGAGCCATGTAGATGAGGGCAATACCCTGTACATGGTGAAGCAACAAGATAAAAAGAGCCTGAGTCCCCAACATTGAGAAACCACTTAAAATGTAAGTAGCTTTTTCCTGATAATGGGACAGAAAAATTATCTTTCTTGCTTTAACCACTGTTATTTTGGAACCCAGTTGGATTAGCTTTACTAATATCCTGACTAATTGGTTATTTTATTAAATTGAATTTAAGATGTTACTGAACATAAGGTACACATTATTTTACATACAACTAAGAAAATATGCTACCAATTATATTATGACAAAATGTTTTCTTATTATTTAAATGTCGATTTTAGTTCTTGTTAAAAAGAGCTCTTATAGATTTATTTAGGACACTATTTTTATCTGAAGTTTGCAGTCTGATTCATTCCTCCTACACAATAACTTTTCATTTCAAGGGAGAACCATGATGAAATCTTTTTGAAGATATTTTAAATGGCAATTAAATTAAACACATACAGTGACAATCATGGAAATAAATCTGTTAAAATGATGATAATATGAACAGCCATGGACAAGTTCGTATGTACTCATGCAATGATAACAACATAATTACCTCTTGGCCAACAGGGATAGAAAGATAGCATTATATTTAAGACGCTTTATGATATTAGATTTGTAAAATATAAAATGTGTGTGTCTTAAATGGTGAAATCTGTTATTTTGAAACCAAATTTGGAGAATAACATTGACTTCCACTTCTAGTCAAGACAGAGTAACAGGGACCAGACATACCTTCTCATACAAAATAACTAAAACAAAGCAAACAAACAAAAATGCCAGACAAAATATTTGAAACAACAATGCTCAAGTCATTGGACATCAGGCAAGTAAACGCAGTGATTTCTGTGAGATGAAAAAGCTTAGACGAGCCCAAGGATTACCCTATCTTTCTGCCTAGATTAATATTCTAGGTTGCAGGGCAGGTATGGGAAACTCAGACACAGCCTGGCAGTCTACCTCAACTGAGGAAATGGAGTCATGAGTCTGGAGAAGACAAGACATCTAGAGTTTTCTGGAAAAAGTTTTGGAGAGGGAAGACCTGTGGAAAGAGATATTATAAGCTTCGGAGGATCCTCCTCAAATACTTAAGTATTGATCAGCATATGTGTATGTGTATAAAGAAACTACCTGAGGCCGAAGAAAGAACCACTAAAAAGGATTAGAGGGAACAGTGCTCAGAGCCCACACAAGGCTGGGAATAGTGACTGTTCTAAACAGCCAAGGTGGAAAAATTTCACAATTCACAAATCATTAAAGTACAAAGAAAATGTTTTACATTACTACTTGTGAAAATGAGCCCTACACTAAATCCTGTGATGGTCCCATTAACTAAGCAGAAAATCACAGTCCAGAAGGATAGAACTGGTTCCAAGTGTCATAATGATGTGCCAGAAGAAAGCTCAAGAATATTTATAAGAATGTGAAAATATGAAAAATCAACAAGGTAAAATTCACAATGTCTGGCATCCAACAAACCTTGTTAGGTATGCAATTAAGCAGGAAAAATGTAATCTCTAACATGGAAAATAATAAAAGTAACATAGAGATGACAAATGTGGACAAAAAGGGGCCACATACTAATCATTACAAGCTCAGGGGAGGGCTGCATGGCTGCCTTACAAACTCAGAGACCTAAAATAACTGAGAGGACAGACATGAGCAGAGTGAGGACCATGGGCTAGGTACAGAAGGTCATCAGGGTGGAAAGAACTGGGTGCCTAGCAATGGACAATTACACAGTGGGACCCCGCCCCCAGGGTGACCTTTCTCCACTAGCATATGGATGGTCATGTGGTTTGGACACCCTGACCTTTCCTCCCTAGAGATAACATCTAACCTCAGTTGTATTTCAGCTCCAGGTCCAGAAAAGCAATAAAACCAGTCAATGCTGACCTCAGGAATAGCTGCATTGATTAATGACCCCCTGCCCAAGTGCCCACCAATCAATCAGTGGAGACCACAAGCATGAAAAGTCACATTTGAAAAACTGCTGAATATTCTATTGAGATCTTCCTTGGGACCTCCCCTGAAATCTCTACCCATAAAACACTTAGGAGTAGGACCCAGAGGGATCTCCCTCCCAGGAGCATGCCTTTCCCTTTCCCCTCCTCCACCCTCTCCCCAGGCACATTACCATTAGCTTCCTCACTCCCAAGCTCTTTTTCCTTCATAACTTGTTTCCTAAGCCAATTTCTTCTAGGAATTACTTTTTCTACCTCTGTAATTTACCAAATAAATGTTCCCTTATAGTTTGGGTCTTGGTTCTGGATTCTTTCCTAGCCAGAACCCAAGTACTGAGGTTGCTGAGCCCAGGTCCAGTCTGACCCTATGGGTCTAACACCTGGTGCTGTTCCCACTGCCTACAACATAACCACATAAGATGGACTGAAATTAAAATTTTTTAGCTAAAAGCAGGTCACGGTGGGCAGTCATGTCCTAGGCTAGAATATTTCCTGACAGAAGTCAATCTTTACCTTAACTGAATCTGTCTATAGTCTTTTACATCTATGGTAACATATCTTTAGAATGTCAAAGTAACTTCCTTTTTCCCAGACACTTCAGGGCATAACCACACCAGATCAGAGACCATAAATTCCCTCGTTGTTGTTATCAAGTGTTAATTGTTGACTGTTAACTATCTTATATCCAACTATGTAAAAGATGTATTATGTCTATCATTTTTCTTTTTATCCAATCCCAGAGGTTTTCCCACTTTGCTTTCTCCCACCTCCCTAATCTATCACCAATGGATTTCATGTAATCCACTTATGTCTTCTCTTTTAAGTGTAATGTATAAAATAAGGTGCAAAACTACCATTCTCTGGAGCATTCTCTCAATCCGTTTAGATTTTGCTTCGAAGCAATTTTTGACAGTTTGGATCAAATAAACAAAAATTCTCTACAGGTTTGAATGTTTTTCACATTGACACAGGGTGGAAGAATTAGAACCCAAGGACACTAACAGTTACTATTGATGTATTTCATATATTCACAAAGCTTGAGAAATTATTGGCCACACCAGGTAGAGATGAAAAAGACCCAAATAAAATATTGAGAGATGAAAAACTGCATTAGTGAACTAAGACAATAAGGAAGAAAAGACTAATGAATATGAAGACATAGCAATAGAAAATTTCACAAATTATATATGTAGAGAAAAATAGACTTTTTTAAAAAAATAAGAATCAGCAGACTGTGTGGCTACGTCAGTAGCTAAAAATTCCAGACTGGGAGAACGTCTTGCCAAAGCATGTATCTGATGAGGGACTTGTATCCTGAATATATAAAGATTACTCAGTTGATTACCCAATTGATAAATGAGGAAAAGGTTTAAATAGACACTTCATCAAAGAAGATATATGGGTGCAAATAAACCCATAAAGAAGATGCTCAAAATTTTAGTCATTAGGGAAATGCTAGTTAAAACTACAATGAACTACAAAGAACTACTATTTCATACAACTGGGGTGGCTAAAATATCCTTTTTAGACATACAATAACAAGTGTTGTTGAAAATGTAGAGAAACATACCTTCATATTTTGCTTCTGGGGATGGAAATTGGCACTACAATTTTGGAGAAAAGATTTGCAGTATCTTTTATTCAAATATATTTTTATACTGATTTCAGAGAGGAAGGGAGAGGGAGAGAGAGATGGAAACATCAATGATGAGAGAGAATCATTGATCAGCAGCCTCCTGCATGTCCCCCTACTGGGTATTGAGCCCACAACCCAGGCATGTGACCTTGACCGGAATTGAATGCAGGATCGTTCAGTATCCAGGCCGACGCTCCATCCACTGAGCACAACCAGCCAGGGGAGTTTCATAGTATCATAAAAAGGTATATGCATGTTTGTTATATGACCCAGAAATTTTACTCTTAAGAATCTAACCAGGGAGATTAAAAATGGTGGCTGAGTAAGTAGATGCTGCAAGGACATGGTCCCAGGACTAAACTGGAATTACAACTAAAATACAGAAAAACTTCCTGAATAATCAACAGAAGACTCGCTGGAGAGAACCCTGATAACCAAGGACCAAAAGTGGAGAAACTGGTAGGAGGGGAGGAGGTGCAAAAGGGCTGGCTGGGCCCACACAGACAGCAAGTGAAGTTCTGGAGAGATATCTCAGCTGTGGGGGTTGCTACTGAGAACTCAGGGATCTAATTCCCAAGCTGGGCCTCCCAGCAGAGAGCACCAGAACTGAGAAGGGTACCCACATGACATCTGGTTGTGAAAAGCAGCAAGGTTGCTGTCTGCTGGGAGAAGCTGCTAGAAATTCAGGCACCCTCTTGAAGGACCACTGCACAAAATTCCCTGTCAAACCACCCACCTTGTGCCCAGCAGAGGGACAGCAGAGTGGACAGAAGCCAGGAGCTGAGTGAACAGAAGCCAGGATCAGGGGTCTCTGTTAGAACTCAGAAGGCAGACACCCAGTTTCCTGTGCTGAGTCATTCCCTTACACTGCATAAGTCATCTTTCCCATGCAGACATCTGCTATACAGTTAACCTTGCCTGGGGGAAAGACAGTTGATTCACCCTATTGGAAAACACCTTGCCCCATGGTGTGGAGTTGCTCAGTCCCATTAAGAGACTGAGAATAACAATTAGTTTCCAGGAAGAAGCAATTGCCCCACCCTGTTGAAAAAAAAAAAACAAAACTCTTGCCACATCTGTGGACGATTGCCTGAAAGCAATCAAAGACAAAATCCTATCAGCCTGTAGACAGAGGCAGTCTCTAGAGTCTTTTAATCTTTGCCCAATCTAATTAGTCAGAAACAGTGTTTAACACTGTCCTGCACTAGAGATTGAGTTTAGTCCTGGGACCATGTCCTTGCAGCATCTACTTTCTCAGCCACCATTTTTAATACATAGTCACAAACCCAAAGAGGCAACCAAAATGAGGAGACAAAGAAACAGACCCCAAATGAAAGAACAAGAGACCTCTCCAGAAGAAGAGATAAATGAAACAAAGATAAAAATTTTATCTGAATCAGAGTTCAGAATAATTATGGTAAATATGCTCAACAGTATGAGAAAAGACATAGAAACTTTTAAAACAGAAATAAAGAATGACATAGCACAAATGAAGAACACATTGGAAGGAATACACAACAGATTAGGGGAAGCTGAGGATTGAATCAGTGAATTAGAAAATGGGGTTGAAAATATCACTCAATCAGAGACCAAAAAGAAAAAGAAACAATTAAAAAACAGGAGGAGAGCTTAAGGGAGCTGTGGAACAACGTGAAACATAACAATAATAGAATAGCAGGTGTGCCATAAGAGGCAGAAAGGGATAGAGAACGTGTTTGAAGAAATAATGGCAGAAAATTTCCCTAACCTGGTAAAGGGAAAAATCAGACAAGTCCAGAAGGCACAGAGAATCCCAAGCAAGGAGAACCCAAACATCATAATTAAAATGGCAAAAAGTAAAGACAAAGAGAGAATCTTAAAGGCAGAAAGAGACAAGCAAACTGTTACCTATAAAGGAGTTCCCATAAGGCTGACACCTGATTTCTCATCAGAAACTCTACAGGTCAGAAGGGAATGGCATGAAGTACTCAAGGTAATGGAAAGCAAAGATCTGAAACCAAGATTATTATATCCAGCAATGTTATCATTCAAAATAGACAGTCAAATAAAGAGTTTCCCAGAAAAAAAAAAAAGCTAAAGGAGTACATCACCACCAAGAAAAAAATTTAAAAACTTCCTTGAAACAAATGAAAATGAACACACAACAACCCCAAATCTCTGGGACACAGCAAAAGAAGTCCTGAGAAGGAAGTCCATAGCATTATGAGAAATGCTAAAGGGACTGCTGGAATGAGAAGAAATAGAGAGAGAAACCTATCCATACAGAATTAAAATGTAAATATATAAATACCCATCAGTAATAACCTTAAATGTAAATAGATTAAATGCTCCAATCAAAAGGCATAGGGTAGCTGAATGGATACAAATACATGACCCAACTACATGCTGTCTACAAGAGACCCACCTCAAAACAAAAGACACACACAGGATGACAGTGAAGAGATGGAAAAAATTTTCCATGCAAATGCAAAAGAAAAAAAAAAAGCTGGAGTAGTAAACACTCAAATCCGAAAAAAGGAGACTTAAAAATGAAGGCCATCACAAGAGACAACCAAGGTCATTACATAATACTAAAGGGATTGATCCACCAAGAGGATATAGCCCTGGTTAATATATATACACCCAATATAGGACCACCTAAATATATATAAAAAAAACTTCTAGAGGACTTTAAGGGAGAGATAGACAACAATACAGTCACAGTAAGGGAATTTAACACCCAGCTAACTTCACTGGATAGATCTTCCAGACAAAAACTTAACAAGGAAATAGTGACTCTAATGTACATACTACATTAGATGGATTTAATTGACATTTATAGTACATTTCACCCCAAAGCTGCAGAATATACATTCTTCTCAAGGGCACATGGATCATTCACAAAGACCACATGTTAGGACACAAAATAAGCATCTACAAGTTCAAGAAGATTGAAATCATATCAAGCATCTTCTCAGATCACAGTGAAATGAAATTAGAAATCAACTACAGTAAAAACACCCAAAACATTCCAACACATGGAGACTAAATAGCATGTTATTAAACAATGAATAGGTTACCAACGAGGTCAAGAAAAAAATAAATAAAACTTCCTTGAAACAAATGAAAATGAACACAAAACAACCCCAAATCTCTGGGACACAGCAAAAGAAGTCCTTAGAGGGAAGTTCATAGCACTACAGGCCTACCTCAAAAAACAAGAAAAATCAACAATAAACTATTTAACCCTACAATTTAAAGAACAAGAAAGAGAACAACAAGAAAAGCCCAGAGTAAGTAGAAGGAAGGAAATAAGATTAGGGCAGAAATAAATGACATGGAGACTAAAAAACAAACAAACAATACAAAATAATCTTTGAAATGAAGAGCTGATTCTTTGAAAGGATAAACAAAATTGATGAACCGTTAGCCAGACTCATCAAGAAACAAAGAGAGAAGACCAAAATAAATAAAATAAAAAACAAAAGTGGAGAAGTAACCACTGACACCACAGGAATACAAAGGGTTGTAAGGAAATACTATGAACAGCTATATGCCAACAAACTGGACAATGTGGCTGAAATGGACAAATTCCTATAAAAATACAATCTCCAAAAACTGAATCAGGAAGAATTAGAAAAACTGAATAGGCCAATAACAAATTATGAAATAGAAGCAGTAACAAAATCCTGGGCCTGGACAGCTTCATAGGTGAGTTTTACCAAACATTCAAAGAAGAACCAGCACCTATACTCCTCAAAATACTCCAAAAAATCCAAGAGGAAGGAATAATTCCAAGCTCTTTTTATCAGGCCAGCATTACCCTAATTCCAAAAGCAGACAAAGATACTACAAAGAAAGAGAATTACAGGCCAATATCCCTGATGAACATACTAGTAGATGCTAAAAAGCTCAACAAAATACAAGCAAATCGGATCCAGCAATATATTAAGAAGATCATACACCACGACTAAATGGGATTTATTTCAAGGATGCAAGGCTGGTATAATATTCACAAATCAATAACTGTGATACATCATATAAACAAACTGAAAGACAAAAATCACATGATCATATCAATAGATGCAGGAAAAGCATATGACAAAATCCAACACCCATTTTTTTGTTTTATGTTTTTCCCTTTATTGATTAAGGCATTACATATGTGTCCTTATCCCCTCATTGGCCCCGCCCCCGAGCATTATGCAAAGTGAAATAAGTCAGTCAGAGAAAGATAAATATCACATTATCCAACACCCATTTTTGATAAAAACCCTCAACAACAAAGTGGGAACAGAAGGAGCATATCTCAACATGATAAAGGCCATATATGACAAACCTATAGCAAACATCATACTCAATGGGCAAATACTAAAACCATTTTCCCCAACAACAGGAACAAGACAGGGATATCCACTTTCACCACTCTTATTCAACACAGTACTGGAAGTGCTAGCCATAGCAATCAGACAAGGAAAAGAAATAAAAGGCATCCAAATTGGAAACGTAGAAGTAAAACTCTCAGATGACATGATATAATACATAGAAAACCCTAAATATTCCACCAAAAAACTACTAAATTTAATAAATGAACTTGGCAATGTAGCAAGATACAAAATCAACACCTAAAAATCGATGGCATTTTTATACACCAATAATGAATTCTCAGAAAGAGAAACTAAACAAGCAACCCCATTTACCATTGCAACAAAAAAATTTAAAATATTTAGGAATAAACTTAACCAAAGAGGCAAAAGACCTATACTGGGAAAACTACAAGATGTTGAAAAAAGAGAGAAGAAGCTATAAACAAGTGGAAGCCTGTATCGTGTTCAGGGATTGTTAGAATCAACATCATTAAAATGTCCATACTACCGAAGGCAATCTAAAGATTCAATGCAATCCCTATTAAAATACCAGCAGCATATTTCAGAGATCTAGAACAAATGTATATGGAACCAAAAAAGACCCCAAATAGCTGAAACAATCTTGAGAAAGAAGAACAAAGTTGGAGGAATCACAATACCAGATTTCAAGTTATAATACAAAGCCACTGCTGTTTGCCATGCCCTAGCCTAGTGACGCCCTGAGACCCGGCCCTGCCCTGAGACCCGCCCTGCCCTGAGACCCGCCCCACACATTCTACAAACCCACCCAGGCTCCAAAGAGCAGCTTTTGCATATAAATGGCCTGCCCTGTGGCAGCTTAACCAAATAAACTGCAGTTCCAGTCAGACTGCTCCAAAACCACTCAAGCAGGAGGAGAAAACTGCAGTTTTTGCTGTAACTCCTGCTGAGTGGCCTCAGACAGTAGCTGACCTGCACCCCATTGGAGACCCAGAAACGAGGGCATCTAGTGGTCGGTGTGAGACAACACCAGATTTCAACCACTCGCATAAGGGACACATTCAAGAGGCAGACTCAGTGAGCGCCAAAGCCCTACTGGAACAAGTCCCCGCCCATAAAGTCTCCTGCACAGCAACTCTTCCTTTATAGATACAGCAGGTCCTCACGCCAATTGGCCTGGAGGAAAATTCCTCCCAGTGACACCAACAACAATCAAGACTTAACTACACAAAGGAGGGCCAAGATGGAGGCATAGGGCGGACGCCTGATTGTTGCCTACCACAACAATTTTGAAACTACAACGGGAAAACAGAGCAGACACCATCCAGAACCACTGGAGGGCTGGCTGAGCAGATGCTCTACAACTAGAATAAAAGAGAGGGGTACGCGGGATGATGCTGATGCCGGTGAGCCAAAGATCACACTTTGAGAGCTGCGGCTCTAGCGACACAATGGCGGCCAACGTGCTCGGCGCAGTTCCCATGGCGGTCTCTGGCTGAGGGGATGGCTCCACTCACTGCCAAGCACGAACAGACGAGCCCCTGGGAGACATGGGGTGGGAGACCCCGCGCTTGCTGACCTCCGAGTCCTTCGAGAATCTCAGCGTCCCAGAAGCGGCCAGGTGCGCACGCCTGGCGACCGGCCACCGCTGCAGACCCCAGCGCCGACGCAACGACCCCGGACCAGCCTGCCACCGCGCACCGGGCGCACCGGAGCTTTGCTGAGACCGCTGCCCAGCGAGTTCCGCGGCAGCCGCCCCGGAGCTTGGAGAAAATGGCCGGAGGAATTGCTGAGAAGTAATTGACCGATGGGAATTGAGATCGGGAGGACGAGGCTCCGCTGGGTCCTGGATCCAGGAGCGCTCGCCCGACGACTGGTCGCCGCTGCAGACCCGAGTGCCGCCGCAACGACCTCGGACCAGCCCGCCGCCGTGCACCGGGAACACCAGAGCTTCACTGAGCCCGCCGCTCAACGAATTCCGCGGCAGCCACCCTGGTGCTTTGAGAAAATGGTTGAAGGAATTGCTGAGAGGGAATTGACCGACAGGAATTGGGATCAAGAAGACAAAGCCCCGCTGGGTCCCGGGTCCAGGTGAGGCTGCACACCCCTGGGTCCGGGCGAGGCTGAGTCCCGGGTCCAGGAGAGGCTGCACGCCCCTGGGTCCGGATGAGGCTGGGTCCCGGGCCTGGGTGAGGCCGCGCGCCCCTGGGTCCGGGTGAAGCTGGATCCCGGGTCCAGGTGAGGCCGTGAACCCCTGGATCTGGGTGAGGCTGGGTCCCGGGTCCAGGTAAGGCCACGTGTCCCTGGGTCCGGGTGAGGCCACGCACCCCTGGGTCCGGGTGAGGCCACGTGCCCCTGAGTCTGGTGAAGCCGTGCCCCTGGGTCCAGGCGAGACCAAACCAGAGGGAGTTGGACCTGCATTACCACCATTTGTCCACCATCCAGAGCTGAAAAGTCAGTGCCGACATGTACACATAAGGAACTGGTGGACATTGAAATTGGGTCTCAAAAGATCTGTTGGTCCAGAAAGAAACTCACTACACTGATTCATTTGCCTGTCAGCATAACTATTATTGCTCGTCTCACATTCGGTTCTTATAAGTATATTTCTAGTACCACATGATCTCACTCATCTAGGGGAAATGATGAACAACATAGACTGATGAACAAGAACAGACCCAGAAACAAGGAGGCATCGATCGGACTGTCGGGCCTCAGAGGGAGGGTAGGGGAAGGTGGGGGTAAGGGGGAGAGATCAACCAAAGGACTTGTGTGCATGCATACGAGCCTAACCAATGGTTAAGGACAACAGGGGGGTGGGGGCATCTGTGGGAAGTGGGGTGGGATGGGAATGGGGGGATGAGGACAAATATGTGACACCTTAATCAATAAAGAAATTTAAAAAAAATGGCAAAGGACTTAAATAGACATTTCTCCAAAGTGGACATGCAAATGGCCAAGAGACATATGAAAAAATGTTCAAAGTCACTGATCATGAGAAAGATAAAAATTAAAATGACAATGAGGTACTCACTTCACACCTGTCAGAATGGCTACCATGAACAAATCAACAACTGACAAGTGCTGGCGAGGATGTGGCCAAAAGGGAATCCTAGTGCACTGCTGGTGGGAATGCAGACTGGTATAGCCATTATGGAACAGTATGGAGTTTCCTCAAAAAATTAAATATGGAACTACCGTCTGACCCAGTGACCCCACTTCTAGGAATATATCCTAAGAAACCTGAAATAACAATCAGAAAGAATGTATGCACCCCTATGTTCATAGCAACACAATTTACAATAGCTAAGATGTGGAAACAGCCTAAATGCCCATCAGTAGATGACTGGATAAAAAAAGCTGTGGTAGGGAGAGACAAAATGGTGGCAGAATAGACGGACATGTCCTGAGCCTTGTCCCAGAGCAAATAGAGTGAGCAGCTGAAACAAATAGAATTCAGCCTGAATTGGTGAAGGAGACTCAGCTGGTGAGACAGTTTGCATCCGGGAAGGGCAGAGGTCCCCTGGTGGTAAAATCAAGGATCTAGGCAGGAGAGTCTGCTGGACCTCTGTACCCAGAGGGTCAGGGGAATCCACACGGTGCCAAGCCGCGTCCCTGGGGACAGGCAAAGCATCTGACTATGAAAAAGGGGTCCAAGGGACTGCAGGAGGCAGGGGAATTTGGACTTTGGATTTTGGATCTGAGCTCAGAGGTAGCCCTGAAGGGCTGGCTGGACCGTGCAGTGCCAGCAAGAGAGGAGCTTGCAGAGATGCAGTCCCTCCCTGCTCTGGGGCCTATGCCTTTCTTCACTGAACCTAGTTCATAGGACCTTTCGGATACAGACACTTACCCATGGCTGAGGTGCTGGAGAGGGTGTGGACTTGTGGAGTCTGGGGAGGAGAGGCAGTCCAGGAGAGGTGGTAGTGAGTCTGGTACTGAGTCATACCTGAGCACGGGGCTGCCATTTTCTCTTGAGAGATAGCCCTCCCTCCAGTCTCCAGGCAACCAATACAGTCACACCCAGATTCCACCCTGAATGACACAAAGGACTCTGAATAGTCCCTGAGAATCCACAGGGACTGGCCTAAAGAGAAAACTTCAGCCTCAGCAACGGAAAACTGAGAAACAGTACAGTACAGATGACTGGGATCATAAGCCAGCCAAAGGAATGACACTTCACTTTTTTCATTTTCGTTTTTATTTTTTTATTATTTTGTTAACCCTTTTTTTTCCTTTTTTTCCTTCTTTTTTTTTGTTTCTTGCTTTATTTTTCTATTTCTTTTTGCATTATTTTTCCATCACTATATTTTATTTTATTTTTACTTGCTATTTTTAATTTTTTATACCATTTGTGAAATCAATTTTTTTTGTAAATTTATTATTATTATTTTCTTCTCAATCTCTTTCTTCTTATCCACTCCTTCCCTTTCTAATTCCTCAATACTGAATTGAGGGCCTCTTAATATTCATCCAATTCTTAATCTTATTTTCAGTATAGCTCAGCCTCTACAGATTCTGCCCCAATCCTCTTAGCTGGGTGTTTGGTGTTTGTATTTTTTTGGTTCATCTATTGGTTCTGTGGTATCTTACCACTATATATATATATATATATATATATATATATATATATATACTCCTTTTTTCTTTTATCTCTTTTCTTTTTCTCTCTCTTTGATATCATTTGTGCTCTCTTTTCTCTCCCTTATATTGGGGTTATTGGTGTCTTGGGTACATTTGTGCTTAGTACCCTTTGTGTTGTGTCTTGTCGAGGTGAATTTTATCCTGTCTGGCCAAGGTGCTAGAGAGCAAGCCACATTAACCAGACACCTGGAGAGGAAACTCCATCCACAAACGGGTCAATAACACCCCAGACCCAACTATAGAGGCAGGAAGAATGCAGCAGTAAGGGAGAGAGCATGAGTGAGTGAGGGAGGGAGCAAAAGAGGAGTGTGTGGTCAGGTGGTGTGTGCGTGTGTGTGTGTGTGAGTGAGTGAGGCACAGTTAGATCCCACAGGACCTTCAGGGGCAGGCTAATCGGGCTCGCCTAACTAGGCAGCTTCTGCTACCACTGCAAACAGTACCGAGAGGCCGGCTCATTCTCAGAGGCCTAGCCTTTGTGAAGGGGAAAGCTGCTGTATCTGGGTGCCCAGCCTCAACTCCACCCAGAGTGCCCTCAGATAACACCTGGGACTCTACAGCCACCCCTGCCAGGGACCTGATACCTAGGCTGTGATCCCACGGTCAACGAGGCTCCAGCCACCCCGGGCACAGGCTCCAGTGAGTTCTGAAGCGCACTCCCTTCTGACCAGCCCAACGCTTTAGCCCAGGGCACTGCAACCACATGAACAGCAAACACGTGAGCAGCCTGTTCCTGTCCAAAGAGCAGCAGCCCCGCAAGCAACCCATCCCAGGCCTAAGATCAGCAGCTTCACGTGGTCTGCCCCTGTCGAAGGAGCAGCAGCTGTGTGAGTGGCCAGTTCCCCCGTCTGAGGAGCAGCAACCATGCGAGCAGCTGGCCCCATCCAAGGAGCAGCAGAACCACGAGCAGCCCACCCACGACTGAGGAGCGGCAGCCCCATGCAGCCGATACCCATCTGAGGAGCAGCAGCTGCACATAGGCCACACCCTGCACCTATCTGAAGAGCAGCAGCTGTGCAAGCAACCTATCCCAGCCAAGGAGCAGCAGCCGCATGAGCAGCCAGCACCCTTCCAAGGAGCAGCAGCTGTGTGAGCAGCCCGCCCCTGTCTGAGGAGCAGCAGCTGTGTGAGCAGACCACCCCTTTCCAAGGAGCAGCAGCTGCATGAGCCACCTGCCTCCATCCAAGGAGCAACAGCTGTGTGAGCAGCCCACCCCCTTCTGAGGAGCAGCAGCCACATGCAGCCTGCACCTGTCCGAAGAGAAGGAGCTGGGTGAGCGACCCGCGCCTGTCCGAGGAGCAGCAATAAGACGTGCAGCTCACTCCCACCCAAGGAGCAGCAGCCGCACAAGCAGCCCATCCCCCGTCCAAGGAGCAACAGCTGCGCAAACAGACTGCCCCCTGTCTGAGGAGAAGCACCTGAGCGTGCAACCCACACCTGTATGAAGAGCAGCAGCCCTGCAAGTAACCTGGCCCTGTCCAAGGAGCAGCGGCATCATGAGCAGCCCGCCCCATCTGAAGAACAGCAGCAGCACGCAGCCAGCCCCCATCTAAAGAGCAGCAGCCATGTGAGCAGTCTTCCCCTGTCCGAGGAGCAGCAGCCACATGAGCAGCCAGCCCCTGTCCAAGGAGCAGCAGCCACATGCAACCTGTCCCCATCCAAGGAGCAGCAGCCACATAATCAGCCCACCCCCACCCAAGGAACAGCAGCTGTGTGAGCAGCCTCCCAAACCAGCCAGAGGAGACACCACTGCTGCAAACAGCACCCAGCAGAGGAGCCACTGCCAACTGAGAAGCAGCTGCTACTGTGACCGGCCAAGGAGCAACCACAGCCCGAGGAGCCGCTGCCACCCAAGGAGCAGCCCCTGCACAACTTGACATCTAGATCAGTCGGTGAGACCAAAAATGGGGAGACAAAGAAACCCCCAAAGGAAAGAAAAGGAAGAATCGCCAGAAAAGCCGCTAAGTGTAACAGAGGCATGCAATATGTCAGAAAAAGAATTCAGAATAAGGGACATACAGTTCATAAACCGGATGGAAGAAAAATCAACACCTTATGTAAGAATCAAGAAGAAATGGATGAAAAAATCAACAACTTATGTAAGAATCAAGAAGAAATGAAGAGTGATATAGCTGCAATAAAAAAAAAAAAAAACACCATGGAAAGTTTCAACAGTAGACTAGGAGAAGTAGAGGACCGAATGAGTGAATTAGAAGACAGGAGCAAAACATGGCCAAATTGAATTGCAATTGGAGAAAAAAATTAAAAGACAGGAGGAGAGCCTAAGGGAGCTATGGGACAACAAGAAACGAGGCAACATACAAATAATAGGGGTGCCAGAACAACAGGAAGAGGAACAAGGTTTAGAAGACCTATTTGAAGAAATAATGTCAGAAAATTTCCCTGATGTGGTGAAGAAAAAAGACACACAAGCACAGAGAGTCCCAAACAGGATGAACCCGAAAAGACCCACACCAAGACACATCATAATTACGATGGCAAATATTCAGGACAAAGAGAGAATCTTAAAGGCTGCAAGAGAGAGACAGAAAGTTACATACAAGGGAGCTCCCATTAGATTATCAAATGATTTCTCAACAGAAACACATCAGGCCAGAAAAGAATGGAAGGAAATTTACAAAGTGATGCAAACCAAGGGACTGAATCCAAGAATACTCTATCCAGCAAGACTATCATTCAAAACTGAAGAGGAAATAAGGAGCTTCACAGACGAAAAAAGGCTAAGGGAGTTTATCACTACCAAGCCAGCAATGCAAGAAATGCTAAAGGGACTGGTGTGAAAAGAAGAAATAAAAAGGTAAGAAGGAACACAGGCACAAAACATAAAAATGGCTACAAACAAGTACCTTTCAATAATAACTTTAAATGTAAATGGACTAAATGCTCCAATCAAAAGACATCGAGTGGCTGAATGGATAAAAAAAACACGACCCATACATATGCTGTTTACAAGAGACCCACCTCAGAAAAAGGGACTTACACAGACTGAAAGTGAAGGGATGGAAAAATATATTTCAGGCAAATGGAAATGAAAAAAAAAAAAAAAGCTGGGGTAGCAGTAATTATATCTGACAAAATAGACCTCAAAGTAAAGGCCATAAGAAGAGATAAGGAAGGCCACTTCATAATAATAAAGGGATCAATACAACAAGAGGATATAACCCTGGTAAACAAATATGCACCCAATGCAGGAGCACCCAAATACATAAAAAAAATCCTGGGAGATATCAAGAGAGAGAACAACAACAATACAATCATAGTAGGGGACTTTAATACACCACTGACATCGCTGGATAAATACTCTAGACAAAAAATCAGCAAAGAAACAGCAATTCTAAATGACTCACTAAATCAGATGGACCTAATGGACATCTTCAGAGCATTTCACCCAAAAGCCACGGAATATACATTCTTCTCTAGTGTACCTGGGACATTTTCAAAAATAGACCACATATTGGGTCACAAGCAACGTCAACCCAAATTCAAGAAGATTGAAATCATATCAAGCATTTTCTCAGACCACAATGGCATAATATCCTATTTAATAAAAGAGTAATGTGCAAATTCACCGTCACTCTGTGAAAAAATGGTGGCCCCCATAGCCACAAGATGGCAGTGCCCAGTCCTCTAAGCCCCGCCGGAGTCCCGGCAGAGTAAGCGGCCTGGCAGAATGCTGCCAGAGGCCCTCCTGATGCTTTATAAAAAACAAAAACAAATTCACTTCCCATGGAGAAATCCCGTCCCAGCCCCAGCCTGGGGTCTCAGCCTGAGAGGGGCCTGTGTCCCCATAGAGCAATCCTGTCCCAGCCCCAGCCTGGGAGTGATCCCCTCCCAGCCCCAGCCTGGGATCTCAGCCGGAGAGGGGCCCGTGGCCCCACGGAGCATTCCCCTCCCAGTCCCAGCATGGAGTCTCAGCATGGGAGGGGTCTGCGGCCCCACAGATCAATCCTGTCCCAGCCCCAGCCTGGGGTCTCAGCCTGGGAGGGGCTCACGGCCCCAGCCTGGGGTCTCAGCCTGGGAGGGGCACATGGCCCCACAGAGCAATCCCGTCCCAGCCCCAGCCTGGGGTCTCAGCCTGGAAGGGGTGCATGTGGCCCCACGGAGCGATCCCCTCCCAGCTCCAGCCTGGGGTCTCAGCCACTGAGGCACTCCAGCCAGGCAGATATGGAGGAATCATAAATGTTTCTTTTTTTTAATATATTTTATTGATTTTTTACAGAGAGGAAGGGAAAGGGATAGAGAGCTAGAAACATCTATGAGAGAGAAATATCGATCAGCTGCCTTCTGAACACTCCCCACTGGGTATGTGCCCCCAACCAAGGTACATGGCCTTGACTGGAATCGAACCTGGGACCCTTGAGTCTACAGGCCGTCACTCCATCCACTGAGCCAAACCAGTTAGGGCTGTCCAAAATGTTAAAGAAAAAACCCTATCTAATAAAGAGGGAATATGCAGGGGAGGGCATTTGGGGGTGACCGGGCTGTCAGGGGAGGGCAGTAGGGGATGATCAGGCTGACAGGGGAGCAGGAGGGCATTTGGGGGTGACCGGGCTGTCAGGGGAGGGCAGTAGGGGATGATCAGGCTGGCAGGGGAGCAGTTAGGCATTGATCAGGCTGGCAGGGGAGTGGTTAGGGGGTGATTGTGCTGGCAGGCAGAAGCAGTTAGGGGCAATCAGACAGGCAGGCAAGCAGTTGGGAGCAAGCAGTCATGGATTGTGAAAGGGATGTCCAACTGCCTGTTTAGGCCTGGCAGCCGGACATCCCCCGAGGGGAACCAGATTGGAGAGGGTGCAGGTTGGGTTGAGGGACACACACCCTCGTGCACGAATTTCGTGCACCGGGTCTCTAGTTAGAAATAAACTACAATAAAAACATTCCAAAAATTCAAACACTTGGAAGCTGAATAGCATGCTATTAAACAATGATTGGGTTACCAATGAGATCAAAGAAGAAATTAAAAACATCCTGGAAACTAATGACAATAAAAACACAATAATGCAAATGCTATGGGACACATTGAAAGCAGTCCTCAGAAGGAAGTTTATAGCTCTACAGGCCTACCTCAAAAAACAAGAAAAAATGGTAATAATTCATCTAACTATACAACTCAAAAAATTAGAAAGAGAGCAACAAGTAAAATCCACAGTGAGCAGAAGGAAGGAAATAATAAAGATCAGAGCAGAAATGAATGACATAGAGACCAAAAAAAACATTACAAAAGATCAATGAAACCAAGAGCTGGTTCTTTGAAAGGATAAACAAGATCAACGAACCTCTAGCCAGGCTCACCAAGAAGCAAAGAGAGAGAACCCAAATAGACAAAATCAGAAATGAAAGAGAATAAATAACAACAGACCCCACAGAAATACAAAGGATTGTTACAAAATACTATGAACAACTCTTTTCTAACAACTAGATAACCTGGAGGAAATGGACTTACTCCTCGAAAAATACAACCTTCCAAAACTCAATCAGGAAGATTCTAAAAATCTCAATAGGCTAATAACTATGGCAGAAATGGAAGCAGTTATCAAAAGCTTCCAGCAAACAAAAGCCCAGGACCAAATGGCTTCACAGGGGAGTTTTACCAAACATTCAAGGAAGAACTAAAACTTATCCTCCTCAGACTATTCCAGAAAATTCAAGAGGAAGGAACACTTCCAAACTCATTCTATGAAGCCAGCATCACCCTAATAACAAAACCAGATAAAGACAACACAATGAAAGAGAATTACAGGCCAATATCCCTCATGAACATAGATGCCAAAATCCTCAACAAAATTCTAGCAAATCGGATCCAGCAGTACATCAGAAAGATCATACACCAAGACCAAGTAGGATTTATCCCGGAATGCAAGGATGGTACAATATTCGCAAATCAATAAACGTGATACATCACATAAACAAATTGAGAGATAAAAACCACATAGTCATATCAATTGATGCAGAAAAAGCATTTGACAAAATCCAACACCCTTTCTTGATAAAAACTCTCAGCAAGGTGGGAATAGAAGGATCATATCTCAACATAATAAAAGCCATATATGACAAACCCACAGCCAACATCACACTCAATGGGCAAAAACTAAAACAATTTCACCTAAGAACAGGAACAAGACAAGGATGGCCACTCTCACTACTCCTGTTTGATATAGTGCTAGAAGTACTAGCCATTGCGATCAGACAAGAAGAAGAAATAAAAAGCATCTAAATAGGAAAAGAAGAACTAAAACTGTCCTTATTTGCAGATGACATGATACTGTACATAGAAAACCCTAAAGATTCCATCAAAAAATTATTAGACTTAATAAATGAATTCGGCAATGTAGCAGGATACAAAATTAACGCCAAGAAATCTATGGCATTTCTATACACCAATAATGAACTTACAGAAAGAGAGACTAAAAAAGCAAACCCATTTACCATCGCACTAAAATAATTAAGATACCTAGGAATAAACTTAACTAAGGAGGTAAAAGACCTATAGGCAGAAAACTACAGGACACTGAAAAAAGAGAGAGAGGAAGACATAAACAGATGGACAAACATTCCGTATTCATGGATTGGTAGAATCAACATCATTAAAATGTCCATACTACCCAAAGCAATCTATAGATTCAATGCACTCCCCATTAAAATACCAATGGCATATTTCACAGATTTAGAACGAACTTTCCAAAAATTCATCTGGAATAAAAAAACCCCGAATGGCTACAGCAATCCTGAGAAATAAGAACAAAGTAGGTGGGATCTCAATACCAGATATCAAGCTGTATTACAAAGCCACTGTTTTCAAAACTGCCTGGTACTGGCACAAGAACAGACATATAGACCAATGGAATAGAATAGAGAACCCAGAAATCGACCGAAACCACTTTGCTCAATATTTGACAAAGGAGGCATGAACATACAATGGAGTCAGACAGTCTCTTCAATAAATGGTATTGGGAAAATTGGACAGATACATGAAAAAAAATGAAACTAGACCACCACTTACACCATACACAAAAATAAACTCAAAATGGATCAAATACTTAAACATAAGACGGGAAACCATAAAAATACTAGAGGAATCCATAGGCAGCGAAATCTCAGACATATGCCGAAGCAATTTCTTCACTGATACTGCTCCTGGGGCAATGGAAACTAAAGAGAAAATAAACAAATGGGACTACATCAAAATAAACAGCTTTTGCACAGCAAACAAAACCATCAACAAAACAACAAGGAAGCCCACTGCATGGGAGAACATATTTGCCAATGATACCACTGATAAGGGTTTAATCTCCAACATTTACAGGGAACTCATACAACTTAATAAAAGGAAGATAAATGATCCAATAAAAAAGTGGGCAACGGACCTAAATAGATACTTTTCGAAAGAAGACAGAAGGAAGGCCAAGAGACATATGAAAACATGCTCAAAGTCACTAATTATCCGAGAGATGCAAATCAAAATGACAATGCGGTACCATCTCACACCTGTCAGAATGGCCACCATCAACAAATCAACAAAAGAGAAGTGCTGGAGAGGATGCAGAGAAAAAGGAACCCTCGTGCACTGCTGGTGGGAATGCAGACTGGTGCAGCCACTGTGGAGAACAGTATGGAGTTTCCTCAAACAATTAAAAATGGAACTGCCATTTGACCCAGTGATCCCACTTCTAGGAATATATCCCAAGAAACTAGAAACATGAATCAGAAAGGATATATGCACCCCTATGATCATAGCAGCACAATTCACCATAGCTATGATTTGGAAACAGCCAAAATGCCCACCAGTAGATGAGTGAATTAAAAACCTGTGGTACATCTACACAATGGAATACTACGCTGTGGTAAAAAAGGAGTTCTTACCATTTGAAACAATATGGATGGAGCTGGAGAGCATTATGCTAAGTGAAATAAGCCAGGCAGAGAAAGATAAATATTACATGATCTCATTCATTTATGGAAAATACTGAACAACATAAAGTGATGAACAAAAATAGATCCAGAAACAGAGAAACATGGATCAGAGCGTCAAACCTAAGGGAAGGTAGGGGAGGGTGGGGGTAAGGGGAAGAGATCAACCAAAGGACTTGTATTCATGCATATAGGCATAACCAATGGACACAGACAACAAGGGGGTAAGGGCATGAGTGGCGGGGTTGGGGGATAATGGGGGAATAAGGACACATGTAATACCTTAATTAATAAAGAAATTTTAAAAAATAATGCTTTTGAAAGTTTTTGAGAAGAAAAAAGCTTTGGTACATTAATACCATAGAATAGTATGCAGCAGTAAAAGAAGAATCTCTTACCCTTTGAGACATCATGGAGGGACCTGGAAAGTATCATGCTAAGTGAAATAAGTCAGTCAGAGAAATACAAATATCACATGATTTCACTCATTTGTGAAATCAAAGTTACAAAATAATCTGATGAACAGAGTGAATCCAAAGACATGGAAGCATGGAACAGAGGACAGAATCTCAGAGGGAAGGTGAGCGAGTGTGGGTGGGTGGGAGTTAATCAACCAAGGACCCTGTATGCATATATGCATGTGCATGGCCCATGGACACAGACAATGGAGAGGTGAGGGCCTGGGATGGGGGCAGGCTAGAGGGGGTCAGTTGGGGAAAAAGGGGGGCATATGTAATACTTTCAACAATAAAGATTTCGTAAAAAAAAAAAAAAGAGAGAGAGAGAGAATCTACCCAAGAGAAATGAATACATTTTTCCACGCAAAGACTTATATGCAAATGTTTAGAGCAGCATTATCTATAAGAGGCGAAAGGCAGAAACATCTCGAATGGTTGTAAACTGTCGAGTGAATAAATATGTGGTATACCCCTACCATGGAACAAACAATATAGAAACTGACTGATAGATACAAAAAAACAGACTGACAGTTATCAGAGTGGAGGGGGTTTGGGAGGCTGGGTGAAAAAGGTGAAGGGAAGCAAAAAATACCCCAAAACTCATAGCCAGACAACAGTATGATGATTACCAGAGGGAAAGAATAGTGGGGGAGGTAGAAGAGAGTAAAGGGGGATAAATGGTATGGAAGGAGACTTGACTTTCGGTGGTGAACACATAATATGGTGTACAGATAATGTGTTGTGAAATTGTGCACCTGAAACCTGAATAATTTTAATAACCAATTTCATCCCAATAAATAATACAAATTTAAAATAAATAAATAAAATGAAAAGAAATACTGATATATGTTACAATGTGTATGAGCCTCAAAAAATATGCTAGGTTATATGCAATTACCCTGAAAAGACAAATCTCTAGAGGCAGAAACTATATTACTGGTTGCCTGGGGCTGTGGATGGATAACAGAGATTTCTGAAACTGGGCATAAGGGCTTTTTTGGGGATGATGGAAATGTTTTAAAATTGTATTGTGGTAATAGTTGTAAAACTGTAAATTTACTAAAAGTCATTGAATTGTACAGATAAAATGGATGGTTTCTATGGTATGTAAATTACAACTCAATAAAGCTATTAAAATAT